>JAABKJ010026545.1:3096194-3371470 GCA_011634705.1 Andricus grossulariae | reverse complement strand
TTAATCTTCAAACAAACAAAAATGAATTTTCAATAAAGCAGTAGAATTTTTAACAAAAAAGAATCATTCTCAGCAAACAAGAATCATTTCCAACCAAAAGAATTGAATTTTTCTCCAAATAGTTGAATTTTCATCCACGAAATATAATTTTCTACCAAAAAGACGAATTTTAAACTAAAAACATTCATTTTTAACCAAACAGTTGATTTTTCAATACAAAAGATTAGTTTTTTAACAAAAAGAAGCAAAATTTGCACGAAAAAGTTTAATTATTAAACTTCAAACAAACAAAAATGAATTTTCAACAAAGTAGAAGAATTTTTAATCTAAAAAAGTAATTTGCAACAAAAATATATAAACTTTTAACCAAATAGTTCAACTTTTAATTGAAAAAAAAAATTAATTTAAACAAAAAACTAAATTTACACAAACAAGATTAATTTTAATTAAAAAAAAAGAATTTTCAACTACAATAATTAATCTTCAAACCAAACAAAAAAAAAAATGAATTTTCAACAAAGTAGTTGAATTTTTACAAAAAAAAATTTATTCTCAGCCAACAAGAACCATATTCAACCAAAAGACTTGAATTTGTCACCAAATATTTGAATTGTCAAAGAGAAAGATGAATTTTCAACCACGACGATTCATCATTTTCTACCAAAAAGAATAATTTTCTACCAAAAAAGACGAATTAAAAAAAATACATGCATTTTTAACCAAATATTAGAATTTTTGGCCGAAAAATATTTTTTTTCGATAAGAAAAAATCCACAAAAGTAGTTACATTTTCAACCGATAATATTAATTTTCCGTCAAAAAAATGGATTTCTAAGAAAATATATACATTTTTAACCAAACAGTTGAATTTTTAATTGAAAAAGATTAATTTTGAACAACGAAAAAAACTAAATTTATACAAACAAGATCAATTTTTAATCAAATAAAATAAATTTTTAACTACAATAATTAATCTTCAAACAAACAAAAATGAATTTTCAATAAAGCAGTAGAATTTTTAACAAAAAAGAATCATTCTCAGCAAAAAAGAATCATTTTCAACCAACAGAATTGAATGATTAATTTTCGAAAAAAAAAAGAATTTTCCACAAAAAAGGTTGCATTTTCAACCGATAAGATTAATTTACCACAAAAATGATGAATTTCTAAATATACTTTTTTAACCAAATAATTGTAATTTTTAACGAAATAATTGTATTTTTTATTGAAAAAGATTAATTTTCAACAACAACAAAAACATTAAATTTACACAAACAAGATCAAATTTTAATCAAAGAAATAAATTTTGAACTACAACGATTAATTTTCAAACAAAACAAAAATGAATTTTCAACAAAGTAATTGAATTGTCAAACAAAAGAATTGCATTTTTAACCAAGTAATTGAATTTTTCAACAAATGGTTAAAGTTTCAGCCACAAAGATTAATTTTCTACTAAAAACGATCAATTTTAAACGAAAAATGGATTAATTAAATTTTCATGTAACAAAAATTAATTTTCAACAAATTATTTGAATTTTCAACTTAAAGATTAACTTTTTTGCCAAAAAAGAAAATAATTTTCTATCAAAAACGACGAATTTTCAACAAAATACATGCATTTTTAACGAAATATTTGAATTTTTAACTGAAAAAGATTAATTTTCGAAAAAAAGAATTTTTCACAAAAACAGTTACATTTTCAACCAATAAGATTAATTTTCCACCAAAATGATAGATTTCTAAGAAAAATATAAATTTTTAAGCAAATAATTGAATTTTTAATTGAAAAAGATTAATTTTCAACAACAAAAAAACCGTTGATTTTCCAATAAAAAAAAATTAGTTTTCAACAGAAAGAAACAAAATTTGCACGAAAAAGTTTAATTTTTATTCAAAGAAATAAATTTTCAACTAAAATGATTAAACTTCAAACAAACAAAAATGAATTTTCAATCTAAAAGATTAATTTTCAACAAAAATATATAAATTTTTAATCAAGCAGTTGAACTTTTAATTGAAAAAAATTAATTTCCAATAAAAAAATCTAAATATACACAAACAAGATGCATTTTAATGAAAAAAAAAAAAAATTCAACTACAATAATTAATCTTCAAACAAAAACAAAACAAAATGAATTTTCAACAAAGTAGTTGAATTTTTAACATAAATGTTTAATTTTTTTAACAAAAAAGATGAATTTTCTATTAAAAAAAAACGAATTTTCAACAAAATATTTGAATTTTTAACCACATATTTGAATTTTTAACTGAAAATGTTTAATTTTCGAAAAAAGAATTTTTCACAAAAACAGTTACATTTTCAACCGATAAGATTAATTTTTCACCAAAATGATAGATTTCTAAGAAAAATATACAATTTAAAACCAAATAATTGAATTTTTAATGGAAAAAGATTAATTTTCAACAATAACAAAAAACCGTTGATTTTCCAATAGAAAATATTAGTTTTCAACAGAAAGAAACAAAATTTGCACGAAAAAGTTTAATTTTTATTCAAAGAAATAAATTTTTAACTAAAGATATTAAACTTCAAACAAACAAAAATGAATTTTCAATCTAAAAGATTAATTTGCAACAAAAATATATAAATCAATGTTTAATTTAAAAAATTAATTTTCAACTACAATTATTAATATTCAAATAAACAAAAAAAATGAATTTTCAACAAAGTAGTTGAATTTTCAACAACAAAATTACTAAAAAATATCAATTTTCTACAAAAAATGAAAGTTACATTTTCAGTTTAAAAAATAATTTTTAAATTAAAAAAAAAAAACACTTTTCAGCAAAAAAGTTCAGTTTTCAACCTGAGTTTAATTTTCAACAAAATAGTTGAATTTTCAAACAGAAAGATGAATTTTCTACCAAAAAGACGAATTTCAAACTAAAAACGATCAATTTTAAAGCAAAAATGGATTAGTTGGATTGCTCCGTTTTACAAGTGGTCTACTCTGAATTCTATGGATAGCAGGTGGATTACTCTGGCTTAGACTGGATTATCCGGATTAGCAGTCCGGGTAACCGAGCCTTCCAACCGATTTTCAGAGTTCCCCCCCCCCCGTCCCCCTCGATTCTAATGAATAAAATATTAGCCCAAATAAATGTTTATTGTTGAAAATAATAATTCACCTTCACTTGTAGCCAATTTTCGATAACCAAGTTGCGTTTTCCTGTCGTAAGGAGCGACAATGCCAGCTCCATGCAAAGTCCTCGCCACGACTTTCCTCTCCCTTTCCTTCATTCCAGGCGTATGTTTGTCTAGAGTAATGTTTTTCTCTTTCGCGAAAGATTTTAGTTTCTGCTGGAGACGAGCGATAGTCGCTTTCTCGAAAGGATTTGAGAGTTTAATCCTCTCCTCCAAATAAGCGCTGCAACACAAATTTCATAATTAATTTTGTTCAACAAAGAAAGACGAACAGGGCTGCCACAAATCAGGCCTAGGACTCACTTTAGAGACCAAAAATAGTGTGAATAGTGTCACAAATTTTTTTAAATAGTGGCATGATAGTGTTTATAAATTTTTCAAATACATAATTAACTACAATGTTTATTCAAAATTTTATTTACTTTATAGATTATCAAAATTCCGATTTATTCCCAGCCTTTCCCCTATTTTTCATTTTTCAACTTAAGACCAAACAAGAAAATCGAACTATTTTTTGTTGAAAGATCATTCTTCTCGGTTCAAAAAGCTTAAAACCCTTGCAGATTATTTTTCGGCAATTTTGGAAATCTTTTTAAATATTCTCTTCAAACTAACTTCTTTAAATAAAAAAAATCAAAAAGTGACCAATAACAAATTTGTAGATCTTTTTTGAGTGCACAATTTTTGTTAAATCATCATTTGTCGTATCATGCTTAGTTTGACCGTAAAATTAAATTTTTGATTATTCATTATTATTTGTGTGAATTTTCGATTTTTCAAGAAAATTCAAAAAGTCGTTATGATATTCTTGTAGGGCGTGCAAAAAGAAACATTTTTCTTGTCTAGACTTTTTTTCGTATCCTGCGTTGTTTGGCTGAAAATGTAAATTTTCGTTTCTTCTGTTGGATTTTGAAAATGCTGTATCTCTGAAAATGTTCATTTTATCGAAAAATGTAATGATAATAAATTGTTTGAATTTTCGAGTACTATGAACAGCCGTACATATAATTTTAAAATCTTGAAAAAACATGGTCTCAAAAATTTTCAAAATGCTCTAACTTTTCGAATTTTTATCCAAAATGGCTGGCTAACGAACTTGATCTTTAGTTTAGGAGACTTAAAGAGTATACCAAAGGAAAATCGAATTTATCAATTCTTTCGAAAGTTATCGTGCTAAAAAACTAAAAGTTTACAGACTAACAGACAGACACATTCGTAAAAACCTGTTTTTTGGATTCATGGGTCTGAAAATATGGACATTTGACAAAAACCGGGGGAGGGGGGGGTCAATTTTTACACAAATCTAATACCTTCTCTAGTTGAGAATTTAAGAAGACGAGCTTTTAACAGAACCGCTGAATTTGCAATCAGATAGTTAAATTTTCAAACAACAAGATGAATTCTCAACAAATTACATAAATTTTCCAGGAAACAGTTGAATTTTATACCAGATTGTTGAATTTGCAAGCCAAACAGACGAATTCTCTAGAAAAGAGTTAAATTCTCTACACAATAGAATTTTCACCACAAAAATGTAATAGTTGATATTTAAACCACAACAGATTTTAATGTTAAATGAAAAAGTTGAATATATTAAAAAAGACGAATTTTCAACCAAATACTTGAAGTCTTAACTAAAATACATTAATTTTTAACCATAAATTGCATTTTTAAAAACAAAAATTGATTTTCTACCTAAAAAAACGAATTTTCAATAAAATGCATAAATTTCTAATCAGATAGTTCAATTTTCAACCAAAAAATACAAATTTTCAACAAATTACATAAATTTTCAACTAAATATTTTGAAAAATGGACGCGATGTTAGTCCAAATTTTATTTGGTTAATTTTTAGTCTGAATTTTTATCGTTTCTAAAAATTTTGAACTAAATAGTTGAATTTTTAAGCTAAAAAGGATAAATTTTTAACTAAAAATGATTTAGTGTAATTTTTATTATGCAGAATCAATTTTCAATATAAAAAAAACGATTTTTCTACAAAACAGTTTAATTTTATACCAAATTGTGGAATTTTCAAGTCAAAAAGACGATTTTTTTATAAGAAGAGTTGAACTTTTAACCCGAAAATATAAATTTTCAACAAAAAAGTTATTTTACAAGCAATCGGTTGAATTTTCAATAAAATAGTTCAATTTTCAGTTTAAAAAAAAATCATTTTCAACAAAAAAAAAAGAATTACTAAGAAAGTAGTTCAATTTTCAACCAAGGGATATAATTTTTCTTCTAAAAAGATGAATTTTCAATGAAAAATGTAACAGTTGATATTTAAAAAAAACGGATTTCAATTTAAAATAAAAAAATAAGTTGGATTTAACCAACAGAGACAAATTTCTAACAAAATACTTAAATCCTCATCTAAAACAGATTATTTTCAACTGAACAATTTGATTTTTAACCAAAAAATTGATTTTCTTTTAAAAAAAGACGAATTTTCAACAAAATACAGCAATTTTCAACCAAATAGTTCAATTTTCTACCAAATTGTTTAATTTTGCAGCCGAAAATACGAATTTTTTACAAATCAGTTTAATTTTTAACCCAAAATTGTGAATTTTCAACAAAAAAGTTAATTTTCAACCGAAACAGGTCAATTTTTATCCGGACAGTTGCATTTTTTACCCAAAAAGATTAAATTTCTACAAAAAGAGATACAGTATCAAACCGAAAAGAGGAATGTTCAAAAAATAGTTTAATGTTCAATACAATAGTTGAATTTTCAATTTAAAAAAATGTATTCAAGAGAAGTGAAGTATTTCATAGGGTTTCAAAGATTTAAAGAGTTTTGAAATTAGTTTTTGGAATTCACCCTGAATTCTTAACAATTTATCCTGAATTCTTTGGAATTCTTTTTAATTTTTTTAATTCACTCGAATTCTCCTAAAACTTCATTCAGTGGATTTTTCTGACTTTTTAAAAGTTTTTATTTAATTGATCCTAAGGATCAATTGATAAAATGATCAAAGGATTTGAAATGTTTTAGAGTATTTTAAACGATTCTAAGGAATTTTCAAGAGATTAAAAAAATTTCAAGAGATTTCCAGAAATTTGAAATATTTTAGGGAATTAAAAAAAATTCGAAAGAATTTTTAATAGATTTCAATAATTTGAAGTTATTTTAAAGATTGCTGTCTATTTTTAAAACTTCCATTGAATTTTCAAGAGATTTCAAAGGATTTGAAATATTTTGGGGAATTTTAAAATGTCCCAGGAAATTTTAAATTTATTTTAATAATTTGAAGGGATTTCAAAGGATTTGAAATATTTAAAGGTATTTTTCAAGATTCCAAGGCATTTTTAAGAGCTTTACAAATTTTCAAGGGATTTCCAAGAATTTGAAATATGTGAGGGAATTTAAAAAGATTCCAAAGAATTTTTATTATAATTGATATCAATAATTTGAAGGGATTTCAAAGGATTTGAAATATTTTGGGGAATTTTAAAATAACCCAAGGACTTTTTAATTGATTTCAATACATTGAAGGAATTTCAAAGGATTTATAATATTTTAGTGCATTTTAAAAGATTTCAAGTCATTTTCAAGAAATTAACAAAATTTCAAGAATTTGAAATATTTTACGGAATTTTAAAAGATTCCAAGGCATTTTTAATAGATTTCAATAATTTCAAAGGATTATAAATATTGTAGTGTATTTTTGAAAAATTCCAAGGAATTTTCAAGAGATTAAAAAATTTTCAAGGGATTTTAAAAAATTTAAAGGATTTGAAATATTTTAGGGAATTTTTTAATATTCCAAGGAATTTTTAATTGATATCAATAATTTGAAGGGATTTCAAATGATTTGAAATATTTAAGGGGATTAAAAAATATTCCAAGGAATTTTAAATTGATTTCGATAATTTGAAGAGATTCCAAAGAATTTGAAATATTTTAGGGTATTTAAAAATATTCCTTGGCATTTCAAATGATTTCAGTAATTTAATGGAATTTCAAAGAATTTAAAGTATTTTAGGGTATTTTAAAAGATTCCAAAGAATTTTTAGTTGATATCAATAATTTGAGGGGATTTCAAAGGATTTGAAATATTTTAGGGGATTTTAAAAAATTCCAAAAAACTTTTAATATATTTCAATAATTTAAAGTGATTTTAAAGATTGTTTTGTATTTTTAAAAATTCCAAGGAATTCTCAAGAGATTTAAAAAGTTGCACGGGATTTGAAAAGATTTCAAAGGATTTTAAATATATTGGGGAATTTTAAAATACCCCAAGGAATTTTTAATTTATTTCAATACTTTGAAGGAATTTCAAAGGATTTAGAATATTTTAGTGCATTTTAAAAGATTCCAAGTCATTTTCAAGAAATTAACAAAATTTCAAGAATTTGAAATAGATTTCAATAATTTGAAAGGATTTCAAAGGATTGTAAATATTGCAGTGTATTTTTCAAAAATTCCAAGGAATTTTCAAGAGATTAAAAAATTTTCAAGGGATTTTAAGAAATGTAAAGGATTTGAAATATTTTAGGGAATTATTAAATATTCCAAGCAATTTTTAATAGATATCAATAATTTGAAAGGATTTCAAAGGATTTGAATTATTTAAGGGTATTAAAAAATATTCCAAGCAATTTTTAATAGATATCAATAATTTGAAAGGATTTCAAAGGATTTGAAGTATTTAAGGGAATTAAAAAATATTCCAAGGAATTTTAAATTGATTTCGATAATTTGAAGAGATTACAAATAATTTGAAATATTTTAGGGAATTTTTAAATATTCCAAAGAATTTTTATTATAATTGATATCAAAATTTGAAGGAATTTTAAAGGATTTGAAATATTTTAGGGAATTTGAAAAAATTCCAAAAAACTTGTAATAGATTTCAATGATTTAAAATGATTTTAAAGATTGTTGTGTATTTTAAAAAATTCCAAGGAATTTTCAAGAGATTTAAAAACTTGTGCGTGATTTCAAAAGCTTTCAAAGGATTTGAAATATTTTGGGGAATTTTAAAATATCCCAAAGAATTTTTGATTGATTTTAATATTTTTAAATATTCCAAGGAATTTTAAATTGATTTCGATAAGTTGAAGAGATTCCAAAGAATTCGAAATATTTTAGGGTATTTTAAAATATTCCTTGGCATTTCAACTGATTTCAGTAATTTAATGGAATTTCAAAGAATTTAAAGTATTTTAGGGTATTTAAAAAGATTCCAAGGTATTTTGAAGGGCTTTAAAGCATTCCAAGGGTTTTTCAAGAATTTTAAGGGATTCGAAAAAATGTTTATCCGTTTGTAACAAATTTCTAAGAATTTTGGAAGATATAGAACGATTTTACAGGAAATTATCTCAAAAGCTTTCAAGGTATTTTAATAAAATTTCCAGGATTTCAGGAAAAATCAGTTTTCATAGAATTTCACGGGGTTTTAAAAATGTCTTGTTTGCAGAATTTTTAAATTTTCTTGAGTTTCAATTTGTTACAGTCCTGGGTGTAAAAAAGTCTTCCCAATTGTTTTCGGATTTTAATCAATCATTTTCTAGGAGATAATTTCTATTTAATTTACCCCTTTTTTAGGAAAATTTTTTTAATATCTATGTAAATAGGAGAATTTTTTTCGGGTACTTAAAAAATTTCCAGTGACAAAAATGGACTGGAAAAAAAAATCGCCAAAACCCAGGAATCGGAATTGGAAATATATCGAGTTTTTTTATTTTTGAGTTTCGTGGTTAACGAAATTATCTTTATAGCTTGTGATTTAAGCATTTTTATGAGGATGTGTGGGCTTTTTTATCATAGAAATACACAAGAAAAAAAATCGACAAGACCCAGGAATCGAAATTAGAATTACAGAAAATTTTCAAAATTTCACTGGAAATTTTTCAAGCACCCGAAAAAAAATCTCCTCTTATTTACACAGGTGTCAAGAATTTTTTCTGAAAACAGCTGAATTAAATAAGGATTATCTCCTGGAAAATAATTAATTAAAATTCCCGAAAAATTGGGAAGACTTTTGTGACCTCCAGGAATGTAAAAAAAAAATCGAAATTAAAAACTCTGCAAACAAGAAACTTTTTAAGCATTTTTTTCGAGCGAAATAAACTGTTTGGGCCAACAAAATTCCACATTTAAGTTATTTTCATAAAAAATATGTTGCTTAACCTCTTTAAAAAAATGAAAAATTTTCGGCTCGAAATTATTGTAAGACATGCCAGAAGTGTAAACAGAAAAAAAAACGGGAGGTGCAAGATCTTTTGGATTGAAATCAGTCGAGGCCCACCGTGATCAGCAGGAATCCAAGTGAAATTAAAAAGTGGCGCTGCAGTCTAATTCCACCAAAATTTCATATCCATATTTAAGAATAAGTTTTTCGGTCTGCACCAAGTCTCACTGAAAATTGAATGCTCATGATATTTTTTGGATAATTATGGTTGTTTGTCATCCCACTCACACCTCAAGATAAAAATTAAAATAATCATTCTCGTCGTTTTCGAAAAAATCGACTTTAGTATTTTTTAGCCACAAAATGAAAATCAGCTGGGGTCCTCTTTCCAAAAATCAAATTTTCGCCAGTTTTTTTTCCAGAATTTGCAACTTGTGGATAGTGTGCGTTATTAGTCGTTAAAAATTAAATAAAAAAGTCTTACCCAAGAATTTTTTTTAATGAACACTTCTAATTTAAAGTTGTTCAATATTAAACATTTTAATCTGGAATTTTTGGATTTTCATCGTTTGGAAATAATAGTTATTAAACTATTAAAAGGCTTTAATGTCTAATTAAGAAACTTTGGACGATTTTATTTTAAAACCAAGCAATTTAGAATATTTCAATCTAAAATTAGTCAACAATCATTTAAAAATCTGAAAAATTCAATTTTTTTTTTAAATATGCGTGTCACGAAAATCTCGAAAGCATTTTTGTCGCTTTTCCTCAATGCCGATTGGGTAATTTGAAAAACTTAAAGGAAGGAATGTTGCTAAATGCACACACATAATTAAGAATTTAATTTAATTAATCATGTAAAATTTTATTATTACATGTGTAGTTAAAATAACCACCAAAAAATATTTTAATTTTCAATAAAAAACTTTTAAACCAAAAAATACGAATTTCCAACAAAAGATTTGAATTTGCAACCAAGAAAGATTGTTTAATCAATAAAGAACAAAAAAATCTCATCAAAATGTTGAGTTTTGAAGTCATAAAGACGAATTTTTGAAAAAAGTTGAATTCACAACAAAAAATATGCATTTTCTACCAAAATAATTAAATTTTTTACTAAATAAGACAATTTTTAAGTAAAATAAGTGATTTTTCAACTGGAAAAGATCAATTTTATAACAAAAATGGATTAGATACATTGTTAGTAAAAAAAATTGTTTTTAACAAAAAAAAAATGAATTTTCAATTAAAATTTGTAAAATTTTTAACCAAAGAAATGAACTTTCAAATAAAATAATTCATCTTTAATCAAAAAAATTAATTTGTAATCAAATAGCTGAATTTTCAACAACAAAAAATTAATTTTCTACCAAAAAGATTAAATGTCTAAAAAAAATCGACATAAAATGCAATAGTTAAATTTTTAGTTAAAAAATTATTATTATTTTTTAATAAAAAGACTAATTTTCAACCAAAGAAATAAAATTGTAACCAAAATATTAATTTTCTACTGAAAAAGAATAATTTCTAACAAAATACATGAATTTTCAACGAAAAATGTTAGTTTTCTACCAAAAAAAGACCAATTTTTAACAAAATAGATGTAGTCTTAACTAAAAAGGATAATTTTAAACAAAAAATCTTCCCGCTGCTCTGATGAGAATGTAAAAATAGAATAGTTTTATTGTTAGATAGAGAAATAAGTTTTTAGACAAATAAAATAATTTTTCAACGAAATAGATAAATTTTCAACCAAACAAATGAATTTTTTATCGACGAGATTAAATGTCTGTAGACGAACATTTTGACATAAAATTTAATAGTTACATTTTTAGTTTAAAAAATAAATTTTCAATACAAAAAACTAAATTTCAACCAAAGAAATGAATTCTCTACCAAAAAAGAATAATTTTTAACAAAATACATGAATTTTCAAGCAAATATATAAATTTTTAATGGAATTTCCAACCTGATAGTTCAACCAAAAAGGTGATTTAGTCATCAAGAAGATTAATATTCTACCACAAAATGCAAAGTTGCAATAAAGTTCACAAAATTTTCAAACAAATAGTTAAGTTTTAAACCAAACAAATAATTTTTTTACCAAAGAGATTAAATGTCTTTAAACAAAATTTCGACATCAAATGTTAGTTATATTTTTAGTTTAAAAAATTAATTTTTAATACAAAAAACTAAATTTAAACCAAGGCAATGAATGTTCAACCAACAAGATTATTTTTGTACTAAAAAAGAATAATTTTTAACAAAATACATGAATTTTCAACCAAATATATAAATTTTTAATGAAATTTCCAACCTGATAGTTCAACCAAAAAGGTGATTTAGTCATCAAGAAGATTAATATTCTACCACAAAATGCAAAGTCGCTTTTTCGGGTGGAAGGCTATATATTGTGGATTCCAAATTACTGATGATTTCTTCTTTCGGGATTTTGGAGGGACCTACTGCAAAATTATGTCCTTTAGATAAGGCTGAAATTATTTCATTGCTGAGAGGGTGGTTAGAGATCCTGATAGGCTATTCACGAACGAGCATTGGGTTAATGGCGAAGCATGCCTGCCCAGTGATGGGGACTGCTGGTTTACAGATGGCTCCAGAAACAAGGAAAAGGCAGTAGCTGGTATGCATCATAGAATGAGTGGAATGGGCTTCACAATTTCGATGGGGTCCTATGCTACAGACCTACAATCTGAGATTATGGCGAGGTAATGAGATATTGGACAGGCTAGCCAAAACTAGCAGCAAGAAAACCCTTTGCTGGACCCGAAACAGTTGTAGGAATTTCTAGTAGGTTAGTCACTGAATAAATCATCACATAAAAATGAGTGGGAATTGGCCACTGGCTGCAGACAGGCCAAAACACTATTGGGTTTATAGCGAAACCTTAATCGAGCGAAGGAAATACTCAAACTCGGAAGAAACGAAGTCAAAGTCCTAACAGAAATGTATGTAGGAATGGGAAACTCGGATATTACAGACAATAGTTAGAGTTTACATCAGTGAGTTAGAAATATCGGCCAATAGCGTGGTTGCGGTACTCGCCCTATAGAGAGGGCTTTTTGGACACGCTTAGGACTACAAGGGCTACTTAAGCGTCAGGAACTGTTACGGTGTCAACCCAGAAAATGATAATAATAATTATTTTTGCAAGCTGGTGAGCATTAGAAATTTAAGGGTTCTTTTTATTAAATACCCATTTTTTCAAACCATTACAACTGTTGATCTGATTGAGATATTTAAGTTCTCTTTTCTTACTCTTACATTCTTATAAATGGCAGATTTGAGAAAATGCCAAAAAAAAGTTTTCTAATTCCAAAGAATGTTTAAATGAATACGTTTTGCTCTTTCATTTTATCTTGCATCGTTTGCCAAAAAAAATTTGTAATTAAATTTTTTTAAAGTGAAGAAGTTTTGTAGGGTAAGTTAAACTTTTATTTACGAAAGCAATAATTTATCGAGATTGCGTATTGTGTAATAACATTTTATTAATATCACGTATAAGGTCTTGCGAAAAGTGATGAAACACTGACGAAATGATATTTCACTAAACACTATCTTGCCGGTTTATTACTTTTGTAAATAAAAAAGTCACGTAGGTCTCAAAATTTTCCGTGATGACGAAATTAAGAATAATTTTATATAGAAGTATGTATAGAGTCTAGGATACCACGTGATTCTCTCGTATTTCTATGTACACAATTATATTCATCTATTTTGTTGAAAAGTTGTATTTTTGGTTGAAATTTTAAATGCTTGGTTTAAAATTGAAAGTTTTGGTTGGAATTTTTTTCATTCAAGATTGATCCTTTTATATGAAGATTCATATCTTTGGCTTAACTATTTTAGTTTAATATTCGTTATTTCAGTTGAACATTCATTTTTTCTGGTAAATTTTATCTCTATGTTTAAAAATCCAACTATTTGTGGTTGAAAGTTATTTTCTTTTGGTAGAAAAACCGACTATTATATTTTTGATTGCAAATTTCACTATTTCTCAAAAATTTCATTCATTGTTCATAAAATTCAACAATTTTATTACAAATTCATTTTTTTTTGGTACAAGAATCAGAATATTGAAACAAAATTTTAATTCTCGGCCTCAAAATTGAACTATTTTTTTGCAAAATTATATTTGCGGGTTGAAAAGTGAAACAATAAAACTCCTTCGTTGTATTATAAGTATTGATTACCACGTTAAAATGTAAACTCGTTTGTTAAAAACTAATTTTTTTCAACTTCATCTTGTAGGTTGAAAATTTCTCTATTTTGTTGAAAAATTTCTTATCGTTGAAAAATAATTTCTAAAACTTTGAACTTAACTGTTTTATCTTTATTAAAAATTTATGATGTTGAGTTAAAAATTCACCTACTTGATTGAAAATTAATCTTTTACAGGTGAAAATTTGGTAGAAAATTTATGTGTGTTGTTGAAAATTTGTCTTTTTAGTTATTTGGTAGAAAGTTAATCTACTTGGTAGAAAATTGGCCTTTTTGGTGGATAAGTTAATATGGTCAAAAGATGACCTCCTCGGTTAAAATTTTTTTTTTCTTTGTGGTTTATAAAGAAATTTCTAATGCCTATTTTTTTGAAATTAGGCTTTTATGAATTATCATCCAAGTTATTTTGATTTTTCAATTATAAAATTGAGGAAGTGAACAAAGTAACATTTTGGGTAACTCGAAGTTACTTTATCTAGCAACTGTAAATTTAACTATATATATTGTAAATATTGTAGTAAATAGTATAAAATATTGTGTTAAAAGTATTTCCTAAAACTTTACATTTAAAAAAATCATTTCAGAATTCATTTACATGATAAACTAACTTATAGAAAAGTATTAGTTATAACTGAAAATCCTTTGAATATTTTTATTAGAATTACAATTTAAATTAAAATTTTATAACATCAAAATCATGGTACGTTTCTTTGATCCGAACATCAACCGCGTTTAAGGTTTGCGTTTGTTATCTTCAAGCAGATAAAGGAAACTCAAATACATTAGGTATGTAAATATATTTTTTTTTCATTTTAAGTGACTTCTTATTATGTCCCTGGAGTTTTAAATTTTATACAATCGCGTTCTTTTAATAAACTCTTTATTTTTCACGTTTTCCACTTCTATAAATTCATTTTAATTACTAAACTTACAGCACTTAACAATCTTATATATTTGTACCAAGCAATTAGTTTTCAAATATGAAATTAATAAATCTTTAATTAAATGAGAATAATTATTGGCAAAGCTTTCCATTTCATAATTGATCTTGAGTTTCAGATTTAAATTTTGAAGAGTAAATATGCCTAATAAAAATAAAAATAAACGAAATTAATAGCAGAATATGTCATTTCTATTAGTTATTATGCAAATGAATGCTGTTATTAATTTCCGTTTGGACGCGAAAATTTCAGGAAATACTTTCTACTCAGCTGAAAATTTCTGCGATTTATTAAAATATTTGAAAATTATTTACAGTACATTTAAAATTGTACAATGTAAATTTTTTAGAAATGCTAACAAAATATGGCAGTCGCTTAATTATAGCCTTTAATACTCGAATTTATCAAAAGTTCAGGATTTTTAGGGACTGAAAGCCTTTTTAATTTTTTTTTCATATAAGAGTGACTTTGCGCATCTTGTAAAGTTTAGTAGCATTAGTGTCAATGGTAAATTTAAAAAAATAATACTTCACCTCAAATTTTACAATTGAAAATTTTAACAAAATTCTATGGGTTTAAAAATTATTATCGATTTTGCGTAGGTACAGTGTTCGACAACAAATAACAATATAAAATCTCTCAAAATAATAATTTTCATAGAATTATTATTTAGTAATAATCATTCATACTTCTAAATTTGAAAAAATGCAAAAGTACACTTATTGAAAGTACTAAAGTTTCTCTAAAAGAAAACAAAAGAAATATGTAATAGAGAGTGGGTTTTTAATTTTTAAATGAATTTTCCACTCATAAAATCCTAACAAAATCTAATATTTTTGTAGATATTTCAAAACAATATATAAATTCATTAAAAATTAGTTTTTCTAAAATATGATTTTATGGTACTATTTGTTATTCAAACCTGTTCACATAAAAAATTAGCAACAATTGCTGTTATCAACCTTCAACCCGAAAGGAGGAACCTTTTACAAAAAAGATGAATTTTAAACCAATTGGTTGAATTGTTGTCCAAAAAGATGGATTTGTAAAGAAAAAGAATAATTTCCTACCAAACAAGATATATTATCAACAAAATACATACATTTTCAACCAAATATTGAAATTTTCTACCAAGAAAGATAAATCTTCAACCAAATCCAAAATTTTTTTATCAAATATTCAAATTTTAGAGTAAGAAGATGAATTTTCTACCGGAAGAGAAGAATTTTCAACAAATTACATAAATTTGCAAACAAATAATTGAATTTTTTGATGAAAAAATATCAATTTCGAACCAGGAAGTTAATTCCTTTTGGTAGAAAAGCCTATCAATATATTTTTCGTTAGAAATTTTACTATTTCGTTGGAAATTTAATCATTTTTTCAAAATTTCAACCATTTTCTTTTTTTTTTTTGGTTCGGGAATTAGAATATAAAAAATCCAAATTTTTGGTTTGAATAATTACTTTTGCTAAATTAAATTAAAAATTAACTCACCCTAAGTGAAAAGTAGATAAATAATTCAACATTAAGGAAAAAACCGCAAGATTCTTGCATAATGCAAATGAAATATTATGAACAATAATAATAATTTCCCTAAACAATTAATTTTGTTACCTAAATTAATCATTAACTCCGCTTTATGTTTTCACTTGAAAGGTCTTCCCTACAAGAAATATAATATGTATTTAATTTTTATTCTAAATGTAAAACAAAAATAATAGATGATTTTGAACAACCTATTTGAATTGCAGTTGAAAGTATAATGTTTAACTGACAGAAAAATTGAAGGTATTTAAATTGAAATGTAGCATATATTGCATAATAATTAATTAAAATGTATAATTTCAAGTTACATTCTATGAAAATATACAATGTTAATAACTAAGTAATTAAAAATATATGTTAAATTTCGTTGCAAAATTATTTTCACCTTATTGTACATCGCTTTGAAATGTGGATTATTCAAATTTGTATGAGAATATCTTAAAAAATGAACAAATATTTTAACAACAAAATTCAAGAGTTACATTTTCATTTGAATCAAATAATTTTTCAACAAAAAAAAAGAAGAATTTCCAACAAAATAGTTTAATTTTTAGGAAAATAAATTAATTTTCAACAAAGTCCTTGAACTTTCGAAGAAGTACTTGCATTTTGTAGCAACCGAAAAGGAAACGAATTTTCAACAAAATAGTTAAATTTTAAACAAAATAGATGCATTTTCAAGAAAAAATTTCATTTCCAATCCAAACATTTTCAACCAAAGAAATGCATTTTCTAAACAAAAATGCGAATTTTTAAACTATACAATGAAAAATTTACTCCTTAACTCATATGACGAATCTGTAAAAAAAAATAGTTCAATTTTGAAGCAAACAATTAATTTTCAAAAGGAAAAAAGAGTTGTTAACAAAAATATTACATCTTCAACCAAAAAAGTGAACCCTAAACTTGCATGATGAATCTTTACCAGAAAATAATAATCTTCAGTAAAAAAAAGTAATTAAAAAAAAATCGAATTTTCAAACAGTTGAATTCTTTCACGAAAGTCGTGATAATTATTAAAAATTACATGAGCCTGATGATAAACGGAATCAAACAAATTTTAAACCAAATCAAGGTCGTATGATGTATACTATAACACGTGCTATCATTATTTGCTATGTAATTATTAGATAATCATCACGATCTTTCTAAATCCACGTAAAAGGTAAAATAGTTCCAAAAAATGAGAAAAATAATTATCAGAATGTATTCTCTTATATATTATTATGTTTTGAAGAAAGAAAAATTTGTAGTATCCTGTATCAAAGATTGAACAAATAATCAATTACTTATTGAATCTAATTGTAAGCAAAAAATATTGCTTTCATAAATACTTTTTTTTTTTAATTTCTGTCAGCCTTGTTCTGAAAGAGATGCTGAATTAATTTTGTTTAAAGAGAAAATTTCAGAAAATATTTCTCGCATAATAATCAAATCCATTTGAAATTCTGCAGCTCGTACAAATTTAAGTCACAGAATCATTCGCCATTTTCCGTATTTCACCATTTTGAGAAAAGTATCATTTTCGAGAATTTATGAGTATTTTAAATTTCGACGCTCTCCTGTTAAATACATTTTTTTAAACGGTTATAACTTTTGATTTAATTGAGTTATTTAAGGTTTCTGCCCACATTCTAGTGTGAATAATTGCAGTCTTTCGAAATTCGTTGAAAAATTTAAAAAATATTGAAAATTAATAAAAAGGCGATGGTTTCTCTGAAAATATTAAAAGTCCATTTTCTCAAAAACTATAACTTTTCTTGCTAAATTAGTACTAGATAACGAAGATAGTCTCGAAGTCTCATGTGGACCGTACTAAAATTCTGGTCAAGAGAAGTTTTTCCAAAAAATTCAATTTCGCCATTTTGTGTTTACAAATAAGAGATTTGTCAAAATGCTCAAAAAAAGTTTTCTCGTTTTAAAAATTTTCTTCAAAGATACCTCTTACTCTTTTATGACATCTTGCATCGTTCGTGAAAAAAACGAAAAAATTTAATTTTTTGAGAAGAAGTTCTCGTGAACACAGAAATTATTTGGCCTGCATACCTCCTCTATGGGATGCATGTAGTCGACTACTGATGGGTAGGAGTTCGTGGTTAGTAAGGTGGAAGTATCAGCCGGTATTTCATGAAGCAAGGAATTTCAGGTGGCCTTTGACTCCTAAAACCGCTCCCAATGCCAAGACGTGAACTTCGGTGTGGCGGGCTGAATTGCACCAGGGTATGGTGACTCAATCGGTGTCCTGGGATACTGAACCATATCCAGTGAAAATTGTCTTACCCCCAGAACCGGGGTTCTGTGGGAACGAACCTTTTAGTTCCCTAGCTGCTTGTAGAAGCAACATGAGTTCCGACAACAAAACAAACAGAAACATACAAGCAGATGAAGGGGTATCGAAAATGACAGTCTCTTCGAAAACTTCTTCTCTCGGGAAGATAGAAACCAATCAAGGGTTTGAATCGCCTTTTCACCAACCAGGGACCTGTGCGGTTCCTATTATTTCAAGTGGTACGGCTTGGAATGTGACTTTTATCACTCCCTCTGACAAGGCTGAGGCTACTGAATATACTGGGTCCGAAAAAGGCCGTGAGAATATAAAGTATGGCACTGCTACCAGAAAGGGGAAACAACCTTCAGACCAGAGATCTCTGAACGGTATCGGTCTGACGGCAGCACTACTGAGCAAGACGGGAAAGCTAAGAAGGACAGGATCGTTGACCCAGGCTACTTATACATTCTCGCCCTTCAAAACAATCGGAAATTGGCCATTGTATTTGAGGAAATGCTGCACGAGAAGCTGAACTTAGAAAATACAGGGACTATTGAGGCAAACCTCGAACTTAACATTGCTGAGTTAAAACCTTGTGACATTATTCTCAAGTTTGAAGACTGCCGATATAAAAAGAACTTACTTACCGTCGTGTGCTCTGATAAGGTGTCTGGCGCATGGCTTATCAAGGCTGTAGACGGTTGAAGACCATGAGCAGGTGCAAGAATCAAAACCATTGATTCTAAGAACCTTCCCAAGCTTACCAATCTTATTGCATGGATACCCGGTACTTCCTTGAAAGATTGTAAATATAGAAACCCACGCTAAAATTGGTGGAGTGGGCCATCATCGATGAAAAGAAAGACGCCAGGATAGCTTAGTTGGTCCTGAGTGCGAACGCTTTAGTGATCCACAGCATCGAGAAAATCGACTCAAAACTGTATCTGAGAATGAGGGGGATCCAGATGAAAATACCTTTTAAACCGAAGGAGACTACGAGGACAGTGGGAGAGTAGCTATTCTCGGAACAGCTGTAAGATAACGATGATTTTTAAGTAAACAGCGTAAAATCCCCGGATTTGGATTACATGCAAGTTGATCTTCACCACTGTGAATGTACGGCGGCCATCTCAAGAATACGTATTATAGTGAAGCAAAGGATCTTTGCTCTGATTCAAAAACATTAACGTTATAGGACCGAAATGAAGGCTATAAGCCAGAAATGCAGCTGTATAATCTACAATAGAACTGATGAGAACCCTAGAACATAGGTTCTGTATCATTCAAAGGGTTTGTGATGTTTTTGGGTTTTTGAAAAGATTCCAAGGAACATTGAGAGGACTAGAAAAATGTGAAAAAAGTGCATAGGATTTGAACGATCTTGAAGCATATGTAAATATTTTCATTCAGTTTAAAGAAATGTTTCAACATTTACCATGTTTACCATGTATTTCCCATCAGAAAAAATATGTATTTGCAAATTTAATTCAGAATCGTCGAAATTAGCTAAATTTAGTTGAAACTCAATATTTTTCTCTGAAATCAGCCATAGTATATGATCAGAACATCACCTTTCGAATACTGCCCCCATAAGTATGTTTTATTGGGTCCCAAAGAACCCCCATGAGTGAAAAAATGGGTTTTTTTAGTTTTTCGCGCTGATTATGATTTTTTTGCTGTTCATTTAATGCAGATTGTTTTCTAGTACTTTAAGTATTACTATAAACTAATATGGAGATGTTAACATAAATTGTTTGAATACTTTATTTTTGTGTTTACCATTTTTCTCATAGAATAGAGATAGAAAGTCGCAGTTTATTGAAAAGTGTTTCACTTTTTGTCAAATGGCCTCAAAAAATTGACTTCCGCACACCTCTATGTTTTACAGAATTTTCCTTAAAACCAACCCTTAAAACTAACATCCATCCACACCTTAACTCTAATGCCTAATGCTCTGACGCATGCATGTCCCTACTTTCTCGCATTGCCTCGCATTTCCGAACTTTGCCTTCGCGGCTAATACCTAATATTTATCTACTATTTACAATATTTACAGTTCACTTATATCTACATCCACTTCTATTCACAATATTTCCTTCTACATTCTTCTTCATCCTTCCTTCTCTTCTTCTCCATCTGACCCAAAACCGACTTCACTCATGCTACTGCTCATTTGTCTCCCTTTCATGCATTAATAGATCCGTGCTTATCCCACTCTTTTAGACCTTCCCACACTCCTTTAACCAACGCTCTTGCATCCCTCTTCCCGCACAGTTCACACATCCCCTTCACACTAGAGAGCCAAAACCTATTAAAACCCTTCATGCACCCAATCACATCCTGGCTATAAGGGCCTGGCTACCTTTCTCTCCTTTTTACTCAAATATTGCGCTCTTTCCCTCGGCATGATCCACCTATGGTTTCCGATAAACCTTAACTCTCTTATTCTCTCCTCCCCTGCTGCCTCCTTTGTCTCCATGTCGTTTACCTTAACCATCTCATATACCTTCCTTTCTCGTGCATCCTTCTCACATCATCTATCTGCAGGCAATTCATCCTAAAATACCTTTCCCTTTCAACCTTCATCTTCCCACCCCCTCTCCTCTTCGTCTTCTCCCACTAACACTCCTTAACCAGCTTACTTTTCCCTCTTCTACAAATTTCTCCTCATATTTACACGCCCGACTCCCCGTTAGAATCCCTGAACTCGTTCTCCCGTCTCCCTTCTGACAATATAATTAGGCGTGTTCCTTGCCGACCCCTGTGTTTACTTTACAAACCTCTCCTGTGCCCTATTGACTTCCACACTTTGCTTGAAACCCCACGCCTCTACTCCATACAATAGAACACTTATCACCAATGAGTCAAACAATTTTGCTCGAATTGCAAAATCATCTTCGAATAACTTCTTCCTCAACACCCACACCTGCTCATCGCCATATTTTCCCTCCTCACTCTCTCTTTTATGTGACCATCCACTCTGAAATTTATCCTAAACAAGAAGCCCAGGCACAGAAACTCGTTAACTTTCTACAATGCCGTTTCCTTCCATATCCACTTCCATTCGTTATATCTTTTATCTCCTTTTCTGAACACCATAACCTTGGTCTTTTCCATATTCAGCTCTAGCCTATTGTTAACCATGTATCTTCTCAACCTCTTCATCATTTTCTTCAGGGCCTTCTCGCTTCTTGCAAGATTCTAACTTCTCCTTCGCTGAATCCTCCTACCACTCCAGTCTTCAGCTTACTTTCCATATTTGAAATTAAAATCGCAAAAACGTTGGGCTAAGCGGACACCCTTACCTTAATTCCCTATCCATCCAGAATCCCTCCGAAATCCCCTTCCCTCCTTCTACCTTATCTTTCGTCTCTTCATATATCTCCCTTGACCTCTCGATCAGGTCTCTCTCGACTCCCCTCTCCCACATCACCTCCAACAACCTCCCCCTATCCGAAAGAAGGAAACGCGTCATTGAGATGCAGAAAAAACGCATACACTCTCGACCGCTTCTTCGTTAATTTTCTATCCACCACGTGCTGCAAAACGTAGACATTGTTGATAGTACTCGTACTTGCCCTCGAGCCTGCTTGCGTCTTCAGAAAGATTGCTTTTTCCTCGACATCCTTCCGTAGCCTCTCCGCCTTCATCATCGCGTATACTTTATACGCCGTATTCATTAGCCTCATTCTTTTATAATTTTCCTCCTACCCATATATCCTTTATACAGTGGCACTATTTACTTCTTCTTTCACCCTTCTGGGAATCCCTCTACCCTCCATACTTTTTTTACTACGTCATTTAGCCACTCTCCAACCTCTTGTGAACTAACCAGCCACGCTCCGTTCCCTTCCTTCGCCAGCTCTGCCGCCTTTGACCCTTTTAACTTTCTCATCTGTTTCTCTATTTCCTCGGAATTCAACTCCTTCATCTGCGGCTCTCTTGTTCTTCTACTCCCATCATATGTCTTTCTTGAATCTGAGCCCTGAGATGACTCTTCAAAAAACTCCCTCCACTCCTCACTCCCTATCTTCTCGCTTGTCCCCACCTACGCTTTCTAAACCATTTATTATCTTCCACATGTTCTCCTTTGTCTTAACACTTTCCAACGTCTTCTCCAGATCTTTCTTCTTTTCCTCTTCTTCCTTCTCACATATCAATCCAAACCCCTTCCTCATTTCCACGTACCCCTCCCTTTTTGCAGTTTCCTCTTTCCGCTTCTTGTACTTCCTCTTCACCTTTCTTTTCATCCGTTGACTATATTTCCTATCCCATTACAGCTTCACTATTTCTTTCTTCTTCTTTCTGAATATCTTCTTTTGCACACACCCCTCTACTTTCTCTTTCGAATTCTTCTATATCTCTTTCACCGACTCCCCTTCAAAGCGTAACTTTTCTAACTGCTCCTAATACTTCTCTATCACACAACCTTAATGGCTGATCATCTGATTCTACCTTCCCTTCCACTGCGAATCTCTCCATCTCCTCCAACCCTTTCATATTCATCACTACATAGCCTATCTCTGATACCCCTACCTTATTTACATGTGCGTATTCTTCTCTTCGTTCTCTGTCAGCATACCATTCGCACCGCCCAGCCTCTATCCTCTATCCTCCATCCAGTCCCATAGAATCTCCTCCTGTTTATTTATCATCTTATCCTTCGATTTCCTTTCAAATTCTTCCCTTCCCTGTAAGGGTCACCTTCCTTACCCATCCTCGCATTGAAGTCCCACCCTCAGTACTACCATACCCTTCTCTCTTTACTGCCTTCATTTGCACGCCCTCTCCCTCTTCCTCTCAATAACCTTCACCCTCTTATCCGTCCCTAACCCCCGTTACAATTCCCTTACTAGCCCTTCCGTTTTTCGTCACTCTGACCGACTCCCGGAGTATCAACCTATATCCCCTTGGTAGCTTTGACTCTACTCCATCTCATTCCTTTTTCTCTACCCACGTCTCTACCAGCCCCACTTCATCAAGTTCCTGGATGTACCTCCAGAAGTCGTTTTCTCTTTTCTTTACCCCTGCTGTGTTCCAAGTACAGCAACTTTACAATTTCTCCGCCCTGCTTTACCGCAACCCCCTACTTTCTACTACACAAATTCCCCTGCAGTTCCTTTAGCACATCTTTTTTTCGTTGTCCCACGCGTACATTTTCTCGTCCACTTTTATTTTCAGATGAACTATATTCGCCCCCCCCCTCTTCACTCCTCTCCCTTCTAGTAATGTCGTGCAGCATTCTCTGCACCTCCCTCTTCTTTTTCGTCAAATCGTTATCGATGAAAACCACCTTATCATGTATCCTGCTTTTATTTCGCATTACTCCCGACTTCTCTTTCTATCCCTTCAACTCTAACCACCACTTCCATCTTCTTTCTCCCCTCAAGCCTAACTTTCCCTTCCTTGCCTTTAACCCACGCTATGCTCTTGAGCAGTGCTCTCACGCCTTCTCTTTCCTCTCCCGAATACCTTTCTTCTCCCCCTTCCGTCATTTCCTTCCAAACTTTAGTCTCCAATTTTTGGGGAGACGACCTACGTGTTCTTCCACTTTTCTTAAACGGACTCTTTAACGCGCTTTTCTTAGGATTCTCTTGGCTGTGTCTCTTCCTCTTTAGGAGTTACTCCCCTTCACTTGCGCTAGACGCTCTCTCCCTCACCTTCTCGCGTCCTGCGTTTCGCTTTTTCCCTCTCCCCGACGCGATGCGCGGCTCGAGACTGGGCCACACACTGTTGGCCGTCATGGAGCACATAGAATTTTACTATCTATCAACTTCACTGCCAGAACTGTCAGTGCTCTCGTTGACTACCTCCTGTTCTCCCACGTTTCGCTCTTCCGTCGGTAACTGGGACCTCTCTATACAGTACCTTCTGCAACCGAGAGATTTCTCTGACGACTTTGGCCGCATAATGCCCAAATTTTGCCCTTATCTCACTTTTTCAACAAAACAAAACCCCTGCAGACACCCCTTTCTCTCCCTTAACACCCCTAATACTACGAGAACCACCCTTGTCCACCACAAAGACTCAAAACTTCTGACCACAAAATCCCCCGATCTCTTTCTAACTCAACATCACTTTCCATATTCAACTAAATCCCACCTTACAACTACGCTAGAAATTAATTTCATCTCTCCATTTCACCTCAAATAACCTTACACGCCTCCTCGGCTTCCACTCTCACACTCTACTCACACCTCACACACAAATTCCGTAAAATACAAAACCTGTCACTGAACACGTTCTCACTCACGCCACCATCATGCAAGTCCATCTTTTAGGGAAAATTATTTCTAATAAAGACAGTTTATCAAATAAAACACATTTTCAACTAAGCAGTTGATGTTTCCTAAAAAAAAGATTGCTTTAAAACAAAGCAGTTACATTTTTGATAAAATAAGTTTATTAAACAAAAATAGTTTAATTTGTAACCATATACATAGTTGAATTGTCAAATCAAGGATATGAATTTTTAACGGAAAAGTATATTTTTAATCTACTAAGTAAATTCCCAAGAAATAGTTGAACTTTCTACCAAATGTTTGGATGTTCAAGCCAAAAGACGGATCTTTAACAAAAAAGTTGAATTTTTAGCCGGAAAGTATTAATTTTCAATAAGAGGCTGAACTTACAAGTTGTTGTCAAATTGTTGAATTTTCAAGCTGAAAGGGCGAGTTTTCTACAAAACAGTTAAATTTTCAATTTCAACCAAATCAATGAATTTTCAACTCAATAGTGGAATTTTCTAACCAAAGAATATGTGTTTTCAACCAAAAATACGATTTGCAGTCAAAGAGTTCAATTTTAAGCTGAAGTCGATGAATTTATGAACAAAAATGGAATAGTTAAATGTAGGTATTTGCACAAAATTGTCTGTGAGTGAGTCAATACATACATCACTGATGACCCTAAGAAATATACAGGCGTCCACAGTATATGATACTTTTTAAATAGAAATATATTTGAGAGAAAATGTACACAAAAATTGGAGAAAACTATATTACTGGCCTAGTATTACCAGTAGTCCACGTGAAAATCCTGCATATTATTTTATATAGTTTCCTCTCCTTCCTTCGCAATCTAAAGTATGTTGTTTGTTTGATTAGGAGAAATATCTTTTTTGGGCGCCTTTAATGCCTTAGGGACGCCAAACAAGGGATTCAGCGAGGGTTTCCTGACTGACAATACATGCCAGTCCGCCACTGTTTCATCACATTTAATCGATTTTATTTTCAACCCAATAAGGTACAAATATTTGGCTGATGATGTAATTTTGGTAAAAATACGCCTGATAAAACGCTGTAATTAATAAAACTATTCCTCTGAACGAAAGCCTCTAATATTTCAGGGACATGACATTGTCGAAAAAATACTACCGTTCGGTTGAAAATTAATATGTTTTGGTTAACGATGTAACGAATCTGTTGAAAACTCGTTTTCCTTCAGTCTGAGAATTAATTTTTCTAACCGAAAATTGAACTAAGAAGTGTGGACATTTTTCTGATTCAAGTTCTTTGTTGAAAATTGAAATACTTTGTTAAAAATTCATTTCATCAGTTCAGGATTTGATGGAAAATTCAACTATTTTATCGAAAATTCCTTTTTCTTAATTTGAAAAAGAATTTTTTTCAATTGAAAATTCAAGCTTTTGCATTTGTTTTCCAGTTGCTCGTTCCATAAAGGCTTTCAATCTAAAATGACTACTAGATATTTAGCTTCTTCTTTGATTCCCAGTTGTTGTCCTCATAATTCCAGTGTACGCGTTGTTCCCCACTTATACTGCCTGGTGAGTATGATAACCCGTATATCGTCCACGTAGCCTATAACGCCTATAACGCCTGACTCTTGAGCAGATAAAGCCGTTCATCCACTACCAATCACCTCAGCAGGGGCGAGAAAACACCTCCCTGCAAAAATCCTAAGTCAACGGTTGGCCAATATGTGGCAGGTCCATTGCATTACTGCTTTAGGAACACCGTGTGCAATGATGGCCGCCCTGGTCACCTCTCTAGAGGTGTTGTTGAAGGCTCCTTCAATATCCATGAAGGTTTTAATCCCTAGGCCTTTATGCGTCCATTGTCCTTCGATTAGGTTTACTTCTTCGCTTAGGGCCGTATCGGTAGAGTGACCAGCCCTATAGGCGTGTTCTTCTTTGTAAAGCGGCCTACTTGAAAAGACCTTGTCGCGGATATATCTATCCAAAAGTCTTTCGACTGACTTTAGGAAGATGTAAGGCTGATGGGACGCAAATCCTTGGGTGATGTCGTCGGGTAATTTTAGAGTGCGAAGGATAGCATCCACTTCTCGAGAGAGCAGCTTGTCCAGCCCAGCCGCTTCTGCTCCTTTCTCGATGTCTGTGAAATAGTTGCTTCAGCTTTCTTGCTCCGCCTCACGTATTACACCCCTGTATTCATCCCTTATCGTCTCTGGTTTCCCTGCAAAGCTCTTTGAGTTTCTTGTTCCACCAGGGAGTCCCGTGAGTCTTTCAAACTCTTGTGGGTCAAAAATTACTTTCATTCGTAGATGCAATTGCCTTTGTGAAAATCTTGTTTACTGTTTTCAGGGTGTACACATCTCTAGTTGACCAGGGTACTTCCGAGAGTGCACTCCTGACCTCTATGGAAAACTGGTCCCAGTCCGTTCTTCTAGGATTTTTGGCCCACTCAGGCCCTCAGGTACGATGGATTTCAACTCGAACTCTTTTTGTGAGTGATCTCAGAGAGCGTGTTCGTCTCAGACTCTGCACTTCTGGGAATAGTCTCTGAAACTACTGGAACAGAGTGTGATGTCGATGACTTCTTCCCTGACCGAGTTATGAAACGGCGGCGTATTCCCCGTATTAAGAATATCTAAATCGATAGTGTTTAGATATTTCAGTGGATCATTACCTCTTGAGTTTATGTCTCTGCTGCCCCACAAAGTATGGTGAGAGTTAGCATTGCGCCCCAGCAGAAGAGGAAGACCCCTTACCTTGGAGTATTTCACCACTATAGGTACCTTCATGGTGGGTTTGTATCGCTGTCATATGGAAAGTAGGACGATACGCCAGGACGCTGTCCTTAGTGATGGGTTGAATCCCTCCAACAGCCGAAGGACCACAGACGGATCTTCCAGCTTAGAAAACGTACCCATTTTACGTGACTCGTTTAGGGGGGGGGGGGTCTCTAAAATACACTGAAAGGTTATGAACTTCTATGTAGAATGACCCCTAATGGACATATTTTTTATCTTTCGCAGAGAATATACCAAATGAGAAGTTCAAAACAAAAATGCAAGAATTTCTTGAATTTTTTACCTCGACTTCAACTCGTGACATGACCTCCTAGTAGTAGTAGCAAAGTCTGGCTAGCGCGAGCAATACTAAAAATCATTAATGACTTTGAAACACGATCATTCAGTCACAAATAAATTTAGACGTCTTAAAGTTTTAGGAAGCAATCTCTGACACCTTATCTTTACTTCAGGCCAATAAAATTTGAAAAATCTTCACGGATTTCCAATATATGACAAAAAAATTTCCAAGTGTATCACGTCGAGTTTCAGTCCGCAATCATCGCTGACCGTCAGCTTCGCTGCCTCAGCCAACTGAAGCTAGATGGTTACATGCTTGGCAAAAAAGTCATGTTAAATTGGTTTGAATTAGAGATAAGATTTTGAAGATTGCATTCTATAAATTGTAAGCTTTTGCTACAACTTTCCTAGGTTATGCCGTGAGTTGAAGTCGAGGTGCAAAATTCGAGAAATTCTTGCTAATATGCAAATGAGCTATTTATCAGTTTTTTGCTTCCTCATAGAGGAAGTTTTGTGATGATAGCATTTTCCAAAATGCTTAAATTCATTTATTCAAACCTTCCTTAATTGAAAAAAGTTTAATACAATGCTCTCAGTAATTGTTCGGATGTGTGAGTGTGGATGTCGCACTTTTTTGTGAACACGATAACTGGGAAATGGTTGCAGATAAGTTGATGAAATTGGAAGGGCTTATTTTCACTACTAATATCTTTAAACTGACCAAAGGATTATAAGAAATAGTTAATGCATCTTTTTTAGCACTCGATAATATTTTAACAATCCGCTTTTTTATAGTAAAACTATTCCATCAGCATAATTCAAAGTTGATGCAGGAATATAAAAGATTCCTTCGTTCGAGACGAATAGATTAACCTATAATACTAATAAATTTTATGAAAGAGTAGGGAAGTTATGGTAATTTATATATTCGGAAAATCGGTTTTTCAAAGTAAGGTTTTTTTCATTAATATAATTCAAAGTTGATAAAAGAATAGAAAAGATGTGTTGATTCGAGACAAATCGATTGTCCTATAATATCAATACATTTTATTGAAGAGTAAGGGAGCTATGGTAATGCATAATATTTGAAAACACGGTTTTTTATAGTAAAACTTTTTTCACTAACATAATTCAAAATCAATGGAAGAACGGAAAAGAATCCTTGATTCGAGGCAAATCGATTAATCTTTAATATCAATAACCTTTATTCAAGATTGAGGAAGTTATGCTCATTTATAATATTTGGATCATCTGTTTCTAACTGAAAAACTTTTTTCATCAACCTAATTCAAAGTTGACGTATGAATAGAAAAGACTTTTTGATCATTAACTTCCAAATAGAATAATTATAACAATTTTCTTAAAGAAATCATAAAGCTGGAAAAGGCATAGGGTACGACAAACCTTTTCCCTTCCCTCTTCCAGCTCGAAAAATTACTATTTCAAATACAAAGTTTGATTTGTCATGATATTTCTGAAATTGTTTGTATTATTTTGTAATTTTGTAGTTTTTGTAAATTTATAATTTTAAATTGATGAAAATGAAAACTTTTGTTGTCTATTATTGAAAAAATAACTAATGCTTTCTCTATGAGGAAGCAAATACATTTGCTAACGGGAAGCAAAGTGCTCGTAAAATGAGAACCATATAATTATAAATACAAACAAAGTGGAAACACTCGAGATCTTATGGGACATTTTTTTAAAGTCTCCCCCTCCTTTTTTGAAAGAGAAGTTTCAGTTCAAAGTCAACAGTGACTATCAATAGTATTCACGCTAGAATATTTAATTACGAACACTTGGAATTTGAACATAATTTTCGAAACATAGCTATGATTTTTATAATTTCTAGGTTGTTCAAGTTTAGAGGTTACGATTTCAAGTTGCTACATCTTATACCTTAAAAGCTTTTAGTAATTTGTATTGAAAAAGTTGTTGAAAGCTTCGAAAGATTGATTTTTGTTTTTTTTTTCATCGCAAACCCTTGTTTTATTTTATAGATGATCCAAGACTTCTTGATCCTGATCATTTAAAATGGTTTATCACTTATGAGGGCACGGACTTGACGGTGGAGCTTGATCCTGTGCAAAAACGCATTATCAATATAAGGCCTACGTGGGTCGACAATAAACGTCGAAGTCCAAAATATATCGAGGATAATGGTCTTGAATTACCTTATGTTCATTTTGGTGGCTTATACTTTTTTGTGTTTAAAAAAAGTAATGGTATAATTCAGGGAGCTGCGCTTGACCCATATTGGCAGTTTCGACCGGGTGAAGAGTTTGCACATCTACATCCTCATCATAATCCTCATACCAATTCACAATTACCAATAAATCTCCAGCTACTTGATGACACAAATTCCCATAACGAAGATCAACAAAATATTGGCCCAAGTCGACATCATCCACAGCAAATTCCTGACCAACAGCACCATTTGGAACAACATCATAATGCTTACCAACAACAAAATATTTACCATGATCCATATAATTACCCACAGCAAACTTTTGACCCAAATGAAATAGCTTACCATCAACTTAATGTTGGCCCAAGTCACCATTACCCACAGCAAGATGCTTACCCGCCTCCATATTTTGAGCCAAATCAAAATTGGAACTATCCACCCTATCACCCACCAAGTCCTTAGCTTTGCAGTAAATCTCGACTTGGGCGATTCGCGGACATTAAGTCATTTCGAGCGTGGCTAACACTCGGATGGGTGACCGTCTGTGATATACGCCAGGCTTGTCCAGCGAGGGGAAATTCGAGGAATTTACTCGAAACAACTCACCTGCACTCTCTATTTCTCATTATATTTTACGAGAGTAATCAGCACCCAAGCTTTCTGAAGTGAGCATTCAATTTCTCCTCGCTGAACAGGCCTGATGTACGCCTAAGTCGTGTATTTACTAGCTGTACGTGGGATGATGGTTTTCTGCAGTTTTCCTCTCCCCTGGCAATATGTCAAGGTGAATGCGAGTACTTCTAATAAAGTCGGATGCAGCTGCGCTTAATCCCTGGATGTGATTTAATTCATAGATTAAATTATGAAAATACTTCAGTAAAGTAACACTTTCTTATAATATTACCGTGTTACCGGGCTTTTCAAATAATTTCATGGTACATCAGGTTAGACCGTAGTGCTACGGGACTTAAATGAACCAGGCTATATATACTAATAATTTAATAATAATATAATCTATATTATGTAATATTTTAGCGATGCAAGTTCCTGAATAAAATCATAATCAATCAAACATTAGTTTGTTTTCAAGAAACTTCCCCTTTTCATTTTTTGTTTGAGTGAGAACTGAAGCGATAAAACCCAATAAGAAAAGTAAAATATTTTTGGATGAAAAGTCTTCTATTATAATTTCGGTTCAGAATTTATCTCTTTCTGCTAAAAAGTTCTACTATTTGGCTAAAAATCAAATTATTATGTCGAAATTTGAACTACTTTGCTAGAAATTCATTTCTTTGGTTAAATAATGTACATAGTTCAATGAACTTTGATAGGATATTAAGAGATCTTGCAAGATTTTGAAATATTTCAAAAATGTTAAAAAATGTAAATTTTCCAAATTCGTGGTCAGGGAGATATTTGTTCATCATAATTAAAACAAAGAATTCTGTAAGATAGACGAATTTCTTCTTCCTGAAGGTCTATAAAATGTTTCTTATTTGCTATTCTTGATTAACTGACTTTGAAGATATTTCTTTGCCTCTGCCACGTAGTATTACTACCACGTTGTGAATTCTAATAGTCTTGAAGATTTTGCGTCTTATCATTAGTTTGAGTAATCCAAGAGTGTTTAGTATATATAGCAATAAAAATGATTCAGATTTCTCAACCACCGCTTACCAAAACTGTCTAGAACAACTGGAAAAATGAAAATCCTAACTGGGTCTTTACTCTTCGCAACTGCAATTTTTATTAATTTTCCAGGTAAGTGAGCCTGATATAATATAATTTTTAGCAATTTAGACACTTAAATTTTCGAAATTTTTGGAAATTTATGGCGAATTTCTTATTCCACAAAATTTATTTGAGATTTTTAAAATTTGAATACAAGTTTGAACAATTTTAGAGATTTTAAAAATTTTCCGAAATTGTAAGCCCTTAAAAATGGTCAGTATTTGGAAACTTTCAAACATTTTCCAAATTTCAAAAATCGAGAAATCTATGAAACTTTATTTTTATTTCAATAGGAATTTAGAAACTTTTTGAAAATTTATGGTAAATTTCCTAATTAACATAAATTGTGAAATTTTCTAAATTTTATGAAATTTTTTTTAATTCAGAAGATTCTAAGAATTTTAAAACATTAAAGAATTTCCCAAATCTTTAAACTTTTAAAATTTCAATTTTTTCATATTTTTACAATTTTATACCATTCCATAAATATTATACAATATCATCAATATTATAAAATTTATTAATATTGTAAAATTTCATAACTATTATAAATTTTAATTTGTCGACATTTTGGATATTTAGAATACAAGAGTCGTCAAAAGTGTGCAGCCCCTTGGCGCATACATTTTTTATTAAAAATGCATGATTTGGAACATTTATTTTTATTTTAACAAGAATTCAGGAAATTTTTGGAATGTTCGAATTGAAGAAAATTTAGGAAATTTATCGTGCATTTCTTATTTACTAATAATTTTCAAAATTTTGTAGAATTTTGAATCATTTCAAAAATGTTCAAAATCTTAAAATAAAAAAAAAGCTAATCTTTAATATTTTTCGTACTGATATTTCGCATGATTTGGAATATTGATTTTTATTTTAATATGAATTTAGGAAATCATTGAAAATTTTACAAATTTTCAAACTTTCCAGAATTTTAAAAATTTGTAAGCCTTCAAAAATTCTCAATAATTTTACTTTCAACAATTTTCCAAATTTCCCAAATTAAAAAAAAAAAACAAGGAATCTGGAAACCTAATTCTTACTTCAACATGAATTAGGGAAAGTTTAGGAAATTAAAGGATGGTAAGGAATTTTGATGGGGCTTTCAATGTTTGAAACGATTTGACGGATTTTCACAGTTTTTAAAGAGTTCTGAGAGATTTTAAAACCATTCACAGGATTTGAAAGGATTTTTAAGGATTTCATGGAATACAGAATTATTATCACGAATTTTTAAGGATAAATTAAGATTTTAATCAGATTCCGAAGATTTAAAGGGATTCAAGGAGATCGCAAAATATTTCAGGGGATTTTAAATGAATTTTAAGGTTACATGAAATAATAATCAAAATGTTAAAATTTCGAAAAATCCCTTTTTTAATTCGGAAATTAATATAATACCAAATTTTCTTTCTTTCAATTTAATAAATCAATTTTAAATAAAAAATTCTTTCCTTTCATCATAAGAAAAATGTTGAAAATAAAGAATCTGCCGTGCTTTAACTCAATACAAATATTTAAAACATGAGAAACTTCTTTTTGTAATTTAGAAAAATTTCTTTTTTCAGTCCAGAAACAAATGGAATAAACCATTATTACTACACATTTATAAGTACTCTCATTTTCTGTGGCGCCGGGAGTTTAAAAAAGATAAAAAAATTTCCGTCAAAAAGTGGTTTGTAAATAACATATTATACACATTATTTTTATTATTGTAACATTTCCGCAAGGATATTGTATTGTCTGAGGAAGCTTCATTAGAATTCTAAACCTGAATGATGCGTGATGATAAAAAACTAATTTTTAAACTGAAAAACAATTTGGTCTTGCCTTTCTTTATACTTTTTAACTGAATGAAACATTTTTGTGACATGTTAATTCATTAGAAATAAAGTTTAAAGTTTGATGAACAATATATATGTATCGACAAAAGGGTTTTGTTCTTTATTAGTTATAAATATTTGAGGAATTTATTTTATCTCAGGGATAATGTCGTAGATGTGTCAAGTTAAAGTATGTATTTTTTTATTTCACTTTCTAAAGTTACTAAATTTTAATTGTGAATAATTATCAAAAAAATAAGGCATATTTGTAATTATTAAGAAGCCAAAAAATTTTATTCGTATTTTGGAGTCACTAGGAAAAGATTTCATTTTCAAGATGAAGGTATGTAGAAGATTAAAGTTCTTTCTGTTATCACAAGTTATGTTTGATCGTATGAAGGTCGAAAATATCGCCCCAATTGCACCAATGTCACGGAATATAAGAGATGAAAAGAATTTAAAAAATTAGGCTTCAATAATATTTCGTCAAATAATGATAGTTCAGAATTGAATATGATATCATGTCTAGGAGCAATATCAGAAATTATCTGTTAATGGATAGAGGTCTCAAAATCTTACCCCTGCCAAATCTTACAAAAGTATTCAATACAGCTCATTAACTTTCGAATCGATTTTCGAATCGAAATAATATATATTTTTTTTACAGAAAATAATTCTTCGCCGGAACCTTCCGGCGAAGGTTCATCCCACCAAAGTCATGTTTTGAAACGTCCTTACAAACGTTCAACCAAAGCACCCAGACCAGTATATATTGACTTTATGAACACAGAAATTAAGGTTACTCTAACAGTAAATAACAATGAAATTATACCGACTAGTTGTACCGTTTTTGGTGATCATCTAGGGGTTCCTGATCTCAATTATCGGGAAAATAACAACTATGTAACCCGTGCTCTGATTAGAAATGACATAACATGTGTGGTATATATTAAAGAAAATGAACGAGGTGGAGAAGTTTTGGGAGCTAAGCTTCCACCAACGCCCGCAGATCATTTCGAAATAGGTATGTAAATAAATATAGCATAAGTTTTTTTCATTATAATTTTTGTGTACTTAGAACCTAATGGGAGTTCAAGCTAAAAGCTTTGAAACATTGATTTTCATCCTTTTTAATATCGTAAAACTTTTTTTTTCAAGATGATCCAAGACTTCTCAATCCTGACGTATCGACATGGTTTATCACTTATGACGGAATAGACTATGAGGTGAAGGAAAATCCTGTGTCAGGAGACATTGAAGATATATACCTCAAGCATGGTGATAATATACGTCCAGATAAAAACTATATCAATACATATGGCATTGGATGCTCCCATGTTCATTTTGGTGGCTTACACTTTTTGGTGTTTAGAAATAGTAATAAACAAGTTTTGGGAGCTGACCTTGACCCAATTTGGATATTTCGAAGGGGTGAACAGTGCGCACATATGAATCCTTACCAACTCCATTAGATGTGCGGTGATTCTCGACTCGGGCGAGTCGCGGATGTTAAGTAATTTCGAGCGTGGGTAACAATCGGATGGGTGACCGTTTATGATGTAGGCTAGACCTGTGCAGCAAGGAAAATTCGAGGAATTTCCGTCGAAACAACACAAATCGCAGATGTGATGGAAATGCACCATCTGGGCTTTGAGATAATGTCTCCTCGCTGGGCAGGGCTCTGATGTACGCCAAAGTCGTGTATTCACCACTCTATCTATAATAATAATAATATAGTAATCTGAATTATGTAATATTTTTGCGATGCAAGTTTCTGAATAAAATCATAATTAATCGAACATTAGTCTTACTCAGGGGCCGCCAAAAACGTTGATCAGTACAGGGGGGGGGGCAGTGGAAGTAAAGTTACGTAATTAAATAACATTTAGTACATGTTCTGATGATAGATTTGAACAAAGTTTTCGAACTTTTGTATGTTTGTTTCATAACACCAGGACACAAAAAAAAAAACACTTTTCTGTTCTACAGATGCGACACATATATTCTCATGTATTTTGACCCGCTGAGCATGAATCCGTTATATATATATATATATATATATATATGTGTGTTATATAATCCTTAAGATTTTTTGTAATATACTTTACTTTCAGGTATTTCAAAAAAACTGAAATGATAAATTATTGAATATTTAAGTATTGTTTTTGTTCTTGTTGCATTTAAAAAAGTATTCGAGGACTCAATACATAAATTAAAATGTACATAAAAAGTATTAACAAGTGACTGATAGTATACTATAAAAAAAATTGCGATTGAAAAATATACATCACTTTTAAGTATTTCATGAAATCTGAAATAATCTATTATTGGATTTTTGAGTATTCTTTTTGTTATTAATGAATTCAAGAAATGATTCGAGGACTTAATACATACAATAATTCCATGTACGTACAAAGTATTGACCAATCACTGGTAGTATTTAAAAAAATCTGTATTCATATAGCAATATAATTTAATATAGCATAATAATAATATAATAAATGTGTATTATTTAATAATTAAGATTGTTTATAATACAATTCACTTTTATGTATTTGAAAAAATAAAATGATTTATTATTGAATTTTTAAATATTGTTTCTGTTATTACTGCATTTAAGAAATAATTCAGGGACTCAATCCATTAAATGTTACATGTAACAGGGTTTCTACTAGGGTGGTCCAAAAATGCATTCGAAATTTTTTATTAAAATTTTCATGCATATCGCCCCCAAATTTTTTCGAATCGAAAAAAAATTCAATCTTTTCTCTTCACAATTAGCCGTAGAATGCAAATCAAAAATTACTTTTTTAATATCACCCCCTAAGTCTGTTTTATAGGGTCCCAAAAAACCCCCATAAATAAAAAAATGGGTTTTACGAGTTTTTTTTGCGCTAATTGTGATTTGTTTGCGGTATTTTGAATGCCAATTGTTTCTAGTACATAAAATACTATTTTCTTATGATGAGTAGATATTCATATTATTTTTTTAAAACAATTTATTATTTTTTTAGCAATTTTCTCTTAGAATAGAGTTAGAAAGTCGCGTTTTTTCGAATTTTTCAACTATTTTCAAATTTTCAGTTAGAGCGAGGTAATAATCAATAAAATTTAATAGAAATAATTGTTTGGACAAGTTATTATAGTTTATAACTATCGTCTCCTATATTAATCCTAGATATTTGCGGTTTTTCCGGAAATATTTAACTTTTTGTTCAACTTTTACTCAGTGAAAATTAATCTTCTTGGTTCAAAATTCAAGTATTCCAGTTCATAATTTTGTATCTAGTAAATTAAAAATTTAATTAATTTTAATTAATTTTAATTCATAATTTTAGTTGAAAATTCATCTTTTCAGTTAAAAATAAAACTACTTGATTAATAGCTAAACCCCTTTGTTTTAAATTCATCTTTTTGGATTAAAATTCATCTATTCCAGTTTAAAGATTAATTATTTAAGTTCAAATTTTTTTTGTTGTAAAAAATTGATCTTTTTTAGTACAAAATTTAAATATTTGGTACAAAATTCGTATTTTTTTAGCTGAAAATTCAACTACTTTGTTGAAAATTCATATATTTTATTGAAAAATCTTTTTTTTTTGGCATAAAATTAATCTTCTTGTTTGAAAATTCATCTTATGGTTCCAGAAAAACTACTTGGTTAAAAGTTAATATCTTTTGTTAAAAATTCATCTTTTCCAATTAAAGATTCAATATCTCAGTTAACATTTTTTTTTGTAAAAAAGATATTTTCTTTTAACTGGAAATTTAACTATTCCATTCTTGGTTGGAAATTAATCTTCAATAGTTGAAAATTCACGTATTTTTTCGAAAAATTGCCTTTTTTTACGAAATTAACCTTTTCGGTTAAAAATTCAACCATTCCAGTTAAATTTTAATCATTTTAGTTGATAATTCAGTTTTTTTTTTAATTAAACCTTTTCAGTTGAAGAATCATCATTTTAGTTAAAAATTCATCATTTTGCTTGCATTTTTTTTTAAATATGGTTTTTAAATTGAAAATTTAACTATACCATTTCTGATAGAAAATTGATCATTTTTTGATGAAAATTGAACTATTTCGTTAAAAATTCATGTCTTTTTTCGAAAAAGCGTCTTTTTTGTAGAAAATTATTCTTCTTGTTTAAAAATTAATCTTTTTATTTAAAAATTTATCTTTTGGAATAAAATACATCAATTCCAATTAAATATTCATAATTTTAGTTACACAATTTTTTTCTTTTGTTAAAAAAGTAATTTTCTTTTAACTGGAAATTAAACTATTCCATTTTTGGTAGGAAATTTATCTTATTCAGTCCAAAATTTAACTATTTGAATCAAAGTTTGTCTTTTTTCGTTGAAAATTCATGTCTTTTTTCGAAATATCGTCTTTGATGTGGAAAATTCTACTTTCTGGTTGAAAATTCATCTATTCAAGTTAAAGATTTACCATTTCAGTTAAAAATTCATAATTTTGGTTGAATTTTTTGGGGAATTTTTGGTTAAAAATTGATCTTTATTAGTTGGAAATCCAACTATTTTGCTGGAAATTCATTTAGTTTTTCGAAAAATCGTCTTTTTTGTAGAAAATTAATTTTTTTTGTTGAAAATTCAAAATTTTGGTTGAAATTTTCTTTTGAGAAATAACAATTTTTTAAACTGGAAATTTAACTATTCCATTTCGGGTTAAAAATTGATCTTTATTAGTTGGAAATTCAACTATTTCCTTGAAAATTCATGTATTTTTTTGAAAAATCTTTCTTGATAGAAAATTCATCTTTTTTGTATAAAATACAACTATTTAATTTGACGATTTATCATTTTAGTTTAAAATTAATCATTTTGGTGCATTTTTTCCGGAAATATTAATTTTTTTTCAACTATAAATTTAACTATTCCATTTTTGGTAGGAAATTTATCTTATTTAGTCCAAAATTCAACTATTTGAATCAAAGGTTGTCTTTTTTTGTTGAAAATTCAAAATTTTGATTGATTTTTTGTTGTTGAGAAATAACAATTTTCTAAATTGGAAATTTAACTATTCCATGTTGGGTTTTTTTCGGGAAATATTAATTTTTTTTTAACTAGAAATTTAACTATTCCGTTTTTGGTTGAAAATTGATCTTTAATAATTGCAAATTCATGTATTTTTTTGAAAAATCGTCTTTTTTGGTGGGAAATTAATCTTCTTGTTTGAAAATTAATCTTTTTATTAAAAATTCATCTTTTTGGTTAAAAATAAAATTACGTGGTTAAAAGTTAAAATATTTTTTTAAAATTCATCTTCTGGATTAAAATTCAACTATTCCAGTTGAAGATTTATTACTTTAGTTAAACAATTTTTTGCTTTTGTTAAAAAATTAATTTTCTTTTAACTGGTAATTTAACTATTTCATTTTTCGTAGAAAATTTATATTGTTTAGTCCAAAATTTAACTATTTGATTCAAAGTTTGACTTTTTGCTTTGAAAATTCATGTATTTTTTTCGAAAAATCGTCTTTTATGTAGAAAATTGATCTATTCAAGTTAAAGAATTACCATTTCAGTTACAAATTCATAATTTTGGTTGAATTTTTTTTGGGGGGGAAATAATGATTTTTTTCAACTGGAAATATAACTATTCAATTTTTTGTTGAAATTTAATCTTCAATAGTTGTAAATTCAACTATATCGTTGGGAGTTCGTGTATTTTTCGAAAAATCTTCTTTTTTAGTACAAAATTAATTTTTTTGGTTGAAAATTCCACTTTTTTTATTAAAATTCAACTATTTAATTTGAAGATTCATAATTTTAGTTGAAAATTTATCACTTTTGTTGAAATTTTTTTTGTGGGAAATCATTTTTCAAATTGAAAATATAACTTTTCCATTTTTGGTTGAAAATTAACCTTCATCAGTTGGAAATCCAACTATTTCGCTGGAAAATTATGTAGTTTTTCGAAATTGAACTATTCTATTTTTGGTTAAAAATTGATCTCTATTGGTTGAAGATCCAACTATTTCGTTGAAAATTGATCTTTTTGGTTGAAAATTCAACTATTCCAGTTCATTATTTATCATTTTAGTTGAAAATTCATATTTTTTGTTTAAAATTCAAATATTACAGTTGAAGGAAAATTTTATAATAAAAAATAATAAAATTTTAATTTTGAAGGAAAATGAGGGAACTTTTATGATAATTTGACTATTAAATTTTAAGTCATTGATTCATAAACTGTTTATAATAGTATATATAAATAACATTAATTTAACTTTTGGCAATAAAATTATTTTTAAGGTTTACTTTTTTATTCATTTTAGTTAAAAATTCAACATTTTGGTTGAAATTTGGTTTATTTGAAATAATCATTTTTTTAACTGGAAATTTATTTATTCCATTTCTGGTTAAAAATTGATCTTTATTAGTTGAAAATTCAACTATTTTGTTGAAAATTCATGTAATTTTGCGAAAAATCGTCTTTTTTGGTAGAAAGTTAACATTTTTGGTTGAAAATTCAGCTATTCCAGTTAAAGATTCATCATTTTAGTTTAAAATTCAACTATTTTGTTTAAAATCCAACTATTTCAGTTGAATATTTATAATTTTAGTTAAAAATTTATCATTTTGGTGGATTTTTTTTTGGGAAATATTAATTTTTTTAAACTAGAAATTTAACTATTCCATTTTTGGTTGAAAATTAATCTTTATTAGTTGAAAAATGCATGTATTTTTTTGAAAAATCGTCTTTTTGGTGGGAAATTAATCTTTTTGGTTGAAAATTCAAACTTTTTTGTTTTATATTCAACTATTTCAGTTGAAGATTTATTATTTTAGTTAAAAATTCATTTTTGTTGACATTTTTCTGGGGGAAATAGTTTTTTTTCAACTGGAAATTTAGCTGTTCCATTTCTGGTTAAAAATTGGTCTTTATTATTTGAGAATTCAACTATTTCGTTGAAAATTCATGTATTTTTCCAAAAAATCGTCATTTTTGTTAGAAAATTAATCTTCTTGTTTAAAAATTAATCTTCCTTAAAAGTTTAAAGCTAAACTCTTTTTTAAAATTTCATCTTCTTGGGTTTGTTTTTCAGTATATTAAATAAAGTGTATATTCATATAATAATGTATAACACTATAATATTATTATCACTACTAATATTATCAGGTTGATAGAAATGTAAAGATATTTGTCAATCCCATATTAATAATTAATAAATAGTCAATCTCATGGATGTCGATTATGTCGAATGAGGAACGAAAATAAAATAAAATAAATAATATAATCGAATGAAAATATGGACAGAGACATGACATGACATATATGAGAGGGTGTAATACCAAGTTTGAGTTTCCCCCATTGGGGGTTGATAACACTCAACAATTCCAACAAATCGAAATTTGTGGCTTGACCCTGAACTCGGAGACATTGAACCTCAACCTTGAAACGAACAATTACCTCAAATGTATGTAGGCAATGCACGATTTAATCTTTTCTGTCTTTCACGAAAATAGGGGAATAATAGTCTTTTTTTCTTTTCATTTTATTTTATTAGTTTTTTTTTGTTTATTTATTTTTTCAACATTTTAAACTGAAAATTCACGTTTAAATGTACGATATTGAATTCAATATGAAACGCCTGACATTTAAGTATGGACGTGATTTCATTTTTGCACAAACATGGATCTGGCGGTCTCACCGACCACTGCATATATTTATATTTAATTAAATAAGTAAAGAAGTTTTTGTTATCTTAATTAAATAAGTATATGAAAGAACATTGGAATTAGTAAGGAAATTAATCAATTCCATCAACTTTTATTATTAAAAATCTTTTAGAAGCATGGTGTGGTCTGTGAGACCGCACGTCCAAAAATCAGGTCTTTAGAGAAAAAAAAGTTGTCTACGATTTTAAGAATTGAAATGATATTGCCAGTTATGTCTTATGAAATGAAAAATATTCCTTGTCATGAAAAAAGTTTGAAACTTATGAAAAATAATTATTATAACAATACATTTTGAAATTGAATTTTCCTTACTGAAGCTTCTTACCAATTTTTTTGACGGGTTGAATTTTTATAAATAATGACCTATTTCTGGGGAAAAATATTCCTTACAACTCTACTGTGTCCGATTGTGGAAATCGATAGCATCATTTCTGTCTTTTCTGTATTTTATGCAAATAGGGGAATAATAGGGGAATTAAAAAAATTCATGTTTATAGGTACCATATTAAATTCAATGTGAAACGCCTGACCTTTAAGTATGGACGTGATTTCATTTTTGCACAAACATGGATCTGGCGGTCTCACCGACCACTGTATATATTTATATTTAATTGAATAAGTAAAGAAGTTTTTCTTATCTGACTTAAATAAGTATATGAAAGAAAATTGGAATTATTAAGGAAATTAATCAAGTTGATAAACTTTTATTAATATTCAAAATCTCTTAGAAGCATCGTGTGGTCTGTGAGACCCCACGTCCAAAAATCAGGTCTTTAGAGAACAAAATTTTTCTATGAGTTTAAGAATTGAAATGGTATTACCCGTTATGTCTTATGAAATAAAACATATTCCTTTTCATGAGAAAAGTTTAAAACTTACAAAAAATAATGAATAAAATAATAGTTTTTGAAATTGAATTTTTTCTTACTGACGCTTCTTACCAATTTGAACAAAAAATGGTTGAATTTTAATAAATAATGACTAATTTTTTCCGCAAAATAGGGGAATAATAGGGGAATCATAGGGGAATAATAGGGGAATATATTTGTTTATATAAAATTTATGTTTATAGGTACCAAATGAAATTCAATATGAAACGCTTAACTTTTAAGTAAGGACGTGATTTCATTTTTGCTCCAAGATGGATCCGGCGGTCTCACAGACCACTGTATATATTTATACTTAATTTAATGAGTAAAGAAGTTTTTGTTACCTGATTTATCAAAGTATATGAAAGAACATTGGAATTGGTAAGAAATTAATCAATTTTATCAATTTTTATTATTAATAATATTTTACACCAGTGGGGGAAGGGACACACATATTAGAAGCATGGTGTGGTCAGTAAGACCGCACGTCCAAAAATCAGGTCTTTATATATAGTTAAATTTCTAGTTAAAAAAAATTAATATTTCCGAAACAAAAAATCCCCCCAAATGATGAATTTTTAACTAAAATGATAAATCTTCAACTGAAATAGTTGAATTTGAAACAAAATAGTTGAATTTTCAACTAAAATTATCAATCTTTAACTGAAGTGACTGAATTTTCGACCAAAAATATTAACTTTCTCCCAAAAAAGACGATTTTCCACAAAAATATATGAATTTTTAACAAAATAGTTGCATTTTCAACTAATAAAGATAAATTTTCAATCAAAAATAGAATAGTTAAATTTCCGATTTAAAAAATCATTATTTCCTCCCAAAAAAAAATTTCAACCAGAATGATGAATTTCTAACTAAAATGATAAATCTTCAACTAGAATAGTTGAATTTTAAACAAAATAGTTGACTTTTCCACCAAAAAAATGAACTTTCTACCAAAAAAGACGATTTTTCGAAAAATACATGAATTTCGAACGAAATACTTGAATTTCCAACTAATAAAGATTAATTGTGAACCAAAAATAGAATAGTTAAATTTCCAATTTAAAAAATTATTATTCCTCCATAAAAAAAATTTCAACCAAAATAATCAATTTCTAACTAAAATTATCAATCTTCAAACAGAATAGTTGAATTTCAATCCAAAAATATGACTTTTCAACTAAAATGATAAATCTTTAACTGGAATAGTTGAATTTTCAACCATGAAGATCAATTTTCAACGAAATAGTTAAATTTCAAATTTGAAAAATTATTATTTCAGGTCTTTTCTTTAAAAAAATTAGAGAAAAAAAAGTTTTCTATGATTTTAAAAAAGTCATGTTTTATAAACAAAAATTTTTAACTAAGTTTCTCAATTTACGAAATTCGGCTTGAATAATACTATTTTTTGTTCTTTTAGCCAATCTACGTTTTTTCTTTCTTTCTTTCATCAAGTCTTTGATATAAGATGTAATCCAAGGAGTGGACTTCTTTTTTGCTTTGAGGGTATGAGGAGGCGCAAATTTGTCAAAAGTTAAAGAAAAGAATTGCACATTCCCTTAACCATATAAAAAGTGAAAATTTTAAATATGCTTTTAAAATTGCGTCGTTCCCTTCGCCATGAAAAAACATATTTTCATAAAGTCGATTAAAATTTGAAACTACCTTTTTAATATTTATATTAACCTATGAGGACTAACCTATAAACACTATAGAAATATGCTATCTACGCAGTTTCATACTTACACTAGAGATTGGAGAGCTGGCCAAAGGGATTTTACCGTGAGTAGTGATTATTGGGGCTGAGTAGCACTGGACAAGGGGTCGTTGAGTTAGAATCTGGGGTTTGATTAAACCTATGAAGTCACCCAGAGGTCATTTCGAGGTCACATCAATGTTATACTGAGACGAAAGTTTTAGGAAAATGTGAGAAAAATCCTATATGGGTTTGAGGGGGTCGCCGAGTCCGAATCTGAGGTTCGCTTAACCCTGTGAGGTCACCCAGAGGTGATTTCAAGGTCAAGTCAAGGTCATACTGCGATGAAACGGTCAGAAAAATGTGAGAAAAATCCTATATGAGGTTTTGGGGGTCGGCGAGTCCAAATATGGGGTTTTCCTAACCCTGTGAGGTCATCCAGAGGCAATTTGAAGGTCATGTCAAGGTCATACTGAGACGAAATGGTTAAGAAAATCTAAAAAAAATAGAATGATTTTGGAATCATGCCAACCTCAAGAGGAGCTCAGTGAAACCTTGGGCAAAAATACACCACAAAGTGATCTTTCAGCACGATACCGCTCAGCTACATTGCCCTATGTGGATAGTGAAATGGTAAATTGCCCACCGGTCGTTCACGTTGTAAGTACGAAGAGAACAGCAAGGCGTGCATGTCTAAGTTGTGCAGTTATGATACTTCACCAATGTTTCGGGCATCTATGCTTTCTATCTTAAATGTTTTCGTTATCACCAATAGTGCTTGGCGTGAAAGCGTTTACGTTTAGTATTAAATGATCTTCTAATTGCTTTTCTTGTATGTGTGTGTCACGCATTCCATGGCTAACTTCAGGTCATCCGCCTCTTATGTAAATATTATATTTGCAAGCAGATGGACGATGTTTATTCATGAGATTTTGTATTTTTTATTAATTTTTTGCACAAATTTTCTCTTCAATACAGTAGAGTCTCACCTATTCCCCAACTCCCTTATTCCCTTACGCCGTTTATTCCCCGTCGACTGTAGACGGTTATTTCCATTTGCGCAGTTTCGGAAACTCCCACCACGATCCCGGTATATTCTCCTCCGCACAGTGGCTGACCAATTAAAAAAAGAGGCCCGAAGAGCGGGAAACCTTGAATTGAGTATTGTTTTTCTCAACGTCATAGGAATACGACGCACGACGTTTTCAAGGAAATATTATAAACATAAAAGTCATAGATGTACAAATAGAAATATTTCTCAAGTGTAGAATCTATTTTCTCAGTCATGTTCCATTCTTTTGTCGATTCACGATCTTTCAGTTTCACGAAATAAAATAAAATAAAAAAAACTGAAAGAACTTCAACCGGTAAAAGTATATTTCGACTTGAAATCTTGATAATTTAAAGGGATTTAATATTGAATTCAGTGTGGTACCTATGTAACCAGTTTTATTTAAAAGAATTTATTCCCCCATTTTCGTGAAAAATCACCTTATTTCCCCCCTTTTGAGAGGATTTTGGGCTGTTAAAGTCTGTTTAGTTACCAAAAACTATTTTTATTCTTATGGCCTTGAACAAACTTTAAAAGCCGAGAATTTTTTCGACGATAAAAGTAAAGACATTCAGTTTGTATAATTAAAATTTCTGAAATCGATACTTTTTCATTTTGAATGTTTCATTGTGAGATACAGATTTTTTTAAGCCTTTGGAATTAAACGTATTAAGATAAAAAGGTTTCCAATGTACAACTTTATTATTGTTTAACGAGTGAATTACAAGTTTTAGAATGAACATTTTTTCATGCTTTAATTTGGCAAGGTGAAGATTCAGAGTCGAATTTTGGCTGCTTTAATTTATAGTCTAGTTTTGATTACTTAAAATACAAAAATCTTCAGCTTTAACAGTTTGAACTTTTAATTTCAATTACTGGAAAAATAATTACGGACCGGAAATTTTTTCCGGCTATAAATGGCCACCATGTACTATGTGATAAGCATAATTTATTCTAGTTTTTGTATCAATAAGAGAGAGACTCGTCTCTAAAAAAATGACTTAATTTACGAACATAGGTATTATTTTTCAGTTGAATAATTCAAGATTGAAAAAAAATTATATTTTTCTGAAATATAATTGTTTAGATAGTGAAATTTGCGCGTTTTGATTTAAACTGTAAACTAAACATTTTATAATATTTGCAGACTGCTACTCAGCATCAGCAACCGGTGATGAATGCCATGAATACGTTCCCACCTCCAGGTTATTTTGTTTATGGCGGCAGTATAATGCCAGGAGGTTTTCAGTACGGAGCTCCTCTTTATCCTGTAAGTAATATTTTCAGGAATGTTTTTACATTTTTTATGGCACCAAAGGTATTAAAGAGGAGAGGTGGTTTAGCTTTGATAATTATATAATCTTATTTTTTTAATATTAGTTCTACAAATTAATTCAGTGCCTGTACTTTGATGACTTTGTAACTCTTGGTCAAACTTAAATTTTTGTTCCGCCCTAAGGTAGTTTTTCAAGGACGAACCTCAAACTTCAAAGCACAATCTAATAGGTGGCGGTCCTGCGGACTCAACCTCAACAATCATTAGTGAATACAATGGTGTCCGACAAGGAGCAATTGAAATACTGCAGACCTTTTGCATTCAAATTCAAAAATCACCATTGTGGAATCCCTGATACTACTTTTTACACGTTTTATGTGTCACCGCGCCTTCTCCTTAGGCTAACCAAATCATTTCGGTCGTTTCAGTTGCATTTTTTTCAATTGGAATGCAAAAAGAATGCAATGCCTCAAATGTTCCTTGTCGAACACCATTGATGGACACCACTAATGATTTTTGAGTTAAGTCCGCAGGGCCGCCACCTATTAGATTGTGCTTTGAAGTTTGAGATTCGCCCTTAAAAAGTACCTTAGGGCGGGAAAAAATTCAAGTTTGACCAATAGTTACAAGACATCAAAGTAAAGGCACCGAATTAATTTGTAGACCTACTAGATAAAAAAATTTTATGCTTTGATTTTTAAATCCCCCCATGTAAGATTCAGAAAGTACTTTGTTGACTCGTGTCATTTCCCAATTCCAGCAAAATGTAATTCATCTTTAAATACTAAAATAGTAAACAATATTCAAGGCAGTGTGCGTCAATCTAATCTAATCTCGATTTGATGTTGGTGATCTGGTGTTTTTGATATCGTGGTGCAGTGTTACCAACATAAAGTCGAGCTGTGTTTGTCAGTTGACGTAGTCAGTCTTGATTTTCTGTTGTCAATACTGCTTTTGGTAGCAGTTTCGGCCATCAGAGCAAAATTTGTGTAAATAGATTCAAACTTGAAAAGTCGAGCAATCCTAAAGTTAAATTCTGTAGATTCCTGCAACATTAGTAAATTATTATTAACTGATCGCTATTGTTCATTTTAACCCATTCTTCTCACAATTTACAGCAGATAGCCACTGCTGGAAACGTTGGAACGAGCAGTGCTGCTTATAATGCAAAACCTGGAAACTACGGATCTAGCTATGGTGGTGGTACCAGTTACGATACGTTGGCAAGTACAGGTCAAGCAGGCGAGTACAAAGGTGCTGGAAGCTATACCGGTTCTCAAACGGGAAAGACTGGAACCTCAACGGGTAATACAAACTCGAGCGGTTCAACTGCTGCTGACATAAGTGCCGGAATGTACGCTGCCAAGAGTCACGTTGCTCTCAGCAAAGTTAATGTGAGTCGAATGATACAAGTCTTGTCCTCTCGAAAGGTTTTTGTCTGGCTCGAAAATAGGGTGGCCGCAGGTCACAGAAAGCTGAAAATCAGGGGAAAATCAGAGATTTTGAAAAAACAAAAATAATAATAGCAAAAGTCGGGGAAGTTCTGTTTGAGGAACTTTAAGTAACAGTCAAGAATAATCTGGACTGTAGTCACTTTTTAAAATGAAAGGATCACTTTAGTAATTTTTCTTTCAATAAATTAACCCACGGGTTAACCACTATTTAATTTTCTTGGATTTATTTGAAATATTTTAAGTTATTTTAAAAGATTTTAAAGAATTTTAAATTGATTATAAGTCAATTCATAGGATTTCAAAGCATTAGGTATATTTTAGGTTATTTACGAAAATTCGAAGGAATGTTCAAGAGTTAAAATATTTTATAAGATTTTTAAGGATTTGAAATATGTTTGGGTATTTTAAAATATTCTTAGGAATTTTCAATTGATTTCAGTAATTTAATGGGATTCTTAAGGATTTTAAATATTTGAGGGTATTTTAAAAGATTATAACGAATTTTGGATTGTTTTCAGTAATTTAGTAGGACTTCAAAGGATTTGAAATCCTTATTATCCGATGTACCGTGTTCAATGTCGCATAGATTTCAATAATTTGAAGGAATTTGAAAGACTTTATGGTATTTGAAAAAATTCCAAGGAATTCTCAAGATCTGTAAAAAATTTCAAAAGATTTTTAAGGATTTTAAATATTTTAGGGTCTTTTAAAAGATTCCAAGGAATTTTCCATTATTTTTTGTAATTTAATGAGAAGTCAAAGGATTTGAAATATTTTAGAGTATTTTATGAGATTGCAAGGCACTTTCAAGATATTGAAAAAATGTTAAGGAATTTCCGAGGATTTCAATTATGTTAAGGGATTGTTATTGTTCTGAAGGTATTTTAATACATTTTCTAGGATTTCAGAAAATATCATCAGATAAATGGATTTATTCACAACAAGTGAGGGATTTCGTGTGGTTTCAAAGATTTGAAGACATTTTCCAATATTTTTTGCAATTTATTTGAATTCACGCTGAATTCTTTTACATTCATGGAATTCTGTTATATTTTTTCAATTCCCTTGAATTCTTTTAAATGCACTCTATTCTCCTCAATTCAATGGATTTTTTATTTTTTGTTAAATTCATCTTAAAGTATTTTTAAACTCACTTTGAACTCTTGGGCATTTCATTAAATTCTTTTCTCTTTTCTTGAATTTTTCTAATCTCATTTAAAACTTGATGAGTTCAATTAATTTTGTTGTTGTATTTTTAATTGTTTTCAATGCACTTGATCTTTTTTTACTTCACCTTGGATCTTTATGAATTTAATTAAATTCTTCTCATTGCCCCCCAATTCCTCTAAATTCTTTCTAATTTTACTGAAATCAATTGACGTTTTTGGATTTTGGCACTTTTTTCCAATTCATGTGAATTTTTTGAATTGTTTGAAAGTCTCATGAATCACATTCATTTGAATTCTTTTGGATTCAAACAAACATTAGCCACATTATCAATGCCCATTAGTCACTTTTAGTCTTTTTTTGTGTTAAAAATTAGTCACTTAAAATCCTTTAGTCTTAGTCTATCTATCTATTACGAACTTCAATCTTTTTGAATCTCTTTCTCGATCTTTCGTAGCCGAGGATCCTTATCTTTTTCTTTACTTCATTCCATTTCTTTAATATAAATTTGAATTTTTGTCTATCTCTTTTTCTATCCGGAATCCATCGAAAAGTTAGGTAATTTATTTAAAAAATTAATTTTGATAATACCTCAATCGAAAATTCGACTTTCGATGCCGGTGGAGCGGTTCGAAAATCGAGTTTTCTACAATGCCATTTTTTGTTTTAAACAACGCCATTTACATTGATCTGTCACTTTCTTCCCTAGGATAGAAATATCGATTGTCGACCCGCTTCACAGGCATCTCGAGTCGAATTTCGATTATATACTATTGCGGCCACCCAGTGAAAATTACTTCAATAGCCTGAGGGCTTGATCATTCGAGTTTTCGAGTCTACAGCAGATTTCAAAATATTTCGATTATTTTTTCACAAAGGCTTGTACACCAGATCTCAATAGTGATTGACCCCTCGTCAATAACTGAACAGGGTAGCTATCCATCCGAGAGAACCGGGAGAAACTTGCACCGGGATAAAACCAGGAGAGAAATATTACATCGGGAGATATCCCGTATTTCATAATTCGCGCGTTTTCTAAGTTTTTAAAAATTCCAATTAGAAAGCATATAATTTTCAAAGTGTTTAGAATAATTCAACTTTGAAAGTTCACAATATTTCTCCCTATATTTAACACCCGGCAATTTTGAACGGTGAAAATGACAGTGATTTTCTTGACAGAAATCATATTTTTTAGTAAAAAAAATCTATCCAGTTGTTTTTAATGTCACTTGATACTACAATCTACATGATATGATACTTCATAATATATTTGTCGTCCTTAAAATTTCTATAATTTTACTTTAAAATTATAGTTTTTAATGCGCATTTCTAAAACAGTTTAATCTTTGAGTCATTGAAACCAAAGTTTTTTTCTTAAATTAATTTTTAGATTAATTTTTGGAGGTTTAGAATTCCTAATTTTATAATATTGTATTTTCAAATTCAAATATTCAAAATGTCAGGAAAATTCCGCTATTAAATATTTCAAAATATCATATTAAAAGCCTTGATACTCAGTTTTGAATTTAATAATTTTAGATGAAAATATTAAGCAATTTCAGATTGAAAAGCTTAAAATTGAAGGGCCGAATCGAAGAATGGGATGTGCGCTCGATCGCTTGAAAGTGACCCTGAACGTTATGCAATCTCCCGACAATCCCCGCTTGTACCGTTCGCCCGTGTTTACATTTAAAAAAAGAGGTACAAATCGTTGATCCTGAGAGAACTTCCAGTGAGAAAGTTGTTCCGTAGGGATTAACGAATAAATCTGCGCAAACGGCATATTATTTCGGTTTGTATATCACAAGATATCGCAAGCTAAGTAAAACGAAATGATGCGCGCCGAGGAAACAGTCGCCGCCAGTGGGCTGAATCTAGAATTTACTATTCAAAATCACCTACAGCCTACAATTCTTGACCGTTTTTCAAATTTTGTGTGTAGAATTGATCAGCAATAGTTGCATAAGAGCGTCTATGGATTAGATTTTTCAATTTTTATCATTTTCTATTTTTTATATAAACAAACAATGAGCGAAAATGAGACATTTTTTAATTATTATTTTTGATCTTCAAATAAATAACTTAGTTAATCCCATTCTCGATGAAAATGAATGTCGAAGTATCTAAAGAATATGAATAATTAAGAGGATATCAAATCTAATCTTATTTGTTTATTTTATGATCAAGGTTTATAAAAAAATGCATAGTCAGGTCATTTATAGGCAGAATCTAACCGTTTTTCTTTCTGATCGTCTTCAAATTACATATGTGGTGATGTTGAGTGATGCAGACTTGTCATTCGACATTATTTGTTTACATTATAAACAAATGCTTAGTTTGACCATTCATAGAATTTATAGAATTTTTTACTTCCAATCAGACAGTATTCAAAAGAAGCTGCAGAAGCACGTAATGAGGATTTCAAGGGGTTCAGAGAATTCAGCACACGAAAGTACTCTCAAATTTCCAGTGATATCATTTGAAAGCAATAATAAAAAAAGATTAATTTCTCTTTACCACCCATCTCACGGTTGAGAGACGTGGCCATGAATAGGATTTACCGCGGTCCTACTGGGAGCCGATGTCATTTTTTAGATGACAGTTGCTCCCAGGTAATCGGAAGGAAAGTTTGCAAAGGATTTAATAATATCGATTGTATCAGAGATTGGTACTTTCGTAAAGAGAGATTTTACGTCGAAACTCACTAAGATCTCTTGGAGTAGAATGTGAATCTGTTGTATCTTTCTGATGAAGTCAAAAGAGTTTTGGACGTGCGTGATAGAGTTTCCTGTAGTTAGTTAGTTTGAGTTAGTTTTAGTACGGGCGAAGAGCCCATGAAAAGCTCCTCTGTTGCTCAAGCTATACAGCCTATTGTGCCACACCCTTACTTATTCGCTCTCAGCAGCCGACCGGAGACCTCTTGACAAAGCCTAGTATGTCGTCTACTGATCGTGTCGTAATTTCCTCTGGACCTATAAAATGGGCCCCGAGAGTCTGTTGCCTGAATCCAGCTAATGCTGGGCACTGACATAGTACATGCAGGGATGTTTCATCATCCCTGCCGCGTTTAAGTGGTTGTGTCCAGTTAGGATCTGTACCACTGTCCTCATATCTTTCTTGGGTGAACCCAGGATTTCCCTGGCTCTGTCCATCCTATGGGTATAACTCATGATGGATTTTGCCTGACGTCAACCCAGGATCTGTTCCCAGTATTCCTGGTGTCTTGTTCAGATCCAGCTTTAATGGCCAAACCTATGCAGCAAGACGCTATTCCCAGTACCAGTTCTGATCCTATGTATTCACTTGCTGCGCTATGTTTTGCCAACTGGCCCGCCTTTTCGTTGCCCTTGATTCCTGTGTGACCAGGGACCCATATGAGGGCCGCGTTGTTTCTTTCTGCAAGTTGGTTTAATGCCTTTTTGAATTCCCAAACCAGTTCGATTGTTATGTCTGGTTTCCTTATTGTAGTTAGTGTCGCTTGGCTGTCGGAACAGATCGTAATCTGTCTGCTAGCAGTGTTTCCTTACATTATTGTTTCAGCACAGCGAAGGACTGCCAGGACCTCCGCCTGAAAGACAGTAGCATGTCGACTAAGTGGTATCCCTATCCCTTTCCCTCTCTTGCTGTTATAGATTCCTGCTCCTGACCCTTCGTATACCAGATTTCCCCTTGGAGAAGCGGGTTACCATTTCCTTTCCATAGATCCCTGCTTCGAATATAGACGCGGAAAGCTTTGGAAAAGGTAAAGCGTTTTGTTATTTTATCTTGCCTCATCTGTAGAATCGGCAATGCACTAATATCACTCAGGAGCCTAGGGTGCCTAGTCCCCCGAGCAATCCATTTGCTTTTGCCAAGCAGCCCATCGCGTGTGCCGCTCTAGCAGTTATTGCAACATGTAGGGGTTCTTCACAGAGCATGAATCCTATCGCCGCTGTGGGCGTAGTGCTCATTGCTCCAGTCAGACCCCTAAATGCTAGCGTTTGTAATCTTCGCAGCCTGTCCTGCATTGTTTTATGTTTCGCCCGTGGCCACCAGACCACGGCCGCATGTAGGAGCTTGAGTTTAAGGACAGCAGAATAGAGCGATGCAAGCATTTTAGAATTTCATAATTTTTCGCGAAAATAACCAGGTTGGTCTTTTGAGGATTTACCGAGAGCCCTGAGCTATCGCGCCAGAGCTCTACCATGCTCAGCGCCGACCTCATAAGACCCGTCAAGGTCTCCAGATGAGCCCCCCTGACTAGGATTACAAAGTCATCCGCATATCCCCGTGGAGCTATTCCCCTTACTAGGCCCTCATCGCATCTGATTTCGAGTCTTCTCCGACGTAGCATGCTTCCTATGCAGCGTACAAGCTGGTATGGCACGCCACATCTCCGAGCCTCTCCACAGATGCCTTCTGGAGGATTATTGCTGAAAGCACCCTCTATATCCAAAAAAACGCTCACAGCATACCCCTTTTGTTCCAGCTGCTGCTCCAATTTTGCCACAACAGCATGAAGCGCTGTTTCTACTAAGCAGCCTGCCTGAAAGGCATGCTGCCCTCTATGCAGCGGGGAGGCCAAGAGCACCTCATCCCTAATGTATCTCTCCACCAGCCTCTCCAATGTCTTCAGAATAAAAGATGTTAGACTGATTGATCGGAAATCTTTTGCAGCAGTGTAACCCTCTCTCCCAGGTTTGGGTATGAAGGTATCTCTGCCATCCTTTCATGCCGATGGTACGTGTTTAAGGGCTACACTTGCCCTAAATAATTTCGTCAGAGAAGGGACGACCAAATCCATGCCTTCTTGTAAAAGCGCTGAATAAATGCCACCCGCCCCTGGTGACTTAAAAAGACAGAAGGACCCCACAGCCCATTCCACCTTCTTATAATCAGCTACCTTAGAGGCGAAATTCCAGTCGGTTCTCACCACCTTCTGGCCCCAGCTTTCCTCCTCTTGGTCGGTTTGGATTCGTTAAAAACCCGGGAAGTGAACTTCCATCAGCTGATTCAGCGCTGCTTCTTCGTCTTTGGCAAACTCACCATTATCGAGCCTTGTGAGCCCGATCTGAGCTTCCGGATTTTGCGCCATGATCTTGTGCAGCTTCGCTGTTTCCGGAATGTTTTTTGATTCGTCGCAGAAGAACCTCCAATATTCTAGCTTATACTTTCTTATATTTTTATCTCATTCAGACTGAGCCGTCTAACAGATGTCCCAGTCCGAAGGCAATTTAATTTTATAGGCCCTATCGCACAACATTCTTGTCTTTTCACGGATATGCAATAGTACGGTATTGCAATAGTTCTCATTTGATGTAGTCAGAGCCTTTCGCAGAAAATCCATGGCGTCCTCGAACTCATTAATGGTACCATAGCTTGTGGGAAATTCCGCAAGCCTCCCTTTGAGTTCCTCTTTATACGAGTCCCAAATTGTATTTCTGGGGTTTCTGATCTTGGAAACCACCGGTTTAACTATGGTCGATCGAAACACGATATATTTGTGGTCCGAGAGAGACTCCTCATCCAAGACTCTCCAGTCCACTACCATGCTCCTCAGTGCACCAGAACATAGAGTCTGAAAACTCCTGTTTTTAGTCTGGAATGTGGGAGTATCACCCCGATTCAGGATCTCCAGCTATGTGCCTGCTATATATTCAATTAAATCTCTCCCTCTGTCGTTGATGTTTTTGCTTCTACATACCGTGTGGTGAGAGTATGCATCACAGCCCAACAGCAGAGGGATTTTATTCTCCTGACAGGGCCGAATTGGAGCCTCCACCTCTCTAGGAGGCGGAGGTCCACCGAAATCGCCAGGGAAATGGGCTGAGGCAATTAACACCTCTAGCCTTTCTCCACTACTGCCCCTGAGTCTCGCCTTAATAACGGTGACATCTTTAGAGCAGAGTTTAGGCACCAAGATCGCATCCATACCCTTGACGGCTATGCATGCCCTTGGCGTTTTTTCGAGCGACCCCTTATATATGGAGCCACAACCTGACAAGCCACACATCCTTTTCCTGCATAAACAGGGTTCTTGTATTAGGGCGAACCCTGTCTGCACCACAGAAATGCGTCTGGCTAGAACCGCCGAGGCGCCTTTTCTGTGGTACAAATTAATCTACATCATGGAAATTCCCGTCTCAGCAATTGACAGGCTAATTTGGGGCACCTCTGGGTGCTTCTGTTCCCCCTGCGGAGTTCAGTTGGGTCACTCGAAAAGTAACCCTACTCGTCCCTAAATAGGGGCGGTAATCAAGAGCCGCAAGGACTCTGATTGAGGATTCAGGAAGACCGACGACTAGAATCCAGCCTCTCCCCTTCGGCCTGGAACCCTGCCTGTCGGAATAAACTTTCCATGAATCAGTTCCCAGAGAAGGGTTCTGAAAGCTCAGGCGCCCCAGAACGACCGATGGACTCTCGGGGGTGCTGGGAATCAGTACGGTCGCTCTACGGTACCTCTGCAGACACTCCGTCCCTTTGACTTTCAAGTTCAGGCCCTCTTTGAGCCTAAACGTTGGGGCTTTCACCACTATCCAGTCTCGCAACCAGATGTCTGCGGCCTCCACTACGATGGCCCGCGACCCGATGACGATGTCATTGAATCTGGGGGCGCGCTTCACGCGGGGTAATGCGTCAGTCCCTTTAGAGATTTCATCCCTCATCCTATGCAACTCCTCGAGAGGTAGACAGTTCTCAGAATAACCCAACGCAACGACAACCTTCACCAAGTCGTTGTTAGCCATCTGCGCGAAAGTAAGGCTCTGTGTTTCCAGAGGGTTCTGCCGGTCTCTCCTTTTTTGTGCTCCGCAACGTTGCCTCCTCCTCACGGAGAGTTCCGTTAGCTGCACTTCTACGCCTTCGAAAAGATTGTCTCCACCGTTATCTTTGGTTCGCACCGCCTCTGGTGGGCTGCCCCCTAAGGAGCCTCCCACTTTTGGCGGTGGATTGGAAGAGGGTCCCGGAACGGGTCCCTCATTGGTTTTTGTTTGTTTTAATTTAGGATTCATTTGAGCCCCACGAGAAGCTAGGGAAATAAGAAACACCCCCGGCAGAGCCCCGCTTGCAGGGGGTGGGTCTACATACCATGGGATTCGACCTGGTGTCCCAAAGTCTCCGTTAAGATACCTCCTTTTGGACCCCCACCTGTCCGCCTCTACTGAGGGGGGCAGGCCGGGGTTTGTTGGATGTTGGATTTGTTCACCCTGGTGCCATTCAGCTCTTGACACGGCGATCACATCGTAGCTTGGGCGCATGAGAACTCGCGCCCTCGATATTCCAGGAGGCTTTGCCATTACTTGCTGGAAGGATCGCTCCTCAGTTTCAGTCCCACCGACTAATGTCCGTCAGTTCCCCAGAGTAGTCACACCTCGCAGTGCAGCCCCTCTGGTTCACCTATTCCACATCTATAGTCTAAAGAGACCCGTAAGCCCTCTCACCAGCTACAAGTTACCGTGATCCCTAGGAAAGGTATCTTAGTCCATAAGAATTATAAAAAAATGACTAGGTAATCTCAGCGCAGTACATGTAGAAATAGGGGTATCCTGCATATAAAGTAGACGCATGACACTTGCAGGGAATACTTGTGGACGTTGGAGGAATCCCAATGAGCATTGGAGTACTGAGTGACGTCATCAGTTATTTACACACGATTTGTAAGATAGATTTCCTGGTGTAGCGACTGAGGCTCAATCTATATCTGGGGATGTGTACTATTAACGGCCGATGGTAATTACCTGACGGTGGTGCCCTCTGTTGGTGTCAGTAACTTGCGACTTTCTACATTACCGACCTATAGTAAAATGATTCTATTAAAAGATACCGACCTCCCTGTTTTACCGACCGATAGTAATGTGGTTCCCTACCTTGCCGACAGATGCTGAAATGTTAATATAAAAAATTACCGACTTACCTGTTTTACCGGCAAACTGTTATCACATTTTGAAACTGCATTATCGATTGATGGTAATACTGACCGTGGCGCCACCTGTTGGCACATTAGAAAACTGCATTTCCGATCGAGGCCACCTACCTATTGCCGTAAAATGTTTATTTTTGCATACTTGAATAAAAGTTTATAAGAGAACTAAATATATGAAAATTTTAATGAATGATAAGTAAAATATTTGGACCTAGGTATTTTCAAATTTTACTTTTGAGACATGATCTTTATTTACAAAAATTATTAATCCACACAGAAAACACACTGCCGGGCACTCCCTTGTAAGATATATAGTTTTGTGAATAATCCTAGTAGATTATATCTCAGTAGTATAACTATGCCTAAAAATGTGTACTTATGTTTCTTTTTATAACTCTATAAGTGAGAAATTGAAGTATAATTAAATGACTCAGCGGTAACATGCCCCCAAATACAAATTCGGAAACTAAAATTAATAAAAAAAATTCCAAAAAATTAAAACGAGTTCAATCATTTTTTGCTAACCGGGAAATTCGCGGGAACTTTTTTTCGCGATTAAAATGGCCACCTGGATTTCTTAGCTTTCTTAAAATTATTATATTAATGGGTATTTTCCTTTAAAAATATGAGTAGTTCTACTTTTTCGTACTTGTGCAAAATTTCCGACCAAGGATTGAAAAAGCTTTGAATTTAATTTGTTTCTTTAAATTAATTTTTGTGGAACTTTTGTGATAATAGAGAAAAACTATCCAATTAGGGATTTTGAGGGTTTAAAAATGGTGATTCATTTTTTTCATAGAGTCCTCTAATAAGTAAAGGTAAAAAAATTGATAGAACCAAAAATATGTACTTCATAGATATGGACAACTTTTATTGAAATAATTTTCCAATACCACCAACAATCTTGAAGTCAATCAAGAAAAACATGTCTTTTCCGGTTTTTTGGGTTCACATTTTATAAAGCTGGTTTTTAGGTAAGAAGGTGAAGAATAGGATCACAGGATCTTTTATTTTCTCAAATTAGTAATTTACGCTACGCCCGACAACTGATATAACCCCTCGTATTAGGCTTCATGTAAAACTCACTTTTATACATATTAAATAGGGTCATTTTTCACGAAAATAGGGTAATGATATGTAGGAATAAATTCTTTCAAATACAATTAATGTAAATGCCATATTGAATGCAATGTGAAACACTTTTAATTCCTAAGATTTCAAGTCGAAATATATATTGAATTTTCAACAAACAAGATTAATTTTCTTATCAGGATGACGAATTTTCAATAAATACATGAATTTTCTACCAAGTATTTGAATTTTCAACTTATAAAGGGTACATTTCTAACCAAAAATGGAAAACTGCCATTTTCAGATAGAAGAAATAATTCTAAACCAAAAAACCGAATTATCAACAAAAGAAGTTAAATTTCAAACCAAAGATGTAAATCTGGAAAAAATATGCATTTTTAACAAACATGAATTTTCAACAAAATACATTAACTTTCAACGCGAAAATATTATTTTTTAAGCAAAGAATTAATTTTCTATCTAAAAGTTAAATTTTCATAAAAATGGTTTAATTTTTAACCAAAAAGTTAAATTTTGACCAAAATATGAATTTTTAACAAAAAAGTTCATTTTCAATCAAATACTTTTATTTTCCTTCAAATTGTTGAATCCTTAACCAATCCAGACTAATTTTGACTCAAACAGTTACATTTTTAATCAGAAAGGATGAATTTATAACCAAAAATATTAAATTTCGACCATAAAGACGAATTTTCAACAAAATCCATGAAATACGTGAAAATGCCAAAAAGCTGAATTTTCAACTTATAACGGATACATTTCGAACAAAAAATGGATACGTGCAATTGTCAGATAAAAAAATTAATTTTGAACAAAAAATAACGAATTGTCAACAAAATAGTTACATTTTCAACCAAAGAGATCAATTTTCAACTAATGTGATAAATCTTTTAAAAAAAATGAATTTTCAACAAGATTTCAATCCAAAAGATGACATTTTAACCCAGCAGAATAATTTTCTAAAAATGGAATAGTTAAATTGTCAAGCAAAGGAGGTGAATCTTAAAGAATATGAATCCTTAACAAACTAGTTCAACTTTCAACCAAAGTCGTTCAATTTTCAACCAAAAAGATGAATTTTCCAGCAAAAAGATCATTGCTCTACAAAAAAGACGAGGTTTTAACAAAACTTTTGAGTTTTACAGCCAAAAGGACGAATCATCTATAAAACGGTGGAATTTCCAACTTAAAAATATGATTTTTTAATAAAAAAGTTAATAGTTAAATAAAATAGGTACATTTTCGCATTATTTGATTATTGTTACTGATGGTACTCAGTTGACTAATAGTCAAATCTTAATAATTTTATCAAAGATTATATGAGTCGCGAGCGTGCCTGAGTAGAGGAAAGTCGTGTCTCCCACAATTGGAGAAACAAACAAAATTTAAAATACTAAAGTTTGATTTTTTGTAACGGTGTAACCTGAAAATCGGGAAAAAAATAGAAAATGTTGGAGTCTACTTTGCTAGATAAGTAGATTATACCAATTTATATTTGTGAATTGATTTTAGGACGAGCAGGACTTCTTAACGTCGCAAAAAGAAGACAATTTTTTATGGGTAATTTGCTTTATAACCTATTCAGTAATAAACCCTGATATTATCCTTCTACACATTTTATTATTGTGTGTTGAAAAATCAACTATTTCGTTGAACACTTGTCTTTTTTGGTTGGAAGTATAACTTTTTTCGTAGAATATTTCCTTTTTGTTTAAAATTTACATTTTGGTATTGAAAAGTCAACTGAAATCTTTTCTGGATGAAAATTTAACTATATTTTTGAAAACTTGTCTTTTTAATTTACAAATTCGTCTATTTTAGTAGAAATTGCATCTTTCTTGGATACAAATTCAACTGTTTTTGAAAATTCAACAATATTATTTTAAAAAGTCATCCTTTTTGGATGAAATTTCAACTATTTCGTAGAATTTTTTTTTTAATTCATATTTTGGTGTTGAAAAGTCAACTGAAATCTTTTTTGGATGAAATTTAAAATTTTTGTTGTTGAAAATATGTCTTTTTGATTTAAAAATTCATCTGTTTTAGAAGAAATTTCATCTTTCTTGGATAAAAAAGAAACTGTTTTGTTGAAAATTAATCTTCTTTGCTTGAGGATTTACGTATTTTGTTTGAAAATTTGGTTTGTTCAACTATTTTGTTGACAATTAATCTTTTTCAATTAAAAATTCAGCTACGTAGGTAAATGTTGAACTACTTTGGTGAAAATTAATTTTTTGAATCAAAATTTATCTCTTTGGTTGAAAATTTAACTATTTGGTTGAAAATTAATTTTTTTGCTGAAAATTCATATTTTCTGGTTAAAAATTAAATTTTTGTACAGAAAATTCGTCTTTAGGCTTGAAGGTTCAACAATTTAGATCAACTTTTTTTCTTTCATGACTGAAAAATCTTTATTTGTAAAAAATTCCTTTTTTTTGGGGGGGGGGGGGTTTAAAATTTAATTTTTTAAGTGAAATTTCATCTTTTTTGGTTGACATATATACTATTCCACTTTTTTGTTGAAAATTGAAGAATTTTGTTAAGATGTCATATTTTATGGTGGAAAAGTAATTTTTTTAAATAAATAAATATCAAAATTCTAAATTTGTATATTAAATATTGTTTTAGACCGTTCTTAAAATGTCCTGTGTTATAAAATATAACAAGATTGAAATAATGCTATATGAATATTAATGGTCAGGAAAAATTAAAATTTGTGAAGGAAAAATCAGGGAATGTTGAAAATGAAGTTTTCAGCCACCCTGCCTAATTCGGCCATCAATAACTAGCAAAACAGCAAAATGCAATCCACCTTTATGCCTTTCCCATAATGTGTTTGACAAAGTGAAACATAACATAACTTCAAATTTAACTACCAATGGAAATTTATATGTGTATATGTATAAGAATAAGAATCAACAGTTGAGCATGAAATCTACCAAATCCCATACAATTTTACGTAAACCTACTTTACCTGTTATTGTTAATGCACTCACTTTATTGAAATGTCTTCATTTTAAAAAGTCAATAAAATGATTCATATTTAAACAATAAAAACCTTATCCTAACTATATTAGGGCCAAAAGTATTCCTAAGGGTATAAATTGCTTAACTTATTGTCTTTGAAAGCTATATGTCATATTTCGTAAATATTTATTACATATGCATAAATATTTATATGTATAGGTCTTTACCTACAAAGCATGTATTATCTTAAATACTAAAAATGTCCATTAGTTTCAAATTTTACAAGTTTCATTTTTTTTAATTTCAAAATGTTTTGGTCATAGAGCAAAACTTTCTTTCTATTTACACAATTATCTACACTCTAACGTCGACACACGACTACCAATCATCACAATGCGACCACCAAACGATTTGAAGAAGAAAAATTGATGATACACCATTTTTGAGTCAGCCCCCACCACTTTTAGAAAAATTGTTGTAAATCAAAAAGTTGTTGGGCCACCGAAATACTAAACGTAAAAATCGTACTACCAAACGATTCTGCTTCTGGCAATAACTGGATTATTCGAAATTTTGAAATTTTTTGGCCATGGCGTAAAACTTTGCTTTTAATTATTTAAACAATTATCTACTCTCTAACGCCGACACACGACTACCAATCATCACAATGCTACCACCAAACGATTTGAATAAGAAAAATGGATGATTTTTTTTTTTTTGAGTCATCTTCCAACACTTTTTGATAAAACTGCTGTAAATCGAACAGTTTTTGGACCACCGAACTACCAAGCTTAGAAATGGGACTACCAAACGATTTTGCTTCAGACTGTACTTTTATTTTTTCGATATTATTTTTATTTTGAATTTCACCTTGAGGATTTTTTTTCGATTATTTAAAACAAAATCAACTATCTAAAGTTGAGAGTTAACTACTAAACGAACACCAAACAGCCCCACAAGGAAAAATTGGGAAATGTTGACCTTTTGGAGGAGTGTGAAGTTAGCCCCCAGAATTTTGTGTTGTTGAAAAAATGAAGAAGGAACAACAACCAAACGATAAAGGTTGAGTACACAACCCTCTCTAACGACCATCAAACGTTTGACGATATAATTTTTTTTATTGGGGGGGGGGGCAACTTCACACCACGAGAGCGAGCCCGAGCGCCATGGACGTTCTGGAATCCGGACGTTCAACTGTATTTGATTTAAAATAAAAATCTTTTTTGATTAAAACAACATCAACTATTATCATTTTCGTTGACACTTCATTTTGGTTTGAAAATTCAGCAATTTAGTGGACAGTTTTTTTCTTTCTTGGTTCAAAATCGGGCTTTTTCGTTTCAAAATTTATCTCTTTTGGTAAACAAATCTAATTTTTGTTGAGTTAAAATTCAACTACTTTGAGAGAAAATTTACTTGGTTTGGTTCAGGATTCAGCTATTTTGTTGAAAATTCGTCTTTTTTGGTTGAATTCTACTGTGAATTCAAATATTTTGGAAGAAAGTTCAACTAGTTGGTTGCAAAATAACAATAATTTTTGTTGAAAATTCGATTCTTTTTTTTTTTGTAAAATGTTGATTTTGGGTGGGAAATGCATCTCTTTTGGTAAAAAAATGTCTGAAGATGGTTCAGCTATTTCTTTGAAAATTTGTCTTTTCTGGTAGAAATTGTAACTTATTGTTTTTGAAATTTTACCTACTTTGTTCAAAATTCAGTTGTTTGGTTAAAGATCCATAATTTTAGTTGAAAATTCATCTATCGTTAAAAATTGAACTATTTTTTTACCAATTTTTTTTTTTTTGAGGGTGGAAAATTCAAATATTTTCCTAGAAAATTCAACTATTATGTTGAAAATGATCTTTTTTGTTGGAAATATAACTCTTTTGTTGAAAATTTGTCTTTTTGTTTCGAAAATGATACAAAATTCAATTACGTATTTGGTTGAAAATTAACCTTTTTTTTTGTAAATAAATATTTTTGGTATACAAATTCAATCATTTGGTTGACCATTCATGTATCTTGTTAAAAATTGAAATATTTTGGTAGAAAGTCCAAATTTTGTCGAAAATTGACTTTTTTGTTGGAAACTTAACTCTTTAGTAGGAAATTCCTCTTTTTGGTTTGAAAATGATAGAAAATTTAACTATTTGGTTGAAAATTTACTTTTTTGTTGGAAATTCAACTGTTTTCTTGGAAATTAGTCTTTTTGGTTTGAACATGGTTGAATATATTTGGTTGAAAATTATCTTTCTTGACGAAGATTAATATTTATGGTATGAAAATTCAACCATTTAGTTGAAAATTCATGTATTTTGTTAAAAATTTAAGTGTTCTGGTAAAAGTCAAAATTTTGTCGAAAATTAACTTTTTGTTTGGAAATTTAAGTCGTTTGTAGGAAATTCGTCTTTTTAGTTTTAAAAGACTAAAAAATTCAAGTATTTGAATTTATCTAATAACTGTAACTAGTTACCTTTTTCCGCTAAGTAACGTAACTGTAACTATAGTTACTCAAAAAAAGTAACCTACCCAACACTGCCACCATCATTTTCGTAAGCCATTTTTTTAAATACCGACTTTTTTACCGTCTGATGATAAATCATTCCCGCGAGTGATAACAAAATGCACTGTATACATAAAATTGAAATAGAATAAGCTATAAAGTTTGATCAGCTCGGTGATCACATTCTGAGAATGCGTTTTAAAAACATTCAGAACCCCGATAAAAATATTCGTCGAAGTGATTATGGATACTGTTTACATCTGGTGTCAACTTCTCTAATAGACAGGAAGTCTTTAACTCGGAAGTACCAGATTAAATTCAAGATAATTGTTACTGACTGGGTACAAAGATTTCTTTCATAAGTTCTTATATATTTACTTTTTGATGCCCTTGAGATTTTTTAAGTATTTATATCAAACCGGCATTTATTTTCTATGCTTGATTCCCTCAAATTTGAATATTGTCAAAAGCGGAAACCTTCAACATTATAAAATTTGTAAATAAGAAGCATTTCAAATTAAACACTTTTAAAATTGAAGACATAGATTATAGAGATTGAAGAAGTTTTTATTTTCATCAAGGCCAAAAGATAAAATTTAAGTATGCAGTATTCGAAAACAGTGTAAAGCTTTCAAAATCTTTAAAACGTATAGTTAGTTCATAAAAATTAAACAATTTTGATTTTCATACAATAAGAATAAAAATTCGGCAGATTCAAGATGAAGCACTGAAATAGATGAAAGTGAAAAATTTCAAATTTGATGTCTCAAACATTCAAAAGTCGAACGATTGAATGATTCTAAGTTTCATTTCAGAAATTTTAAATTGGAAATCTTTCAATATCAGGTATTTTTTACTTGAAATTTTATTATTTTTAACGTTTTAAATTTTAAATGGTTCAAGCTGAAATGTAATACTTGTACTTAACGTCACATAACTGTCTTAACTTCACAGATTCTTTTTGTTATTTATCCCCGAAGAACGTCGTATCGATCAAAGGGATCGTGGCCAGGATCGCCAAAATTATGCGAGGGTCTAGTAATTTACACTCATTTAACTTGGATATAAGATAATTTAGTTTATTAAACCGAAAGTTACAAAGACTGACCTGTCCGTAGACAGGGCGCAAGGACAACTGAGGCCCCGAGGGCCTTGTATAGATAGGCGTCGTAGGCGAACTACCCTTAGCTAGAATCTAGGAGAGTGGTTAAGTACAAGTATTACAGAAATCTATACGTGAATATAACACACAAAAACTGGAAGCTTTTTCATTCTGACTTCAGATAGTTTCGTTGTAGCGTATTAATCAGTACGAAAATCAAATTTATTAGCCACCAGAAAATTTTATCAGTTGGTTTACAAAAGTGTTAAATTTATCTGCCGGCGGGTAAATTTTAATTTCGCTCAAATTAAAATACTGCGACGAAACTATCTGAAGTTACTACAAAAAACTCGAGGTTTTTCTGTGAAAAATCTGTGATTTAAAACAAAAAATAAACATGATCTTTCAGAAGTAGAAGTGTGACTCACTGGCTTGCTTAAAATAAACATAGAAAACTGCATATTTGAAAAAATTAAACAATTTAAAATTAAGAGAATTAATAATTCAAATTTTTAACATATGTAAAGCATTCAAAATTATTGCTCTATTTTAAAAAAGCCTTAAAAACGAAATTCTTTTAGAATTAGGCATTAAAAACTGAATAGGTGGTTTGAAATTTGAAAATGTTCAAAAACATTTCAATCTCAAAGTTTAGCAATGAAACCATTGTTTTCATTAATTAGTATGGCGCTGAAGAAAAATAACTAAAGCTATAGTTATACCTTGTTTAAATGTTTATTATACAGTCATTAATTTGATATTTGATGAAAGTAAAATGATGCAGTGGCGCATATTCCTCGGAATATTCGACGATGGGCGAGGACCGATAAGTTATAAAAATTTACTACACAAAATAATCGCTATCAATGAAAGGATGAACTCTCATTATCCGGGGTTTTCCGGTCTTGAAAAATTGTCAGACATTTTTTGGTTTTTCGGACCAGTGGTCTGATTTTTAAATATTAAATTGATTATGTAATAAACTAGATATAACTAGTTTGAGTTTTTCTTCTTCAACAACATTCTAATTAATGAAAACATTTATTTTATTGATAATACTTTAATATAAGGTAATATTGTAATTAACATTCATGTGAAAAAAATAATGATTTGAAATTTCCGAGCATAATTTTTGCAATCTATTAATACCATTTGCAGTTATGAAAACACGTATAATTTGGCAAAATCAAATTTTCAAAAAATACTTCTTGCAGAGTTAGAATTAAAAAATGTAATGTACAGTTACATAAAAAGATTGTTTCTTATTACTATTTTATGTAATATAATTTAGTTCCATATTTTCCCATTATTATTAGTTATCAATTCGTCTGTCCCAAAGAAAATTGTAGAAGATTTCCAAACAAGGAGTATTAGTAAATGGAGATTATGGTCATTCTTTTTTTTTTTTAAATGCCAGATTTTTTCTCCCATCCCCTAATGTTGTATCATTTTTTAAATTCTCATTCATGAGAGTGTAATGTAATCGTCCAAATTTTCTATCTCTATTTTTGAACGGATCTTTACGTTTCGGCACTCACAGAGTCCGAAAATCATACAATTTTGTCGGTGTCTTTCTGTCTGTCTAAATGTGTGGTTACCTTAATGTTGTGGCCACGCTAACTTTTGAACGATTTGTATAATCATGCCAGCCTTTGATACACATTTTAGGGTGCCAAAATGAAGGTCAAGTTCGTTAACCAGATAATTCCGACCAAAATTAAAACGTTTATAGCAATTCCAAAATAAATTTTTTTTTTTTGTCAAGTTTTAGACATTTTTGTCAAAGTTTCTGGTACAGGGCAAAAATACTTTCAAATTATCCTAATGTCATTTTTTAATTTGGATGAAAATTAAAAAAGTTATATACTTTTCAACATTTTGAAAATTGTCAAAAAATAGAAAAAAATATGTTTCTGATAGATTGAGAAATTTTAATCCAAATTTGTACTAGATATCAAATGTAATTCGAGACTATCTTAATGAAATTTTTCGATTAGACCAAAATTCAAAAAGTTAGAGCATTTTCAAAATTTGAAACAAAATATTTTTAAGAGCTTTAAAATTTTTTGCATTTTTTGGCATTTTTAATTTCGATGGAAATTAAGAAAGTTTAATTAAAAAAGGTATGCTAAAAAATAGCCAAAATTTTGATACAATAAAATTTAGGAATTTCGATTGTGGAGGTGCTAGTTTGATCGACATGATTTTCTCCGGATCATACGAATTATTAGATATTCAAATATAATGATAAGTTAATATTTTATTAATGGTAGAATCATTAAAACTTGTAGTAAAAACTATTGATGTTAAATTCAGTACACTTTTTTTTATTTAGTATATTTAAGAATGCATATTTATCTTTCAGTCAATTTTGATTCTGACGCACCTCCGGTTTTGATATTAATGTGCTTATATTATCTAATGCATTGTCTTCATTGGGAATTCAAATTATATGATAAAGAAAGTGACTCCAGTGATAAAAGATGAGAAAATGTGACGAAGTTGCATGAAATGCTCTTTCTTATTGGATAAGCTAATAATAAGCTCTTTACTATACAAAACCACTTTCATTCAGATTTCTTATGACAAAAACTACTTAGAGTTTATTTATTTTATAAGTAGTTAAAAAAAGCAATAAGCATGTATTTTTCAATAAGAAAAACTTAATTTTAACTTAAAGTATAATGTTTAAAAATAAATTTAATAATTTTTCTTACAAAAAGTTGTGCGCATTCTACATATGCTCTTAAATGCTAAACTACATACTCTGCTTAAAATGACGGATAGGATCCGATAGAGTCAGATACAAAGCCGGATAAAGGTGCGAATAGCCCACGTCGGAAAGGGTACGTCCATCCTTGTAGAGCCCCGCATGCAAGGATAAGGCTGCATACTCTGAGAGGTCGCCCGGTATCCCAGTCACCGTTTGAGACACCTCACCCAGGTGCCATTCAACTTTCGGCACGGTTACGCCTTCGCTTAGGGGTTATTCCTTCGGGACCATCCCTGGACAATTGTTCGCGACTGCTTATTAAATATTGTAACCATATTCAGCAGAAACCCTTGGTACAGGGGCCCTCTATCCGCAACCCGAGTACAATCATTGGCCTATGCTAATCACTATGTCGTCATGGCCAATGATTGTGTTTTTTGACATTATTGTTAATTTATTGAAATATAAATTATCTGCTACTTTTAACGCTGAGCATGTTATGGTAATTTAAATCTTTATAAAATTGATTATCCATCTGTGCATTTTAGATTTTCGTTCGACGCTTATAGTGCTTTTTTTTTTACAAATCGCTAAACTGGAAAAATTCCTTAAGTGGCCAATGATTGTACCTATTACCGTACTATCCAGAGGTTCAAATCTTTAAGATGAACCTGTTTTGCTTATTATATGTCTACGTTCACGCTTATGTTTACATTTTCGAAGAAAACCGCGCACATAAGACAAATTAGGAGGGAGGGAAAATCATACCTTGAATATTAGATTCTGACTAAAAAAAACATTGCAAGTATGTCATAAGTAAAAAATTTGGGTAAAGTTCCAAAAAGAAAATAACTTCGCTTAATTTGAAACTTACTACATTATATGTACTTTGACACGCTGATGACGAATATGATAGTGAAAATACGTGCAAGTTGATTTTTTAGTACAAAATTTGATAAAACTAAAAAAAAATTGTTTTTGGTTATTTCAGTCAATAATACAAATTTTCAAAACAGCCTCACGTAAAAGTTGTAGATCATTCAAAAATAGACCTTTTATGTGATACATATTTTTTCCTAAAACCACTATTTTTCGAGCAAAGAAGGAAAACATTGGTAAAAAGTGTAGAATTCCTTGAAATAAGACTTGCGGTACTCCTGTGATTACTAGGGTGAAGCAAAAAAAAAATTAATTTCATGCGAGATCACTCGGATTCTCAAAGAGTATTTAAAAAAAAATTTTCGGTGCAAATTTGAGCGAAATCGATTAATATTTAGAGGTCGCTCAACGCAATTGTTTATTTTCGAAATATCACGCACCCCAAATGCATTGCTATAAACAAATAGGCGTATTTCATACAAATATCAATGAAAATAGCTGAAATTTTTTTCCTGCACCCTTAATGATTTTTCTAACAAATAATGTTGAACTGATTCCAAAAAATTGTTCATGATATTGAATAACAAATTATTAATTATCAAATATGGCTTAGTTTGAAAATAATGTTTGCAATAATGATCGGCTAACCAATTGTATTTGTCAGTATCGATCGTCTCAAAAAAGCGATTGATTTCGATCGAGCACTGAGAAGTCTCGGGTTTAAAGTTTAAAATATTTAAACAGCACGTGCGCGTTATAATAAAAAAAACTCTTCACCTGTTAAATGCGTATGATTAATAAAAAAATAAATTCAAGAACTTTACCATTTTGAGAAGGTAATGCTTTGGATTGAAAAGTTTAAGTTTCAAGTTAAGAGTTTTCATTCTAAAAATAAGAAAGTTTTGAAGGTTATTTCATTTGAGTTCTTCAATAGACTTGTACATAATATATACTAAACTACAACTTTAATTACGATTATTAAAATATGTAATTTTTCTGTGCGAATTCTATTTCTGTAAAATATATGTAATAAGTTGTGGAGAGAAATAATGATTGAAAAGTTGATCTAAATAAATTATTAGCATAATTCAGTATTTAAAAAAAATTATTTGTAAGCATTTCTCAAATTTTTTAAATAATTAAAAAAATATTTCAAATTCATATAACAAAGACATGCATATTACTGTCCCAAAATTCTAAGAAATTCGTCATTTGTGATTTTTCTGCATAACAACGTGTAAATAAGATAAGATTTTTTCAACTTTGAGATCTGTATTTTTTTTCGTATCTGGAAAACCAATTTTTAAATTAATTGACCTCCTTCGTAGAGACATAATTTAGGCCGAAATGTATAAAACTTTAAACTATAAAGATATTGTATTCGCAACCTCCATAATCTTTTAAAACTATCCTTTTAATTTGTTCAATATTTACTTCAAAGTTTAAAGTAAAAGAAATCGCTCTTGAAATTATTAAAGAAACTTCAACCTTTTAAGTTCAGTTCGGATCTTATAATCGAAGTCGCTCAGCATTCCGAGATGATCATCTGTCGATCAAAAAACGATCGACAGATTGAAGTCGTCAAAACGAGACAAACAAAAATGTCACTCGCATCGTTTCGATCGAATGCATCACTGGCTAAAACACTAGCCCACATTCTTAAATATTATTATTTGTCAGAAAAAATTAGATCTTTAAGTTATTTTCCCGACACGTGTACCAGAAGATACATTTTATTACCATGGGTACGAGTATTGCAGAAAGTTGATGGAATCAATTATAACTATTTTGTACCATTCTTCCCTGTTTTGAACAGAGAATGGAATTTTTTTACAGTTGAGAGAGGTGCCTGACTAAAAGTATGATCGCAAAACATTCTCAATAAATTAACTGTATTTCATGTCAAAAATTCGTATAGAAGATGCCATACGGTACAGAATAGCATCAGCTATAACCAGTGTCCTCTGTTTCAAAAAATGCGAACCTCGAGTGAAATTCAAATTTATTTGATGTATTACTTTGAAATATTACAGATATTACAAGTATCATAGTGGAATCTACACAGAAATGATCCCAGTATATTTATTGTTCAATAGTCAGGAGTTATCGTTAAAATTGTAATTTTTAAAATATTTGGGCTTGTTCTTAATATTTTTGTCGGCTCATTTCATCTTGTTAGGGTTCATACAGGAATTGTTCGGAAAATTGTCATGAACGATCATGTTAATTATGTATAACACGCAGTGAAATAGAATCCATTTCTGTGGAATTCCAAACAGTTTTGCATGATTAGGAAAAACGAAAAAATCCGTATTCAATATCGTCAGATGCGTAGAAAATGATACATTCTGAAGGAAAATTTTGTTTTGGTATATTAAACAATGAGGGCGAGTGTTTTAGCGAATAAATAATTGTTTGTATACCTATTACCAATGTTTTTACAGAATTTGGAAGAAAAAAAAATGCGTTGAGCGACCTCTAAATATTCACCAATTTCGCTCAAATTTTTACAGTATTTTTTTTTCTTGTTACTCTGAGAATTCGATTGGTCTCGCGTGAAATTCAATTTTTTTTGCATCACCCTAATGTACATTATAACAATATACAAAAATGTAATGTTGGATCAAATTTACTCAGTTGTGATAAAGAAATTGATAATTATGATTTTTCCGGCAATATTCGTAAATATTGAAGTCGATGGAAAGCAACCTTTAAAAGTGTAAAACCGTTTTTTATAGAAATTTTAATTCTAAATAAATTTGTACTCTTCACATGTACTCTTTTTCTTATCAGTTGACGCATAAAAAAATTCTTTCTGAAAAAGTGGTTTACATAAAAAAAGCAATTATAAAAAATGTAGTGCAAAATGTCAACAGTCTTCACTAAAAAAAATAAAAGGTGGACTTTTTGAGAAAATCCATTGTTAGAGTTCAAACTAATTTACAAATACGATCACGAGTTAAGGCGTAGATTGACGCAATGAAAGTCCACACGTTATAATAATTCTGCAAATTTTAATTAATATTACGAGTATTATATTATATTACCGAGATTGACCGCAATCTCGGTTCGCAGTGTACGACTCGCAATTCCACTCTTACGTTCAACTTTTTTTTTTCAACGGCCCAACGCCACCTAGCAACCTAGCATAAAAGCAACTATATGTGTATTTTTCTAACATCATTTTTAATATTTTCAGAAAAATAGCCTCCATTTTGTCATTGTTCAAAAATTTTATATTTTCTTTGGATCATTCGATAGATGAAGAATTTCCCTATCATTTACAAAAATAGATACCCAAAAATATATAATCAGTGAAAAAAACAGAGTTTTAAAAAGAATTTCAGTTTTCGAGAGATCTTGACAATTGGAAGGATAATTTCAATAGCTCTAAGAATTTATAATACTGGATAAAAAAAAAGAATTTTTGGAAGTATAAGCAACGGAGAATTTAAATTAATAGTGATGATAATAAATTGAAGAGCAGAAATTGATTTCAAATAGGAACAAAAAATAATTAGTTATTGATTACATTAACGAAAATGCTAAATAAGTTTAACCTATTAAAGTTGAAGACATCAATTAAAAAACTACTATTTAAAAAAAATTACACAGGCCCACAAAAAAAAGTGGGTTGTGCGAGAGATCAGGGTATGGTATCTATACGTAATTCGGAGCGCTGAACACGAATCTGGCATAAGTTTTTCCCCATCACGTCAGGATTTTCCCCTAGATACGGAAAATTCCCAGTAAATCAACTTTTCTGTGTATAAATTACCATTGGTATTGAAATCATCTGGAAACAGATCAGGCATGATATTTTCACGTATTTTTAGGCGCTCAATACGAATCTGACATCATTTTTCCCCGAGCGCGTCAGGGTTTTCCCCTAGACGCGGAAAATTTCCTAGAAAATCAGCTCTGTCGAGCATGAAATAACCCTTGTTATTGATATCGTCTGGAAAAAGACCAGGCATGACGTATTTTAGGGCGCTGAGCACGAATCTGACATCAGTTTTCCTTGAGCACGTCAGGATTTTCCCCTAGACGCGGAAAATTCCCTATAAAATCAGCTATATCGGGTATGAAATAACCCTTGTTATTGAAATCATCTGGAAGAAGATCAGGCATGATATTTTTATGTATTTTGGTACGCTGAACACGAATCTGATACTAATTTCCCGCCATCACGTCGGGGTTTTCGCTAGACGCAAAAAATTCCCTAGAAAATCAGCTTTTTCGTGTATGAAATTGCCCTTGTTTTTTAAAGCGTCTGGAAAAAGACCAGGCATGATGTTTTATGTATTTTAGGGCGCTGAGAACGAATCTGACATCAGTTTTCCTTGAGCACTTCAGGATTTTTCCCTAGCCGCGGAAAATTTCTTATAAAATCAGCTTTATCGGGTATGAAATAACCATTGTTATTGAAATCATCTGGAAAAAGATCAGACATGATATTTTTATGTATTTTGGGACGCTGTACACGAATCTGATACTAATTTCTCGCCATCATATCGGGGTTTTCGCTAGACGCGGTAAATTCCCTAGAAAATCATCTTTTATTCGTGCCAAATACGAATATGATGTTAGTTTACCCTCATCCCGTCAGGCTTTTACGCTAGACGCGACAAATTTCCGTAGAAAATCAGCTTTTTTATACATGGAATACCCTCGGTATTGAAGTCATCTGGAAGGCGGCCCGAAAATCATATCTTGAAAATTATATCCTGATGCGCTCGGGGAAAACTGATGCCAGCCTCGTGCTCAGCGTCCAAAATACATGAAAATATCATGCCTGATCTTTTTCCAGACGATTTTAATAACGAGGGTTATTTCATACCCGACAAAGCTGATTTTATAGGGAATTTTTTACGTCTAGGGGAAAATCCTAACGCGCTCGGGGAAAACTGGTGCCAGCTTTGTGCTCAGCGCCCTAAAATACATGAAAATATCATGCTTGATCTTTTTCCAGACGATTTCAATAACGAGGGTTATTTCATACCCGACAAAGCTGATTTTATAGGGAATTTTCCGCGTCTAGGGTAAAATCCGGAGGTTCTCGGGGAAAACTGATGTCAACTTCATGCTGAGCGCCCTAAGTTACATGAAAATATCACGCCTGATCTTTTTCCAGACGATTTCAATAACGAGAGTTATTTCTTACCCGACCAAGCTGATTTTATAGGTAATTTTCCACGTCTAGGGGCAAATCCTGACGTTCTGGGTAAAACTGATGTCAGATTCGTGCTCAGCGCCCCAAAATACGTATAGGTACCATACTCTGATCTCTCGCACAACTCACTTTTTTTGTGAGCCTGTGTAATTATAAAATCTTTGAACTGTTTTAAAATCTTCAAAACCCCTGCGAAATCTTTAAAACCTTTCAAATACTTGAAAAGCATCGAAATATTTTTAAATCTTTATAATCTACAGTATCTACTTCTTTTATAACCTTTCGGTCTTCTCCCACTGGCTTTGAATACATGAAAATAGGTCTCCGCGCGTGTGTGTGCGTGCGTGTGTGTGTGTGTGTGTGTGCAGTGGCCATTTGGCTAGGACGGCCCTGGAGGCACCGCGACCAGGGCTATAAGCTCGTTACCCTGCTTGCTGCGGACGCGGCACTCAGCTGGTACCAAGTATGTATTAGCTCAATCCATGTAATATCAGATGATTCCGCCTCCGCGTCCAGGATATGAGTTGATAACCTGGACGCTGCACGCCCGTCCATGTCTGATAGAAGCTTACTATGAGACATGGCAGTCGTCATCACCGCAGCGACCAACCCCACCCTTTCCACGTTGGTTTAGAGTTTAAATTTGTTTGAAAAGATATTGTGATGAACTTAGTGTTCAATTTACGATCTTTGCCGTAAAACTGTATAGTTTTATAATTGAGATATATTAAAGTGAATGAGGGAATCTGTTTGAACCTTTTTTTTTTTACTTTATTGAAATTTTTGTTTTTAAAATTTACACATGTTTACACATACATAGAGAAATGTGAGAAAAGATAAAAAAAAGAAATATATAATTAAAACTATTCATTGAACTACAATAAATCCAGTTTTTTCACAATCCTACGCCTAAAGCTATTTACATAATATTACAAAAATCTGAATAAACATGTATTTTCCTTTAATTTCTTGAAAAAGATGTTTGAAAGAAACGAGTCTACCTCTTCTTACACGCCGGTTCATCGGGGACTTCTTCTATTATTATAATATCGTCATCATCATCAGCATTGACTTCGCTCGTGAGATCTATTACAACTGTGCGTTTTGTCGCACAAATAGTGGTGGCAGCAGCAGCAGCAGCAGCTTCCTCTCTCGCCGCGTTTAGATGTCTTGAGCTGCCTCGGAGATCCGCACGTAGCTCTGATTTCTAGGGATCTCGCCTGCTTCCAGAGCATCTTCTTCGTCGTCTTCCTCGTCTGAGGGTCTTACAAACTCAAAAACGAGGTCGCCTCCGTCATATTCTTTGTAATCTGAAAAAAAATAAATAAGAGAAGTATCAAATATTTGTTTGAACAGAGTTTATTCTGTTTTTGAAACATAAGAAAAAAAATGAATACTCACTGAGAACAATGTTAACATTTTTAGGCATAGTTATGTTCATGGTGACGACCTCTTCTACTTCTACCCCCTGGAATATTTATGTCCTTGTTGTTGTTTCGGCTTGTTGCGGCTTCTGTAATGAAAAACAAAAAAACTAGGAATGAAATAAGATTATTTTTAATTGACACTCACACACGCACCCGTGCACATACTTTAATGACTCTATACAGGGTTTCCCAAACTCAAGTGTCCGGACTTATATAGCTGTATAAAAATATAAAATAAATAAATTGAAAATTCCTTTTCCAAAAATCAATTGAAGCTTTAGTTTTTGAGTTATAAAATATTTAGGATGGATTAATCAGGGACGTGGTATAATCAGTCGATTGTCGAGTGTTCATTTAGATACGCTAGTTTACTAGCCTCGTCCTTTTTGGAAGAAATTTTCCCCGTTACAGGTATTTCCTGCTGTTGTTGTTGCTGCTTTTGTTGTTCTTGTTGCTGTTGTTGTTGTTCTTGTTGTTGATTTTGATGTTCTTCATCTTGCTGGTTCTGCTTCTGCTGTTGGTGGTAGTTCTGATACTGCGCGCTAGAAGAGATCCAGATAGAGACGGAATAAAATCCGACGTGAGCTATTCGCACCTTTATCCGGCTTTGTATCTGACTCTATAGGATCCTATTCGTCATTTTAAGCAGGGAATCCCTTGAAAGCATCAAATTTGACGTTTGAAATATCACAAAAGCAGTTTAAACTTATTAAAAATATGTTTAGGTTCAATAAACAGCAAATATGACGCTGAACGGCTCAATGACATTCACTTACTCCGAAAATGCTCTGAACCACAGTGCTCCCAACTCTCGTATTCCGTTTCCTTCGCTGTTCTCAATATTTAATGTTTTTGATAAAGACTTGAAATTGAGGGCCTTCATTTATGAGATAACCCTTCTTTTTCTTTTACTTAAAATTTAAATTTTTATTCATTATTATTTATTTTGTTTCATAATTATTTTCTACATAATTTTTACGTTTTTTACCGACTTAATATATGTTTTCTTGATTGATGAGGGCCCAAAACAGTGACCGAAACATTTCAAATATAATTATGGCATCTTTTATTTTGACCTTCATTTCTATGACTTGCTTCGCTACTTAACCCTCGTTTGATGACTTCTTAGCAAATGAGTCATAAACAGGGAAAACATTAAGAAGAAAGTAAAATAGATTATATACATTATTTAGATCTTGTTGATGCTTACACCCTCGTAGCTGCTTGCAGGTTCGTGTCTTGGATCATAAATTGGGGACTTGGTGACCAAAGTCAAGCGATTTTGACAGGTAGGTGGGCCGCTCGGTAGGCTGGAGTGACTCGGTCAAGATTATGGCCTTCTCGTTCTTTGTTGGGTTCGTTGGCATTTGTTGATCGTTTTTCTTTGTTCGAGATTTAAAAGACGTCCATATAGAAATGCCCAGACAACACATGAGGGCCCGGATGCAATACGGGCATATAATATCTTTCGCCTGAGAGTGCGCACTCATCAACGTGGGTCAAACCCAAGCGGCCAGGGGCCCACCACTCTCGGGCGAAAGATTATATCCCCTTATTGCATCTGGGACCACATATATGGGTCATTTTCACTTGTAGATTTTAAACATGGTTCAAATATTTTTATGGCATTTTATCGATTCATGATTGATGTTAATGATATAGCCCAAAAGGACCACTTCTTATTCCAAATAACAATAGTGGGAATAAAAATATACTGCCGTTCTAAGGAAAGAGGTGTTAACTATAAAATCAGCGAACGGAGCAAATCGACGAAAACGTTTGGATCATGTTTTCCATATTTCGCTTACTACAATAGATATTTGAAAATATTTCGACCGCTATTCGGTAATTTTGATGCGATAACTTAAGTTTCTCCCTTCTTCGTGAAAAAGGAGGCCGGCCCGCTGCCTCTCTTTCCCAAACGAGGCAGCATCTGCAAGATTTTAGTATTAATTCGCTATATATCTATTTAATAGGTAGGTAACAAAACATAAATCGATTAATCGATTATCTTGATATTGTGAGGAATCGATATACATTTTTGACAAATGGCACTAATTGTAAATAATAAATATAGTTGGAATTAATATTGTAGATGCTGCCCCTTTACAAAGAAGAGATCTTTCAATTTGCCGTCTGATTCTCTGAAGATCGAATTTAGAGGCTAGTTTGCTAGACCATGCAGTTACTCCCAATTTTTTGCAGATACTGCCTTTTCTCTTAGAAATAGTTTTGGAGACTTGTAGTTGTTGCTAATTTTTTTTTTTTTTACAGTATGTAAGTTTGCCTAAGTTTTCTAAATGAATGGTATTTTCGATAATATGACGGAGACGAATGAGAAGTCACACGCCTAATATCCACTCATATTTGAAATAACAACACTTGATTTTTAATCATTTTAAGCAGTCTTATGCAAGCAATCAGTAGTATTCAAGATTAGAAATCTGAAAAAATGTATTAATCGAGAAAAAAACAAATAGACACAGAATCCAAGTATAGAAAACAATTGTTCACTCCATTTTAAATTATAATGAGTAAAAAATGATTGAGGGTCAGTAAAATTTCACTATTGTAAGTAATGTTATTTCGTTTACCTTCAGCAGTAAAAAATAATTTAGAATTAACTATGAATTGAAAATAATTTTTCACTTAAATTTAGCAGCCTTATTTCATTGATTGATCAAAATATTATGTAGTGAAAGTCCATAATAATAATATTTCTAAGTACAGATTTTCTGTAAAATGTAAACAATTTAAATAGCCAGAAGTATCCTGGGAAACGACCGATTTTTTGTGATTCAAATTAAGAAAGTGTTAAAATATAGTCATCTGTTAAAAAAAGAGTCCTCTTTTGTAATCAACGATGCCAAAGAGACCATCGAGTGCTGAATATCCAAAGTCGAAAAATGAAGAGAAAAGGAAGACAACAAAAATGAAAATCGGAATCTCATAGACAAATATATTATAGCTTCAGGCACTTTATCTCCTCCCGAAGCTCCTCAAATATTGCAAGTCAATGCTGAATTATACAAATTAGACAAACACTTATTGCATATGGTGCAGGTCAAGATAATCACAGTAAATTCCAGGGATATGTTTTATCTGAAGTTGGATAAAAATGTTGCAAACAATTGACAACTACAATTATCGGACGACGGATAAGTATTATCCTCTTCACGATAAAAATCATCCGACATCGGATAATTGTAGTTTTCAATTGTTCACAACATGTTTATCCAACTTCAGATAAATAATATATCTGGGATTTACTATGATGATATAGATTTTAAGAAAGTATCCTTAAATGCTTTGGGATAAAGGTTTACAGAAAACTGCTTTCTAGACAAGCAACAAAATTGAGAGAAAATAGAAAGAAAGTGGTTAATTTATTGCAAAAATTAAAATGCTGTCTTTTGTTCTTCTTATTTAGTGATTGGTGATTCTTTTTGTTCAAAGCATTTAACGAATTCGACGAAAGGACTTAATGATTGAAAACATTTGAGTCCCACATTACCAGATTATAAAAATTCTATTGCTCATTGTGATAAATATGTTAAATGGTTTTTCAAGACTTAAAATAATGGCCTCATGGATTATTAAGTAGACATTCAATTTGAAGCAGAAAAAATAAGTGGCGTAAAATTTTAAAGGCCCTTGTTGACGCTTATTTATTTTGTGATTGAAACAATCTGGTGCTTAAAGAATCCAATGAACAAATTGGAAATCTTATTTTTATCCAAAAATTCAAAACAAAGTAATTGAAATATTGGGAAATAGAGTTTCGAAGGTGATAATAGATAAAATATTAAAAGCTAAATAATTATCTATTTTCTTTGACTGCACACGTGATGTCTCTCAAAAAGAGCAAATGCCTGAACGCTATGTCTCATACGCTATGTTCACATAGATGAAAAAAAGTAAGTGTAGAGGAGAGCTTTAGTGACTTTATAGAGTCCCGTAAAAAAAACTGGCAAAGGTTTAGCATCAGAAGGTACAAAATCATCTACTATACAAAATCTCTGAGGGGTCATCTATAAACTTCGTAATAGCTCAAAAGCTGTTTTTGTGGGGAGGGGGAGGGGGATCTGTAAATTGTTACGATCTGTTATATGAAAAAGAGGTTAGTAAAACCGACAATTTTACGTAATATTTTTAACAAACCAAACCTATAGGAAATCCATGTATTCAGAAATTAAAAATTAGGTTAATATTTTTATTCTTTTCCATCATTCTGTAGTAAAATGAAAAAAAAAAAGAAATTACAAGAACGGTATCTTTCGAAATTGGGTTTTAGGATTTAAAAAACTAAGAATTTGTTCAAGTCATCTGGTAAAAAACCTTCATCGAAGATTGAATCGTAAATATTCAGTAAATGAATTAAAATGTTATCTGGAAAGTTTTAAATCACCTCGAAGTTGATGTTATTTAGACCAGAGGAGGACCCCCTTTTAGAGCTGAAAATGGTGAGATGTAACTCTTGGAGATTAAAATATTCACTTGAATTGTTAGAGATATTATAGTTTTGGTTGCAGTTGGTGTTAGTATTGGTTGAAGTTTGTATAGGTGGGGAATTCGGACGTAGGTCTGTTGGAAGAGGACTTGCTTTATTAAATTTTCATATGAGCGTTTCGATCTTCTTCACTGTTTCAGTATTAGATGGTTTCGACATATATGTCGAAACCCAAAAATCTTATTTCAAGTATTCGAGATCCGAGCGGTGCAAATGAGGATTTCACAAAAATGTATACAACTAGAATTTCACAACAAGTTTTTTTAGAATCAGCCTTACATTTTTGGAGATTCAGCTAATTTTCAAAATTATATTTATGTATGCCACTTTCGAGTTTAACTCTTCTCAATATTTTCATCCTCTAGCAATATATTAAGTTCAGACCAGCAGTGTGAAGGGCACTATCAGTCGTATCAAATAAATCATAGTATGCTTGAAAAGCTCTGAGAAAGAAATGCTATTATTGCGGTCGTAATAATGTGAGGTTTTTTGAAGGTTTACTCAAATATATCCCAGGAAACTTCTTTCACATTACATTCATGCGAGAAAAATTTATCAAGAACCCAGTGTGGTCCTTTGCAGTTAATTTAAAGAGGAAAGTAGCTCTATTAGGGCAGTCTTGATAATCATGAACTTATTCGTCGCAAAACAATCATCGATGGTTTTTTACACTGGACTTCCACGTGATCATGTCTAGCGCAGCGTTAGAAAGAGTTTAGAGGGATAGTGTATAGTGAGACCCTATAATAATATATTCCAATAGAACTTCATATCTTGGTGAAAAATTGTCAAGCAAAGGTGTTTAAAACTGTTTTTAAAGGGATCGGATAACCTTTTATATCCTTCTTGGTTAATCTGGGAGCGTCAGAAAGTAGAATGGATAGCATTAGCTTTTAATTCATCCATAGAAATTTCTGTAAAAATTACGAGAGACTCTATAATTGAGAATAAAAATCTGATTGAGTTACAATCGATTCTTTTCCTTATTGATGCTTGGATTTACAGCTCACGTATAGTGATGCTTTACTTGTTGATATCGCTGGTTCTTTATGTCGCAACTTTGATAACACATTAAATAAATTTCAGTAAGCGTTCAACTTAGTATGGAAATTACAAATAGGAACATATGACAAAAATTTTAACTAACTTTCTTATATGCGGCATTGGAGACAGAACTATATGGTCGCAACTGAGCACACAAGGGCGAGGAATAAGAGCTCGAGCGATTCTGTTGCTATGAAGTCTCATAATATGAATCAGTGAAAATTCACTGATTGAAATAGTAGGACTATAAGTGTGCTGAATTTACTGCGGGAAAAATATACTCTAACTCGTATAAAAAGTGCTTGCTTGACGGGTGTGTACATGACAGTCGAATCTTGAAAGTAAAGAAATATGTGGGATATTTTTTTCATTCAGAAGCATCAAATCTTCATATTTTTTAATATTTGATCACATTCATGGGTTTGAAGTTTTTACTATGATTATTTAATTGAATCTACTAAAATCTTATTTTATTGTGACTGCTAAATTGACGTGGTGCAGTGTTGCCAACTCTCAAAAGTGAACCTTTCACTGAATGAATAAGTAACTTTTCACTGCTTGTCAGTGACCGGATTTTAGCTGTTTGAATCAATGAGATTTCACCGACAATTAGTGACTTTTCACTGATTCAGATCTAGAGAGAAAGCTCGTCTGGACTTGGTATTAGATACTTTGCTGGATGAAATCTACTTTTGCTAGTTCTGCTTGACTCGGCTTAAGACACTCCAGAAACATCTGAGTATCTATTACACTGTTTACTAAGGGTGTTCTCGGGTCGCTAGTGAGTCCGAATTGTAATTATCGCTTGTCTATTTAAATCAACAGTAGAAATCGTCGCCGATATCGAAGCCAAATTAATTTTACGTACGATGTAGTTCAACGTCTGGGCCTTCTGTAACTATTATACGATTGAAAAAAAATGAATGGAATCGCACGTCGCAGTAAATCATCTTGAATCTCTGGAACTCTTTTTCTACTGCCAAGGTCCATGAATCTACCCTTGGATGTTGATATTTTCGATCTCTCTCAAGATCTTAGCACTTAACTTACGATCTAATTAAAAACGCTTATTTGAAGATTCTCAAGATCTCGCACTGAGTGTGAGTGGCAGGGCCTGCTAGTTCAACCGCGCACGCGCAGCTACCCACATGTCTCTACTTTAAGGAAAATTATATTTCATTTTACTTGTTCGAAGATATTTCACTTGTAGTACCGCAACTTGTTGTCGGATGTCGCCACATTTTAGAGAGAGAGAGATAAAAGTTAAAAGATACATCTCTCTGTCTATCCTATCCATTCATCCAATTCCCCTACTACTCCATTCGTTTATTGGCGTTGGTGATGACCACATACAGAAATGGATAATCAGGATCAGCTTCTTGACGATGAGGGTAAGCTTTTTGTTTAAAGTTCTTTTCAGATACAACTAGATCGAACTTCGATCTAGAATCGTTGTCATGTGCCAAAGAAACTGTCTGAGCTTCGACCTTGAGTCGTAGACGAAACAAAAGAAAAAAAAAGGCCGATCTTCAATTGAGAATTGAAGACATGAGCCAAAAGTCAGGTTCTGAGCTACGCCCTCGAGTCGGAGACGGAACTTTTAAGCTTCTGGAACCTTCCTTGTTTAAAGCGTCTGTTTTCCTTACAGACATAGTTGAACAGGAGAAGGAAAATTCCAACATGTCGGAAGAGGGAGAGGAATTGGATTCGAGCCAGGAGGTTCAGGACGAGGTTGACCTCTTCTTAGGAACAAACCCGATGCAGAGTCCAAGGAAAATTCTCCTCATAGAAGATGTAGCCAATCGTATTGCAGCATGGCATAGGCAAGGAAGAAAAGGAAAAATTACTTGCATCGACTCCATTGAAGGGCCAAATTAACCTAGAGGCTCCAGCCCTTAACGAGGAAATAGCAGTCGACCTCCATCCGAGGGCCTTGACCAGAGATGGTCATTTTAAAGATGATCAGAATTTAGCTGGTGCAGCCTCGTCGTGCTAAGCGGTGTTTTAAACGATGCGGAGACACCTCTCGGTAGAGAGTCGGTTCTAGGGAATCTGTCAGCGTCAGTAAAACTCCTACGTGAGTTATCCTTCTCCTTATCACAAGCGAGAACAACTTTTCTAATGGTAAGGTTTGACGACAAGGCTCAAAAGATTTTAAAGAAGGTGGAATCGACTACCTGGCTTTATGACGGTAATTTGAAGGCGGTGAATGAAACGTCTCAGGCCTTGGAAAACATTTCCAAGGACTTGAAGCCAACCAACAGAGCACCGCTAAAGCCCATGGCAGGTACATGGAGGTACAGGACTCCAGCAAAGAAGAATTACAGCTAGACTCAACCTCAGAGGAACAGACAATAAAAGATAACCAGGTAAGTTCAAATTCAGCAAGGTTAGGTTTTTTCACGAGAAGTTGGCAACAGATTACCGAAGACCATTTCGGCTTACAATCTATTAGTGGCTATAAATTGGTTTTCGAACACGAGGTATTTCAAACTAAAAAACCCCACACCCTGAGCCCCAATCAGGATTTAGACAGGGCTATTGAAAAGCTCCTAGTCTCGGGTGCTATAGTAGAATGCGTTTCCACCAAAGGTCAATTCCTTTGCTTATATTTTCTGGTTCAGAAACCAGATGGAACTCATTGGTTTATTCTAAATTTAAAGAAAATTAACGTTTGTATCAAAGAAGAACATTTTAAACTGGAGGCCATCAGAACTGCTGTAAATATGATTAATAGAAAGGACTAAATGTGTCGCTTAGACCTGAAGGATGCTTATTTTACAGTTCTTATGTTTTCTGAGGACAGGAAGTTTTTTTTTTTTTTACGAGGGAAGGAGGAAAATGTTCAACAACACACCGTGAAGGGTCCGCACTTCTCGGTAGTGTGGTTGAGTAGAGAGACAAATAGCCACAAAGTTACTTGGACGAGTCCATTTTTCTGCCGGATTGGCGTCGTAAAATAAGGAGGACTCTGAGGTTCCGAGGTTTAAGGTAGGCGTCATATCTTTCGTTTCTCTATTTGTTCTATGGTTCATGAGATATTGTGAGTTTTAAATACTTATTTTGTATAGTTTTATTTGTTGAAATAACTTAGACCAAAAATTGGATTGGAAAGAAAATGTCGCGTTCAGAATAACTGGTTTGATCTATTACTCAGGCAGACAGCATGCTTGGTGTAGTGGACCTGTTCCTTTTTAACAGATTTTTAATTTAGGCTTAAGCAATTAGTGTATTATAACGTTCATTTGTAATAAGCAGTGTATTAGTGTGCCTTAAGAGATTGACATTGTTTTTCGCAATTGGAGCACATGAAAAGTTAATCATGGTTCGGGTTTAAACACCCTTTATGGTAAATTCACGTTATGCCTTTTATATGGGTACTATTGCTAAATTTAATTAAACTTACATATGCTTACTATATTTTTTACAAAATTTAATTCTGGAGTGCTTTTCTCGCCCCCACGAAATCCCTCTTCCTGGGCTAGGAACTTTTTATAAGATATCAGTTATATACAATTTTTTTGTGAACATTTTGGAGTGACGCCGAAGAGGTGTCTGGCGCCTAACAGGTAAATATACCATTCAACTGTTTTCAGTTCCTACGCAGTCGCTGCCATTTTGTAGCGATGCTCCCAGCGTATGTCCAATAAGACTGGGAAAGTCGTTATAAAATTTGGCGCCCAACGTGGGGCCACAAAAGTGCTACAGATGGGACAAAAATTTGAGTAGAATATTACAATCTTCTTGAGTTGAGAAACTCGAACTTAAACGAGCCAACCATAATTAACAATAGGTCAAGTTTAACACGGCCATTTTGATTTTTACCATGCCTTTAGAACTGCATATTTCCAGATTCTTCAAACGTACTATGTATGTTTAAAAACTGAGTATTATATATTAGGCATCTTGAAGAACTGATTGTTGTTGGTTCCATTTATTGAACCTTGTTGATGTTTAACAGAATTTCGGGATTGTTTTGACATTTTTCTTTGGAATTTCGTGAACAAAGTCGGAATTCGGTCTTCAAGTACGGAATTGTTCGGAATTTTGAAATTTTAAGAATTTTTGTGAGATTTTTGCCATTTCGATGTGACTTCTATAGGCCAGTTCGCTGACTAAAGAGAAGCTGTGAGAAACTTTAGGGTATCTCAAGATACAGATGACATGGCGATGAGGTGGCGCCTAGTAAGGTTCCACTTACGAACGTAGTTACGTTCTCTTCGCTTACACACACCGCATCCGTGTACACACCCGCGAGTCATTCGACTATGATCCCTACAGCCTTTCCGGGAGTAATCCAGTCAACTGGAATAAGGATGACTTCGTTCACAGCTGATCGCGCTTTAACAAGCAGCCTTGCGGGATGATATTCATTGAATTGTGCGGAAATGGAATATCAGCTAAAGCGGAAAGCGCGATAGCAGTGCGGAGGAATTCTTGGCCCAGATCGAGGAATGTAGGAAGGGCAGTTCGTTATTAGACGAGGACCTGTTTAGAGCGCTCCCGTTCTTATTAAAACCACCCGCTCAGCATTGGTATAGGTTCCACCGGGAAAAGTGGGAGACATGGCGGCAATTTACCATCGCATTCAGGCGTAGGTATGGAGGGTTAAATTTTCAGATGCGAGTTAGGGATGAAGAGCGCAAGAGGACACATGATCCAAATGAACCTATTGCAGATTATCTGCAAAATATTCGCCTAATTTTTCAACATTATGATCCTCCGATGACGGAAAGGGAACAATTGCAGATAGCAATAAATAATTTACATCCGAAATACTTAGAAGCCCTTCCTAAAATGGAGTATCATTCTTTTGAAAAATTGGAAGATGCTGGCGAAAGATTCGAGGCGTCCAAGATGATATGCAAAGCGTATCAACCCCCTCCGACTGCGCAAGATAGTGTTACCCGAATTTGCCTACCGTAATAATGCCGGCAAGTCATATGGGGTGGCTGCCACCGAAAATGAGCCTAAAAGCTCGGACAGAACGAAAGGAGGGAGCGGAAATAATAAAAAGAATAATAAAAAGCGAGGCGGTGGAGGCCGAGAAAAATCCAATGATAACAAAAACGAAAACCGACTAACTGACCCACCGAATAGCCATAATCCAAACAGCACTTCGAAAAACGCGTGTGCTATAAGTAAGCCCTCCAGATGTTAAAGCGTCGAGTTTGTCGACTGCTGCGGTGGCCCTAAATGCGAGAAGTGTGAATCCTCAAGTGCCAGCCCCCTTAGTGTGCACTACCGCTGGTGGCACTTCAAGACGGGAGCGCGGCTGCTGTTGGAATTGCAATGAGCAAGGATACTTTTCGTGCCTGCTCCAAACCTAAAAAGGTTTTCTGCCACAGCTGTGGCCAACCCGGCCAAATTTCTACGAACTGTAGCGGATGTTCGGGACCCAGGTCGGGGAAACGTACAGGGGTGAGTGACTCTAGGGTCCGATTACTCCCCCCTTTCGTTGTTAAGGCCCCTCAGATTTCGTTAGATCAAGTAAATACAGTACTTGATGTGCATCGCCTGTTTATTACTGTTAGTCTCGATGGTCGGTCACTACACGGACTTTCTGATCCAGGCTCGTGCTGCACCTACATAGGTAAGCCGGCTTTTCAGAAATTTTCGAGTTTGCTTGAGAAATTAGCAGATCAGCCACGTCCGGCTATCATGTACCCTAACGGGGTGATCGAGGAAACAGCCGGACAAGCCATTTTATCTCTTAAGTTTTTAGGTTTAAGCAAATTTTTGCAGATCCGTTTCGCACCTACGTTTGATTGCGAAGTTTTACTTGGTCACGATTTTGCAGAATTGTTCGATTTTGATGTTAAATTTAAGCCTTGTATTTGGAGAATTGGAAATGGTATTTGGCGAACGTATCAAGGACAGGAAATAGGTTCTAAAGTGAACATACCATCGGAAATCTCGGATAATCGTGTGGAGGTTGCTAATAATTCTTTGTCAAATGAAGCTGTACAAACCTGTGCAGGCATAAAGGAATTAAAGGCTTCGGAGGCTAAGTACTTAGAGGAATTTTTTAAAAGAAAAATTCCTCCTATGCCAGCCAGGCTTCCGGCCACCCACATGGGGGAACACCATATCGATATTCAAGGACATGCTCCCATCAGGCAAGCTTATCGGCGCCTTTCTCCTAAAGTAGAAGAATCATTAAGAGAATCGGCCCAAAAGCTTGAAGCTGAGGGAATAATAAGTCCTAGTAAAAGCGAATGGTGTAACCCAGTGATAATGATCAGGAAGCCTGACGGAGATTATAGGCTTTGTATTGACTTTAGAAAGTTAAATAAGGTAGCCAAGAAAGATGCTTACCCAATGAGGAATATTAGCACACATTTAGATAAGCTTTCATCCGCACGATATATCTCTGAGATTGATCTTAGACAGGCATTCCATCAGATTCCTCTCTCCTATGAATGTAAGGAATTCACTGCTTTCCCGGTACCGGGCAAGGGGCTCTATCATTACAATCGCATGCCATTCGGGTTATCGGGAGCTCCAGCAACGTTTCAGCGATTGCTGGATCGACTGATAACACCGGAATTTGAGGCCCATGCATTTGCGTACATGGATGGCATAATTGTAGTCAGTGAAACCTTTAAAGAACACATTTATTGGTTGGAGAAAGTCTTAGATGTGATCATCAATGCCGGACTTACGGTTAATCCAGATAAAAGCGAATTCGGTTGTAGTTAAGTACGATATCTCGGATATTTGGTAGATAAAACGGGAATGCACCCTGACTCGGAGAAAGTCGAGGCAATAACATCCTATCCGGCTCCTACTACTATGCGCAAACTTAGACGATTTCTGGGTATGGTATAGTGGCACAGGCGATTCATAAAGGATTTTGCTCAGAAGGCAGAACCATTCCATTGGTTATTAAAGAAAAATCGAAGGTTCGATTGGGGTGAAGACCAAGAGAAGGCCTTCCAAGAATTGAAATCCGCATTAATCCCCGCTCCCACGTTATCTAGACCATATTTCAGTTTGCCGTTTTGTTTACAAACGGACGCAAGTAGCACAGGTCTGGGAGCCATCCTCACCCAAATCCAAGATGGCGTGGAACACGGTATAGCCTTTGCTAGTCGATCCATGCAAGGCGCCGAGAAAAACTACACCGTGACGGAGCAAGAATGCTTAGCCGGGGTATGGGCGGTCGAAAAGTTTAGACCTTATTTGAAGGGCTATCACTTCCTAGTTATTACAGAGCATAGTAGTCTCCGATGGCTCTATCACTTAAGAGATCCTACTGGGAGATTAGGTAGATGGACCCTTAAGCTGTTACAATACGATTTCGAGATTAAACACAGAAAGGGTGCCTTTCGCCACGTACCAGACGCGCTGTCGCGCATGTTTGAGCCGGACTCTGAGGTGGTATGTGCCATTGGCGAGACTGATGATCTGTGGTACACCCAAAGAACCAAACTGGTCCAAGAAATGCCATATCAATTTCCGGATTGGAAATTGGGAGGCAGCTGACTATACTGCTATCACCCTGACCACCTGACTGACCCATTACTGCCTGATTTGGAGGCCTAGAAACTGGTCTTACGTTTGGAGCTTCGCAATAGGGCTATTAGTGAGGCACACGATACCACGACTTCTGGACATTTAGGTGTCGATGAGACCTTCCAGCGTCTCTCGTTGCTTCACTATTGGCCCGGAATGTTCAATGACGTTTCAAAATACGTCCGAGCATGCAAGATTTGCCAAAAAAAATGAAGGTGGAACAGGCTGGTTCGGTAGGTCTGATCGGTAAGCGGGTAATCGAACAACCTTGGTCGGTGGTAGCAGTGGGCAGAATGGGTCCGTTCCCACCCAGTCGCTCTGGTTATCAGTATGTCTTGGTCTTCCAAGACATGTTTACCAAGTGAAGCGGGGTCGACTACCCCAACGTATCATGCGCAGGCTAATCCGTTAGAGCGGGTAAATCGAGTGTTAAAGACCATGATATCATCCTTTGTAGAAGGCGATCATCGGAGTTGGGATAAACACCTCTCTGATTTTTGGTTCGCGTACAACACGGCCGTAAATAGTTCCACTCGGGTGTCGCCAGCCCTCTTAAATTATGGTAGGGAGCCTAGACTGGCAAAGTCATTGAGAAAACAGGAGGAGGAAGCCCCCAATATTGTGCAGTTAGCTGTAGAGGATTGAGAATATAGGATTAAGCGTTTGCGAGCCCTTAGAGACCTAGTCGCCCATCACTTGGATATAGCGTCCGATCGTCAAGCGAAGTATTATAATCGCAGGAGACGAGACATTCGCTGCCAAGTAGGTGATGTTGTGTGGCGCAGGATTCATACTTTATTTTCAGCTATAGATTATGTCGCGAAAAAGTTATCCCCGAAATATGCTGGTCTGTTCAAGGCTATACAAGTAATATCGCGGATGTTTATGGAATCCAAGATGAGTCCGGGATAATCGAGAAAGCTCATATTAAAGATTTAAAACACTACTGGTCGATTGCTCTGAACCTAGTTAACAAAAGTCATTTTTCGCTGAGTGAAGATAAGGAAGAAGATTCCGAATTATAGCCCGGAGACGGTGCAGGAGCTCCGAAGGCGTCGGGGCCACTCCTATCGCCTATACTTCAGGAGACCCCGCGATGCTAGCCAAGCCCCCTTGTTTCGCCACGAGCGCGAACCAATTGACTGGAGGGATCGGTTCTCATCCTTTCCAACGGTACTGCAGAATCGCCGCTACCGGCCTGTGAGGGTGCCAGAACTAGAAGAAGCCAGCGGAAGAAACGGGGAAGACCAAGAAAATCAGGTTCTACTGGAACCGGAGGTTCTGGCGGAACCAGATGTTCTGCCGAAACCAGAGGTTCACCTGGAACCGGAAGTTCAACCGGTACCGGTGGTTCATCCGCTCTAGCGGAGAACAGCCTCTAGGCCGCAAGAGGGGAAGACCTCGGCGTGGTACCCTCGGCGTCCCGATCGTGCAACTCGTCCATCGCCGCGGTCCTGGAAGACCCCGCAAGCTCCAAAGGACCCATACCGAGGGCTCCGTTCCACCCGAAGCCGAAAAGACGGAGAAGGAGGAGAAGGGGCCCCGCCGAAGCAGGCAACTTGCAGAAAATAGGGCTTCCTCCAAATCCTCCCCCGCCTCGAAGCCGAAGGTGGAGATAGGAGTCTCTCGGTGGGAATTGGAGGACGGCGACGGCACGGGGGGGGGGGCGTGATCAGGGAGACCGAGTTATCGAGGAGAGGTCTCCATATCCCTTTCCTTTAAGGGATTATGAAATGCCTTCTCCTCTTGCGAGCATCGATGCTCAAGTCTCAGCCCTGCTCGGGCTACCCACGCCCCCTGCTCGGATATCATCTATTGGGTTCGAGCGCCCCATGATGTCGTCGCCTGATGAGAGTATAAAGCCAGAGTGGCCGCTGTCTACAGCTCCGATTCCATCATGTAATCCAATGCCAACCCAGGGGTGGACCCAGAACCAACAGCCAGAACTCTGCTCTCCTGCTGCCCATCGGATGTATAGGAGGAACCTTTGCGCACCCTCAATACCCCCACCGGATCACACCTGTTGGAATTGTCACCGGGTGGGGCACGACTTCAACCACTGTTTGTTCCATAAAGGCATCTTTTTTTTATAGTGGGAGACCCGGCGTTAGGATCAACCAGTGTCCGAGGTGTGCGTCTGGATGGAGACTAGGAGAGGAAATCCCTCATTCCCGGCAGGAACAGGGCATCCGTCCTCCTCAGCACACAGCCTCGGCGCCCTCACCTCGGCCATTGGCGAACCCTCGCCAGCAGACTGTACCCCTTTCTGGAAGCAACGTCAGGCCTACATTGGATGGGCAACCTGGAGACAGGGGAGGTTTGGATTCCGATCACCCTCTCATTCAGGCCTTGGCGGACGCCATCCTGAAGCGACTCCAGCCGAGGGATGATTATAGAGGTTTTCCTTTCTTTTTTTTTATGCATCAGATTGCGTTTCTTAGTTTTAAGCTGTTTTTGTGTTGCCCTTTAGGCCTAAGTAGTCGTAAGCGATTTTCGAGTAAGTTTATTGTAGCTCTTCAGGCTATAGTTAGTTTTAAGTCGTTTTCGTGTAGCCCGACAGGCATTAGTTAGTTTAGGCTTTTTCGTGTAGTTTTGCGCTGTACACTTAGTTGTAACTTCAAGACTTTCTTTTGTCTCAGCTGCCTCATTGCAGCATTAAGATTGAACATTGTACGTTCCAAAATTTCGGATTTCTTCAATTTGAGTCGGAGAACTCATTCGATAGGACTAAAGTCTAATCAGGAACAATAGATTATCACTGATTTAAAGTCGGCTATGACTGAAGTCAAAGAGTTATATTAGTTCAACAGAACTGGAATAACTGAATTAAAGAGTATTTTAATAAACAACAATCAGTTTCTGTCAGGGAGATCCTGAATCTGGCAAATAGCAGATCGATTATTATCATATTTCATTTCCTCATCACAAGATACCTGGAATTCTCGGGCTTGTTTTCCAAAGCTTTATTTTATCTATTTTGTTTGTTTATTTATATTTTTTTTATTCTTTATTTTTGTTGTCGTTATTGAGGACTATTATTCGAGATTCCTTAACACGACACTAAATCATAATCGGTTGCAAGAACACTCAACACAATTATTGCTCTTGAACTTGATGAACAATCTGGAGGTCGGATTGGTAACGCCTGCTGGTCTTGGGACCCCTCGGGTCAGTCTGGGAGGAGGTTTCGTAACGTGGTGGCTAACCACCCGTTATGGATCCTTCCCCCAGCTTTTCAGAATTAAACATTAGACCGTGATAATCCCCTACGAAAGTCAGCCCCACCACTTACCACACAACTGTACGTGACGTGTCCGTGAGTTCCACTGGCTCGTGGCTAAAATTGTAGTGGCAAGTGGAGGGAGTGCTTTTCGTAGACGCATCCCCACTACTCAAATGCTGGCTTGCGGGCTCTCCTACGATCGCCCGTCCTGTAAAATTCAGCTTTGACGCATTAGGTCCCTTTCTTCGCGGACGGTCACATATTATGATTGAGATTATTAACATTATTTTTGTGACCAGTGAAAGAGGTGCCTTCCCGCCCCACGCGACGTTGGAAAGGGGTAGGGATTTGACAAACATTATTTTTGTGACTGGTCGAAGGGATTTTAATTAATTATTTACCGTGTTTCTGGCCTTACGGATGCTTAAAAGCACCTAAACGGCGAGTTAAATATGATAATTCCGATATCATGACAGATCCATATTTGAGACATCATAATAACAAAAGTAACAATAATTTTGAACTTTTGCCTCGTCAAACCGCTTCATTTATCATTCAGTTACAGATTCTAATAGTTTGTTTGCCGAAAAAAAAAATTTTTCTACCAAAAAAGAGATGCCCCTATTCTGCAATTGCACCGTATTGACTTGTAAAACATCCTAAAGCCAATTATAACATCAAAAAAGAATTTGTTTAATCCAAAGGATCAATATAATCCCCCGCAAGGATAACATATTTATTTATTGATATTCATTTATTACCTTACCTTATTATTAGATATAAGCTTTCGTTAAATATACATACAATAGAAACAAAAATCTACTGTTCCGAAATACATCGTTTATAATTTTTAAAATATTGAAGCAAAATTGATGTTCTTGTTTTTAGTTTTAAACTATTCGTGGGGTGTCAGACAACTATAATCAATAGAAAAATTCAATGTACAGGGAACTTTCAATTAATGTTGTTCAGACGGTGCTGTGAGGGATATTTAAACATTTTTTAATCTAAATTTAAACGTGGTAGACAATATAAAATAAAATCAATCCATTTTATTAACCATGCACACTATTTTCAAAAATTTGAAGACTACCTGTTTTCTAGTTAGTTGATTGCAGATGATATAATTACAGAATTTGTTTAAATTGCAATGTTTTTGATGATTATAATGAAAAAAAAAACTTTCAAAATCATGGATGTTTTTAAAAAGGTCACGTATGCTACACGGACAGATTCGAAATCATTTAATTTTCAAGGAATTTAATTCAAAACTATTCAACTTCATACGCTTTCATTTTGAAATTGAAGCCGTTTGTCGAAAAGGGGCCTAAGGATGGTTTTTGTCAAAGTGAAAACTAAATTCGCCCAGGAAGATTATTATATTTTCTCTACTGAATTTCGTAGTGAAAAGTATGTAAGTAATACTAATATCTAATTAATTAAAAAATCGTCTACAAATTATGATGATCGTCAAAAAGGGATCAAAGAAATTTTGTAATGTCTACCGGTATCAGAGGTTAAAATATAATTTATGCTGAGGCCTCAATTATTTAGGATATTTAATATACTTTGGACTTGAATTAGGTTCAGTTATTATAATGACATAATGTAAGATTGTTTTATCTGTCAAAATAACAAATTTTCATACTGTAAGTATTGCGATTAATGTTGAAAACTTTATATTTCTGCCAGCGAATCTTCCATTCTTTCGTTGTCAAAAGTGTTTTCTGCATAATTTTTCTTTTACAACGTCAATTTTCAAGCTGATAGTAAGTAGCACTATCTCTTTAATAAAATAGATTTATTTAATGCAAAGTAGAATTAAAATTGTTAAATAATAGCGATGTTATAAGAAAAATCGCCTTTGCCCCACCGGTCGGCGTTGCCCCTCCTTACCCTAAAATGTTGCTTGCACTATCAAGAATATAGAAAAAATGTTTAACTTCTAATTAAAAATAATAAACATCGTTAATTTCCGCAAATTGAGATGGTCAGACCTATTTTTTCGAATAAACGAATAATATTCAAATAAATAAAAGTCACAATTTTCATTGCATTTATAGAAAATTTATTTCATTGTAGTCCGTTTCTACACCCGTGAAAGTGGGGTTACCATGCGATGGGGTTCCCCCGATCACAAACAGAATTTATGAGGGAAAAAAGTCCTTTTATCGTATGTAATAAGTACAACCATAAGATATGCGCGTAAGGTGGCGGATACGAAAGAACGTGTGCAAATGAGCTTCGTTTTACATTCGTCTACCGCATAAATACTTGTACATACAACTCGCGACATAAATTACAATTACTATGATGATGATTATTATTATTATTTTTTATAACTTTGAGCGCCTTTAATATTCATGAATGTAGTTTTCATGCTAAAGTTCAAGTTGAGGTCAACCTTGACCTCTTCTGACGTTTAAAAGTATTGTTTCCTCATTTTAATATATGAGTTTCCTCTAGTGAGTTTTTCACAGAATAATGTTTTCATATTCTTTTCGTATGTCAGAAAGTTTCTTTTAATTAGAAACCGGGATATATATTTCATTTATTCTATTTTTAAGAATGCAGGTATAATTACAATTATTCCTTTAATGGTGGGACGTACGAAAAAAGGGGCGAGTCAAAATAATTAATTTCAATAGGAAACACTGTTCTCAAGTTTACTGTTCTATGGGAAAATGAATTAATTTGGGATTGCAAAGACAAAGAATGCCATTTTTAATGAGGTAGTTTATTATTAGGAAGGTTCTTTGTTCTTTGTTTATTGAGGCATTCAGAAGAATTCTCGATTGTTCTTCTAAACGCCTAACGCGTTTTAGGCAATTAGAAGAAACCAATCATGGAGAATCAAAACACACATTAAATGGCTATCTTACGTTTTATTGTTATTTTCACCTAATTAATGTAATATACGTTTACAAAATAATAAGAATAATGATTTTATGTCATATATTTAAAAAGTCTAATTTTCAAATGAAGGAGACTAATTTTCTACAATACAGTTGAATTTTCAACCTGAGAATTTGAAGTTTCTAAAAAAAAGTTCATTCAAAACCAATCAGTTAAATGTTCAGTTAAAAAACTCAATTTTTAACAAAAAAAGAACGAATTATCAACACAGAAGATTAATAATTTTTTAACTTAATTTTTTTGTCTACTCGTCTTAAATCAATATTTTTGAATATTGATTATTTAACAATTGTGACAAAATGCTCTCTCATTCCACTGGGATAAGAGCCCTATTGCGGGTCTGATGCTCTAACATAATAGTTGAATAGTCAACTAGGAAGATTAATTTTCTACGAAAAAGACGAATTTTTAACAAATTACATAAATTTTCAACCAAATAGAGTGAACTATGGAATTTCTAAACTAATAAAGATAAATTACTAACCAAAAATTGTGTACTTCAATTTTTATTTAAGAGATTTGATTTTCGATACAAAACGAATTTCCTACAAAACAGTTGAATTTTTTACCAAATAGTTCAATTTTCAATCCGAGAATATGAATTCTTAACAAAAAAGTTAATTTTCAACAAACCAGTAGAATTTTTGAAGAAAGTAGTTAAATTTTCATTTAAAAAAAAAAATTTTTAACCAAAAAAACAAACGAATTTTCAACACAGAAGATAAATTTTCTACCCAAAAAGGCGACTTTTCAACAAACTAAATAAATTTTAATCATAAGAATTGAATTTTTACCCAGGAAGATTACTTGTCTACCAAAAAGATGAATTTTAAACAAATTACGCAAATTTTAAACGAAATACAGTGAACAATGGATAAATTACTAACCAAAAATTGTGTACTTCAATTTTTATTTTAGAGAATTAATTTTTGAAGAAAAAAGAATTTTCTACAAAACAGTTTATTTTTTTACCGAATATGTAGTTAAATTTTCAGTCAAAATTTCAACAAATTTTCAACTTAATAGAATTAATCTACAATTCCAAACCGAATTTTCTATAAAACAGTTGAATTGTGCACCCAATAGTTGAGTTTTCTAGCAAAGTGTTGAATTTTAAAGCAAAAAGATAAATTGTCTACGAAACAGTTAAATTTTGAACCAGAGAATATGAATTTTGAACAAAAAAGTTAACTTCAACCAACCAGTTGAATGTTCAACAAAATAGTTCCAAGCAGTGAAATTTTGAACCTGAAAAGATGAATTTTAAACGCAAAATGTAATAGTTAATATTTTAACAGAAAAATATTTTAATTCAGAATAAAAAATTTGATTCAGCCAACAAAAACAAAATTTCAATAAAATAATTTATTCCTCAACTAAAAGAGATCATTTTCAACCAAAATTTTCAAGCCAAAAATACGAATTTTCTACAGAACAGATGAATTTTCAACAAAACATTTAATTTTCAACCGAAACGGATACTTTCACGCATATTTTCAGATTTTTTTGTTGAGTTTACTTTGTTCAGTTATTATACTCGATAATATCAACTTTCCAGCTGTTACATATTCTTAACATTACATCAAAATCGACCAATAAGTGGACTTACACGGTTTTCCGGGCACATTTTGTCCGATAGGACCTTTGTCCGCACGCATATTTTTGGATTTTTTTGTTGAGTTTACTTTGTTTAGTTATTGTACTTGATAATATCAACATTCCAGCTGTAAAATATTGTTATCATTACATCAAAATCGGCCAATAAGTGGACTTACGCGGTTTTCCGGGCACATTTTGTCCGATAGGACCTTTGTCCACACGCATATTTTTAGATTTTTTTGTTGAGTTTACTTTCTCCAGTTATTATACTTGGTAATATCAACTTTCCAGCTGTTACATATTCTTATTATTACATCAAAATCGACCAATAAGTGGAAAAAACTTTTTTCTGCTCCCACTCTTTTTTGAGAGCAAAATTCGAAAAAGCGGAAATCCCAGTGTCTTCTGTAAACATTATACTATTGTAATATGCAAAAAAAGTATGAAAAATTGAAAATTAAAAATTCGGAAAAATTAGTGAAATTGTCACCGCTAGACATCTCGAACTTCAGCGCTATCACTCCCGCACTTCCACTGCAATGGAATAAAATCACCCAGATCCTGTAGTAGCTTCCCTCGTTGTCCACCGATGAAGTACCTCGTTGTAGATCCACACGAATCCCTCGACGATCCACGAAGAAGAACCCTCAGGAGGAATGATTAGCAGCAACAAATTTTGACATCATAATTGATGGATTCAGTAGCCGCTATACATAAACACAGCAACAAATCTAGAAAACTGGAACGATCAGTAACATAGAAATGAGGCAGGAACACAGGAACAATCAGAATTGAGGCAGGAACACAGGTACGATGACGAAAATTCAGCAACAGTTCAACATCTCAGGCACAAATTTTTATCAAAGAACTGGATTCAATTAAAGGCTCAGGAACAGATCAGCAATAGTCAAACGTAATCAGCGAGTTTCAAAGTAACTTTACTCTCACAAGTAAATGAATTAGTCCATTTAAAATCTCCTTGTAAAATTGTACAGCACACTAGGAAAATTTCAATATTTACTTTAATTAAAGTTTGAATTTAATATCACCATGAATTTAATGTTTTTTATTCGCGAAAAGGTAATAGTTATAAACTAATATTGTTTATTTTTGATTAATTTTCAGGTCCAATAAATCACTAAACAATAAATATTTCGTTGTTTTTTCCTATCGACCTAGGAAGAAAAGTCCAGTTTGCAGACACAGTACTATCACTTCACGGAAGCAACACAAGACGAAAACGCTCACAAAAACTCATTTTTTCAAAACAATTACACATAAATTTCGATTTTTCCCGCACCAAACTATCCCGGACGAGCCCCCAAATATGTTACGAGTCGTGCATGTCATAGACGCGGAATTTATTTTATTGGTTGAGTCCTATCGGTGTTAATCCTGAAGAGGAACCGGGAAATTTAAAATATCAATGAAAATGAAATGCTACTGATTAAGAGGTAAAAGAGTATAATAGTTTATTCAAAAACTCCCCACAACTAAGTCTGGCTTTCACAATAGCTAAAGTTCGCGAGTTCTACTCAAGTTTCGCTCCGAGTACAAATCTGCAGTTCAACGAGGGAACATGTAGATGGTTTTAGAGTAGAATTTTATCTGCCAGGTCGGTGCCCTGTCGCCCTACACCCCAGCCGTCACCCCCGCTCCAGCATCCCCACTCCCGGTTTCAGGCCCCGTCGGGGTGGTTCCACTTTCCGAAGTTACACGACTGGAAAAGGACCCTCCCCGAAGAAACCCGAACTTTTCCGGTTCAATCCGGTATTCCTTCGGATAGCGTAGGTGGAAGAGAGTTTTCTCACTCATAAAGTAATAAATTTAAATCTTTCCTGTACGTGCTCAACTGAACACTAAGTAGATTATAGAAAGTTTCTATTTTACAGAAACTCTTAATCCTGGCCTCTTTAGGGCCTTACAAAAAATCTTAAAACTAAATTTACAATATACAGCTGTGTTGACCACTCGTAGACACATTTTGAGTTTATTCCAAAGGTAAATAAAATACCTTATTTCCTGACTAAATTTACATCCTTTCCCCAAGGTCCTTTTATAATTATTATGAGTTCTGTACGTGAGAACTTCACTTTCGCAGGATTCTAAAATCTTCGATCTCAAAAACATTATAAATATTCCAGCGAACTTATTCGAAAGTTCCTGCACAAAAGATTCGATTAATTTAATGGAATGTGATCGAGCGAGGAGCAGTAGCCATAATCGCTCATTACAGTTCATTTGCTTTCGCGACATGTGATTCAGGGACGCTCCGGTACGTTTGGTTTATTTTGATCAGTTTTAAGTGTTAATTATGGATAAGGAAACCTGTGACGTTTTGGCGAATTGGAGGTTCGCCGATAATTCCCACAATTTCATTGCAAGTATTATTTCCTCTATTTTATTGTAATATAGTTACATGTATGATGGTTCCTAACCTCATTTCCACAACGTGGAACAATGCCGGTAATCACTCACTTACTAAGAATTTTTCCACCTTAATTTTTATAGTATTTTATAAATGTGTGATTGAAGTTTTGAAAACTTTTGTAAAGGTTTTAATTTGAAGAGTACACTTTTTTTCGTAGGCGAACAAATCGACCACGACGGTCTTTTAAAACTCGATTGCACCCAGCCTAAATCACAATCGCAAAAATATTTACTTTAGAAGAAAGGCGAACAAATGCCGTATCTAAGTTAAGCATTTATCAAGGCTTAATTTTTAATAATATTCAAATCCAAGTGGAAACCGAGGACGCAGAAATGGTTAACATCTGAATATTTTATTGCTTTAAGTATTGATAAAAAAATGCATGTTATAAGATTAATTTTTCAATTAAAACAAGTATAATATACTATTAAAATCTAGAACAAAAGTTTTTTTTGTTTAGAATCAGCCAAAGGTTGAACTGAGAACAAATAAACCAGCATGAAAATTCGGAAAACAGATTATTATCACAGTAAATTGCTTAAGAATTTTTTGATCTCGCTAAAAATTTAATTACTTTGTTAAAAATTCAACAACTTTTTAACAAATGCGTCTTTTTTTGGTTGAAAATTCTACTATTTTATTATGGGTTGTGACTACATCTTTTTTCTTTAAAAATTTAATTATTTGGTTACATATTTTTGGAAAATTCCGCATTTTTGTTACAAAGTCATTTTTTTGTGTGTTGACAATCCATGTAATTTGTTGAAAGTTCGTTTTTCTTCTTCTTGAAAATTATGTTATCAAACTGAAAATTAATCTATACCATTTTTTGTTACAAATTAACAAATTAATTAAAACCTTGATGGCGATTGGATACGGACGTGTAAATTTGCAGCTCCTTAATTTTTTGTTTTTGTATAAGTTTTAAAGTGTTTAACTACTTAAAAATTTGTATTTCGTGAAAGTGTCGGTGACTTGTTTCATAAAACATTGGGGGGGGGGGGGGGGGGGGGGGGTTTGAAAGTGTATGAAAAATGTATCACGTATTTTGTGATTCGCACCTTAAATATTTCATCAAAATGTGTCAAAATGTTGTCAGTATTGTCTTAAACTTAGTGGAAAATTCTTTAAATTAGATAAAAATATATATTCTTAAGGTTAAAGGGCCTCCATCGTACATTAAGCATATATTCTTGGCGCCTATTCAAGTTGCAAATATTCTTAAACTTAGTGGGAAATTATTAAATTTATAATATCGTTTTTCCGGTGGATCTGAAACAATTGAAAAACTACACATTGCTTAACGTGAGCAATATCTTTAAAAGGTCAAAAACGACCTAATTATCATTCATAACACTCTGTAGATTTTAAATTGTTCCAAATCCGGCTAAGATATTCTTAGCAATTTTAATTTAGGGTTTAAGGAAAGCATAAATCTAATTCCGCGGCATCTAGAAGATGTACATTCTTTACAATCCTGGCATAAAGTCAGAGTATTTAAAGCATACTACTCTTTAACACTATGATGAAAAATGTATTGGAATCTAAAAAATACATATTTTTCAAGTACTCTGCCAAATTTCAAGTCAATAGCTTTAAAACTGTAGCAGTGCATTATAAACAAATCTAAATAACTAGTCGTCCAGCTTTACCAACGAATAACGCAGGCGGGATGGACACTTCCCCCTCTCCGCGGGAGCACCACCAATCAAGATTGCAATATTTCAGCTGTTCGTCTGAAAACACTGGGCGACTAGTCACGGCCATAAAAAATACCCAGGTGAATCGTATGACCTTCAAATGTACAGAGTAAATATATTTCGTCTTGAGTTCGTCTTGGCTCGTCTTGAGTTCGTTGTCAAGACGGCTATGTCTCGCTGACGGATGGGGAGGAGCCTTAAAGGTCGGAGATGTATGTCTTGAGTTTATGCCTAAGGTTTACGACGGGTTTTGAAGACAAGTCGAGGTGGACTTTTCTTAAAAAAATGCTTGATAAATATACCGAATTTCTCCTAAAGAAAATTATATTGCCAATTTATGGGTTAAATATTTTCCAGGGTCAAAATTAGGGAAGTTTGCTTTTGTAAATTTCATTATCCATTATACTCTGAAGTCTATAAACTATGGACGTAGTTTGGGACTAAACAGTTGACATCTGCTGAGAATTAAAATTGTACAGCCTATAAAAATTGTAATTTTGTAATAAATGATTTGCTAATTCAAAATTCGGAAACAGTCAGTCTCAAGAACTACAGGCATATCAAAATTTCCATAGAAAGATTCAAATTTGTTTTCTACAAGTATCTAGTGAACTGTTGGAGATCGGAAAAGATGGAGAACATTTCTAGATTTCCCATACAAAGAGCATAATTATTGAGGATAAACAAACTTATTAATACATACAAAATAAATACCATGGGAATAAATAATAATATAAACATTCTGTAAAGTTTAAAGCTGATTAGTAATGACCCACAGAGGATCTGAAGACATCAAAAATAGTATGGTTCCGTCGCACGAGCTGGACATACAGAATAACAAGAGCCAGAATATGGATTTGAAATTTGAAATTTTTACCTTGAATTAAAATGAAAGTATTGGGTGAAGACTTAGCCAAGTCGAATTATGTTTACTCGGCTCGTCCCACTTTGCGCCAGGGCTATTTAGCGGGAAAGCTAGGTGACGTATTACAATAATAGAATATTAAAACAACGCACAAAGGATTTTCAAGATATTTTTACTGTATATTATTTCCTATCAAAAAAGAGGTATATAAAATGTACAGCGTTCGATAATTAATATTTTACTAGGTTTCAACGGGGAGAATCTATTAGGCTGAATTTTGAGCATGGCTAAACATTAACACAATTGATCATTTATCACTAAACAACTATTTTCTATATATTCTCTTATTTTTTATATTCATTCTGTTATGGTAACACAGCGTACTTATATTAGACTTACTAAATATCTTTAGTCGCTTCTTCGCTTCAAGTTTGACATTTTTCCATTTTGAATACTATTGATATTGTTATTTTTTCGAATATCTAATTTAATTAGTGAATAATTTAATAATAAATATTAATATTATATAAGAATAATACCTAATGAAATAATAAGATAAATCATATTAATAATCAGGTTACAAATACCTAATTAGAAATATTATAATATTTATATTAATATTTCCAAATATTTAAAAATTAATTACACAGGACCACAAAATCTAAACCCTTGCAACACGGACCAGACTAGATGGGTCTTATATTTTCGGGCTCGCTGGATTCGAATCCGTTGTCCGTTTGGCCCCATCAGGTCAGAGTCAAGGTCAATTTAAGGTCAAACCTACAAAATTCATCGCTAACGAAATAATTCAGGGTACCTATAGGTTTTCGGGGTCGCTAAATTCAAATCAGTTGTCCGTATGGTTCGACCTTAAATTGACCTTGACCTTGACCCTGACCTTATGAGACCAAACGGACAACGGACTTGAATTCAGCGACGCCGAAAATCTATAAGTACCCTGACTCAATTGGTTAGCGATCAATTTTTTAAGTTGGACCTTGAAGTGACCTGAAGTTGGACCGTGAAGTGACCCTTTACCGAGGTGAAAAAATTGAAAATTAGTTTAAATAAGCGTTCTAAACGAAACCCCGTCCTTGGGTTGCGGATAGAGGTTCCCTGTACGAAGGGTTTCTGCTGAATATGGTTACAATAATTAATAAGCAGTCGCGAACAAATGTCCAGGGATGGTCCCAAAGGAATAACCCCTAAGCGGAGGCGTAGCAACCGTTCCGAAAGCTGAATGGAACCTGGGTGAGGTGTCTTAAACGGCGACTCTGGGATACCGGGCGACCTCATAGAGTATGCAGCCTTATTCTTGCACGCGGGGCTCTACAAGGATGGACGAACCCTTTCCCTAGCTGCTCGTGGAAACAACAATGACACCACCAAAACACCAAAAAGTTGTACATGCTGTTCAAAACGATCGAACGCGCAGAGCACCCGACAATGGATCAGCAAACAATGCCGATCATCCTAGAGTTCGGGGTGCTGAAAATAATTTAGATGGAAACACGACGTCGAACCGGCAAAACGCCCAAATTGAGTGGACGAATCAACTCAAGGATGAATTGCTAGGAGAGCAGATACAAACATCTTCTTCGACAGATTTGGTCATCCAATCTGTCCGCGCTGTACAAGGTATCTGCGACTAACATGCTTGCCGTCCCGGTTCTACTCTACTCGTTTGGAGTGGTTCAATGGACGAAGGACGAACTTAGGGCCCTTGATGTTACCACACGTAAGAACATGCAGATGCATAAAAGCTTGCAAATCAATTCGTCAGTTTCACGATTATACATTTCACGTCTTCAAGGCGGACGCGGACTTCTGAATCTCCAGTGTCTTTATAACAGAATTTTTTTGAGTGCAGCTTACACCGTTGCAAATGGAAAAGATCCTCTCCTAAAAATGGTGAGGAATCGCGAGGTGGTTGGGAAAGGAGCTTTCCTTCACAAAGCCGCGGAGCAGGCAGCTGAGACACTTGGCCTGAATTGTAACGTCAGAAGTGAGGAAAGTACATTACTGCATCTAAATGCTTCACTTCTGAAAGCCGAAGTGAAGAAATCAGAATTTGAAAAATTCCATGAAGCGCTATTCGACAAGATAATGTACGGAAATTTTCATAGGAATGTAGAAATCAGTTCTTGTCGAAGGAGCAAACTTTTGCTTTTCTAAGATCATCAGGGCTTAATTGAGGTACAGAGGGTTTTATTTTCGCACACTAGGATGGTGTCATTTCCACCTTTGTATAGCGTGACCGCATTTTATGTCAAGAAGTTCCAAGCGATAGGAGCAGAGCGTGTCATAAACACGCTGAGTACCTAGAACACATACTATCAGGTTGTCCCACCCACGCAGGAACGACGTATATCTACAGACACAATGCGGCCCTTACAGTGCTTTATTACCATCTTTGTCACTCTTACGGTGTTGGCCGCGACCCTGCCTTGCTGAACGCTCCAAGGGAGATAGAGTGAATTGTCCAAAACGAGAAGTGCCAAATTTTCTGGAATTACGATTTTCGGACAGCAGTCTCCGTTGTACACTCGAGGCCTGACATTGTTCGCCAAGACTTCGAGAAACGAACTATATTCGTGATCGAATTCTCGGCTCCTTCCGAATACAACATCACTGCCAAGGAGAAAGAAACGGAGGAAAGGTATCAAGACCTTAGAAGAGAGCTGCGACGACTGTACCCAAAATATTCGGTAGGAGAAATTGTCCTTGTGATAGGTGCTCTCGGAGTTGCGAAACTATCACTGGTTCGCAACCTTAAAGCCGTACTGCGTGCCAAATTTATTAATTTTTCGAAATGCAACATGCAGAGAAATTTAAAATAATAGATCGCGTTAAAAAAGGAGAGTCCGTAATCTATATTGCAAGAGAAATCGATACTCATCTTAGTAAAATTCATCGGTAAGTTAAAAATGCGAGAATATGTGCACAAATAAAATTTAAATTAATATAATTTCATTTATTTATAATATATTTCACTAAGAAAATGAAAATTACTCAAAATCACTTCGAATATTTATTTGCGTAGTTTATCAATTTGTGTTGCATCTTTATTAAGGAATGATCAAGCTACGCTTATATACAAATTATTTTGTAATCAACTCTAAATGTTCTTGTCTACTTGTTTCCTCAACTGTCAAAGTTCGTCCTCAACTTTTTTGAATAGATTCCACTTTCTTATGAATAATATCATGCAAAAAAATGAGGACATGAACAAATTTACAATTCAAAATCAGATTTCCAAACTACCTCCTTTTCGGCTTATCAGAGACAAATGCATAACAAAAGAAAAAAGAGGAAGAAGAAAGGAAAAAGTCAACCAAAACGAACCTCTCACTTTTTCCTTTTTCTTTCTCTGTTTTTTCTGTACTGCTAAGGAACCAGCATGTTTCGAGAAAAATTGATATCTCCTCATCAGGGATTATTTAGAGGAAAACTACAAGGTTTGAATAAAAGAATATTATGCTAATTAAAATACAAATAATACCTGCAAATTAACACCATAGATATTTGTTCTAAAAAGTTACTTTATCTAATTTTGCATTCATTGGCAAGAATTAAAGAACGTATGAAAAATATTTTTCAGAACAAAAATAAATAAAAAATTTAATAAAAAATTAGCTGATCCCAATTTTTGTTTTGTTGATTAAAAAACGTCCTTCATATTTTTAACCCATTCTCCAATTATATCAGTTACATTCCCCCCAATTATTAATCAGTTGCCTTAAAATTAATTAATTCTCAATGAAAACGATCTATATAAATAAATATTAAAAATTAAAAATTGTGAAAGATTAACGCCCCCTGTATAAATATACACATTATAGTCCAAAAATGTTTCCATAGTCATCACGACACTAATTAAGTTCTTGTTAAAAGTCACAATCATAGTCTTGAATTATGAAAGTTTTAGTTGAATGTATATCGAAAAATTACTAATTGAAAATTAAAACCTTAGCAAAACAGTGCACGTTTTTCTGTCATTCTTAAAATGTGTCGAAAAAACTATCGATTCTATTGATCAAGGAGGAAAGCCAATTACTTATTAGAACTCGGTGTATAAGACCTTTACAGCTTTCCTAAACGAAACGATTTTTCGATGAATTGGGTCTGTGTGAAGAGAGATGTGCGAAGCACATGGCTCGAGAAAAGGTGTAGCAGGCTGACGAAAGAATCTGCTAATTGACAGGTGCGTCTGCAATGATGCAGCTACCCACCAGCGCGACCTTCCAATTGACGGGATTGACTACCGGAAAGCTTCCGAGTCAACCTCTCTCATATTTATCATCCTTTTGTTGAAAATCTTGATAGTGCATCCACCCCTAGTCAAATACATGAAGAGACTGATGCCCCTTTGGATAACTAGATTTACTATTTCATCTAGAAATCATCTTGTGGCAACGAAGAGCATCACCATCAAGAGAAGCGTATTTTAGGGCGACACCATGAGTCCTCTATTCTTTTGCATCATATTTCCACCACTATCTCTCGCACTGCGCGATTCTCCTGGGTACCTTAGCGGCGACGAAAATCATCGCGAGCATAGGGTCACTCATGTATTTTAAATGGATGACCAGAAGATCTATGCTTCTAGTTCAAAAACACTGCAGTCCTTTAAATATCCTCAGGAGAGTTTGGCATGAACTTTAGATTGGACAAGTGTTCCACGAATTATGTAAAGCGTGAACGAATAACTGGCGCTCCCGGGGACCCTGAGCTTATGGATATCAGTTTAATAAGACATCTTGACTCCGGAGAGACCTATACATACTTCGACGTGCCTCAAAGCCGCATTCAGGATGTAACATCATAGAAGGAGTCACTCCGAAGCAGATATAAGCGTATTCTTCGATAGACGTGGTCTTTTTGATCTGTCGGTGTTGAACGAGGTATCTGTGACTAATATTTTTGCCGTCACGGTTCTACTCTACTCATACGGGGTTGTTTCATGGGCGCTGCACGAGCTAATGGCCCTGGATATCACCATGCGTAAGATCATGCATATGCAGAAGCGCTTGTATATCAATTCGTCCGTTTCACGATTATACATCCCACGACATCAAGGCGGACGCGGACTTCTGAATCTCCAATGTCATCGTTACAGAATTGTTCTGGGTGCAGCTTACATCCTTGCAAATGGAAGAGATCTTCTCCTAGAAATGATCAGGAAACACAAGATGATTGTTAAAGGAGTGATCCTTTACAAAGCCGCGGAGCAGGCAGCCGAGAGCCTTGACCTGAATTTTAATTTTAGAAGTGAGTAAAGTGCATCACTTCATCTAGATGTCTCACTTCTAAAAGCCCAGGTAAAAAAAGCAGAGGTAGAAAAATTCTGCTAACAACTCTTTGACAAGAATATGCACGAAAATTTTCACAGAAATAAAGAAAATCAGCCCTTCTTGAAGGAGCAAATTTTTTCTTCTTTTAGATCATCAGGGCCTTATTCAGTTGCCAAGAAATTCATTTTTGCATGCCAGGGCAGTGTCATTTCCATCTTACAAGGAGGGGACGCGAGATGAACGTCGTTGATTCGACTGGGGCTTTACAGGATGAAAGAGCATCAGAATCCATTAAGGACGCATTTTTTATTTTGATATAGCGGGCAGTTTCCGAGATATTGAGGTTTGAGTATTTGCGCTCGAGCGCTTGACTCGCCACTGCAGAGCGGGGACCGCGGACTTGGCGCTTATTCACAGTTCGACACTAATTTTTTTATGAACGGAAAGTCCATAGGGTTTCTGTATCATTCCTACAAGATTTTTCACGTAGATTGCGAATCCTAAAATGAAAATAATCCAGCACGTCAAATTAAAAAAAAAGAGGTCAAAAAGTAAAAACAATTACAAAAAATAATTTTTGTCCCTTCTTGAAAAAGTTGTTAAACCCAAAGTCTGGAGGATAGTGGCTATTTTTTGAGTGAATCATTCAAATCATGTCACACGCAATTTTGTATTTGCTTAGGTATGGGTAATTGTCAAATTGGAGGCAAACTTGAAGTTACAGTAATATAACATTAACTTAGAAACTCGTACTGATTTTTTTCATTTAATAAATAGTTATTTTATCCTCTACGAAATGGTCATTCCTTTTTTGTTTTGATTTGCGTTCCTATTAACTTTGATTTAATAAAAGAAGACCCCAAACATCATTACCGTGCGGCGTCCCAACCTCACTTTTTACAAGGATAAACTGTTTTTGTCCTTTTTTTTTTTAGACAGTAACCTGAAAAACGCTTAACGTATCAAGTTTGTAAACTTTAGATGAACATAAATTTAATTTATGCACATTTTTCAAGTCAAATAAATAATATGAAACTGTAAGTTTAATTGTTCGCTTGAATCAATTATTTTCTAAAAAGTTTGGTTTTGGTAAAAAATTATTCTTTTTTTTTTGTAAATTTAAATATTTTGTTAAAAAATTTTTAACGAAAGAAATGAACTTTCAACTGAAATGATGCATCTTCAATAATAAGAAAATTCAACCAAATGGTTGAATTTTCAACCGAGAAGGTGTATTTTCTACCAAAAAAAAAGACAAGTTTTCAACAAAATAGATGAATTTCCAACTAAAAAAGATCAATTTCAAACAAAAAATAGAATAGTTTAATTTTAGGTTACTAAAATAAATTTTTAACCTAACAGATGAATTGTCAACCAAAAAAAAAATGAAATTTCAACCAAAAAGATTAATTTGCTATCGAAAAAGAATAATTTTTAACAAAATTCATGAATTTTCAACCAAAACGGTTAACTTTCTACCAAAAAAGACAAATTCTCAACAAAATAGATCAATTTTCAACTAAAAAATATCAATTTTCCACAAAAATTAGAATACTTTTATTTACATTCAGAAAAAAAGTTTTTAGGCGAAGAAAATAAATTTTCGACGAAATAGTAAAATTTTTAACCAAACAAATCAATTTTCTACCAAAAAGATTAAATGTCTATAAAAAAAATTTCGGCAAATAATTTAATTAAATTTTAGTTAAGAAAATTAATTTTCAACCAAGAAAGAATAATTTTTAACAAAATACAGAATTTTCAATCAAATATTTTATTTTTTAATGGAATTTTTAACCTAATAGTTGAATTTTCTCCCAAAAAGGTGAATTAGTCACCAAGAAGATTAATATTCTACCACAAAATATAGTTTCAACAAAATACAGAAATTTTCAAACAAATAGTTGAATTTTAAACTGAAAAAGATCGATGTTTAAACAAACATGATATAGTTAAATTTTCATTTCAACAAAAATTAAGAAAATAGTTCATTTTTCAATAAAAAATAATTTAACTAAAATAATTAATCATCATCCAAAAAAATGAATTTTTTAATCATCTGAATTGTGTGATTTCGTCTAAATTCTCTACAATATTTTTAAATCTGCGGAATTCCTTCAATCATCTGAATTCCTTGAATTCATGTAATTCCCTAAAATCCCTGAATATTTCAAATAATTCAGAAGAATGGTAGAAATTCATAATATTTATGGAATTCAGGAAATTTAGAGAATATCCGGAATTCTTAAAAATATTATGAATTCAGGGAATTCCCGGAGTCAAGGTAATTCCAAGAATTTTAGGAATTCAGGGGATTCAGAGAATTTAAAAAATTTCAAGAATTCAGAATATTCCAGAAATTCCGGGAATTCAGAACTTTCAAGAATTTCAAAAAATTAAAGGAATTCAAAGAAGTCCAAATATTCATATTCGAAGTTATTGGGGAATTCGGAGGATTTGAGATAATTTAGGGAATTCAATAAATTCCAAGAATTCAGGAAATTCAGAGATTTCAAGGAATTCAGATATTTTCAGAAATTTAGAGAATTCAAGGAATTGAAGGAATTAAGAATATTCAAGGAATTCTGGGAATTCAAGGAATTCAGCAAATTCAGAATATTCAAGGAGTTCAGAATATTCGAAGATTTCAGGGAATTGAGAATATTTCAGAGCATTTATGGAATTCAGATATTTTCAGAAATGTAAATTCAAGCATTTAAGGAATTCGGAATATTCAAGAAATTCAGGGAATTCTAAATATTCAAGGAATTCAGAGAATTTCCGGGATTTCCGAGCAATTAGGTCATTCAAGAAATTCAGAGAATTTCAGAAATTTAGAATTTTCAAAGAATTCAGGAAATTCGGAATATTCAACGACTTCAGGAAATTCATGGAATTTCAGGAATTCCGAGGATTCAAAGAATTCCAGGAATTTCAGTAATCAGGATATTCCAGAAATTCAGGGAATTCAGAATATTCTAGGATTTCAGAAAATTCAAGGAATTCAATGAATTTTAAGGATTTAGGGAATTCAAAAATTAAGAGAATTCTGATTATTCATAGAATTCGGAAAAAGCAAGGACTTTTGAAATTCAAGAAATTCAGAGAATTTAAAGCAATTCAGTAATTCAGAACATTAAAAGAATTCAGGAAATTCAGAATATTCGAGGATTTCACGAAATTCAGAGAAATCAAGGATTTCAGAGAATTCAAGGAATTCGGAGATTTTCAGAAATTTAGAGACTTCAGAAAATTCTTAATATTCAAGGAATTTATGGAAAGAAATTCAGAGAATTCCGAATATTCAGGAATTTCAGGATATTCAAGGAATTCAAGGATTTCAGGGAATTTCAGAGCATTTAGGTAATCCAAGGAATGCAGATAATTCCAAGAATTTCAGGAATTCTGAACTTTATAAGAATTCAAGAAATTTCGAATTTTTCAGGATTTCGTGAAATTTAGAATATTCAAGGATTTAAAAAATTGCAGAGGATTCGATGAATTCAGAGAATTCAGAATATTCAACAAATTCAAGGAGTTTGGGGAATTCAGAGAATTTCAAAGATTTTATACCATTTAGAGAATGTGAGGAGTTTAGAGAATTTATAGAACTTCAGGAATTCCGAACTTTAAAAGAATTCAGGAAATTTAGAATATTCAAGGATTTTAAAAATATCAGAGAATTCAAGGAATGCCGGGAATTCAGAATATTCAACAAATTTAGGATTTTAGGGAGTTCAGAGAATTCTGGAATTCGGAGAAATCAAGGATTTCAGAGAATTTAAGGAATTTAGAGAAGTCAACGAATTCGGAGAATTCCAAATATTCAAGAAATCTTGGATATTCAAGGAATTCAAGGATTTTAAGGAATTCAGTGAATTTCAAGGATTTTAGAGCATTTAGGTAATTCAAGGAATTCAGATAATTCAAAGAATTTCAGGAATTCTGAACTTTAAAAGAATTCAGGTAATTTAGAATATTTAAGGATTTCAGGAAATTTAGAATATTCAAGGATTTTAAAAATAACAGAGAATTCCAGGAATTCAGGGAATTCAGCATATTCAACAAACTCGTGGATATCAGGTAATTCAGAGGATTTCAAGGATTTCAGAGCATTTGAGTAATTCAAGGAATTCAGAGAATTCAAAGAATTTCAGGAATTCTGAACTTTAAAGGAATTCAAGAAATTTAGAATATTCAAGGATTTCAGGAAATTAAGAATATTCAAGGATTTTAAAAATATCAGAGAATTCCAGGAATGCAGGGAATTCAGAATATTCAACAAATTTGATTTTAGGGAATTCATAGAATTTCAGGGATTTTAGAGACTGAATTCTCTAATTAGAGGATTCTCAAAATTCAAATATTCAAGGAATTCAGGGAATTCCAGAGATTTAGAGCATGTATGAAATTCAAAAAATGCAGATAATTTCAGAACTTTCAGAGCTTTAAGGGAATTTATGAAATTGAAGTAATTTATTTGAGGGATTCAGAGAATTCAAATAATTTTAGTAATTTGGAGAAGTCAAGGATTTCAGAGAATTCAAAGAATTCAGAGAAGTCAATGAATACAGAGAATTCCAAATATTCAAGAAATTCAGGACTTTCAAGGAATTCAACGAATTTTAAGCATTTCAGAGATTTCAGAGAATTCAAGAATTCAGAGAGTTTAAGGAATTAATAAATCTGGAATTTAATTGCTCGAAATATAAAACTCACGTCATAAAAAAATGAAAAACTTATTAACTGAAAAAGAAAATTAAATAAAAACAGTAAGTTAAACCTCAAATATATTTACATATTTCGAAAATATTAGTTTCTAATTATTTTCATTTTGATAATTTCAAATAATTAGAATTGATCCCAAAAAATGTCGTATGTTATCAATTAAAAATTATTATTTTCCTTTCACGCATATGTGTTTCTAAACTTAAAATAATAAAACGAACCAGTTTAAAAAACAGGAATAAAACAACAAAAGAATCTGTGCGAAACCAGCTCATTATTAATTAAAAAATAATTACTATTAATTAAGAAAGGTATAAGGAAAATAATAAAATCAGAAAAATTACTAATAACTAGTCTTGCTGTTTATTAATAATAAGAAATCACGTAAAGTTTGCGATATCACATCGTTTTCCCTTCTCTTCTATTGCTACGCAACAATGTGCCCAATGCTCATTATCTATACTTTTTTACAAGATATGCTCGATGTACAATCATATATATTACTCTATTCATATTGTACAATATTTCATAACATTCTTAACATAAGAAAAATTATAATCAACCTCATTTTAGGCGGACCTTCAAAAATCAAAATAACGTGACTCTTTTTATTTTTCTAATTCTAAGCTAAGTTAAATCCCTAAATCAGCAGCAGTGGTAATTTTCAACCAACTGTTGTATAAATACGTAGATGAAATAAATACAACCATATTAAATATACGTATAACAAAGACGCCCAGAACAATTTTTTCAAAAAAGCACTGCATTCAACATTAATACAAAAGACTCCTCTCATGTATTAAAAAAAAATCCGAAAATGTTTCTACTACAATAAATCGTCTTTGATATTTTCGGAATTTGACCAACTTATTTTCATATTCTTCGGAAGAATCTTTAGGAAGGTTTAGTGGAACGTCTGAAAAATCCCGAAAAATAAAATTCCCGACACTGCAAAATTCCCGAATTGGAACATTTCCCAATAATAAGATTCCAGAATAATGAAATTCCCGAATCGGAAACTTCCCGAATAATAAAATTCCCGAACAGTTTATAATATTACCGAATTGGAAAATTTTCGAATGATAAAATTCCCGACAGTTTATAATATTACAGAATTTTAAACTTCGAATAATAAAATTCCCGATAGTTTATAATATTAACGATTTTTTAATTTTCGAATAAAAAATTCCTGATAGTTTATAATATTACAGAATTTTAAACTTCCGAATCATAAAATTCCCGAACAGTTTATAATATTATCGAATTGGAAAATTCCCGAATAATAAAATTCCCGACAATTTATAATATTAATAAATTTTTAATTTCCGAATAATAAAATTCCCGAAAGAAAATTGCCGAATTGCAAAATATCTGAACTATAAAATTCACGAATATAAGAAATTAAATTTTTTGATAAATATTATTTATTTATCAAAAATACAATAATGAAATATTTTCAATGTTTGGAGTTTCTAAAATCCAGAAATATATTTTTTTCAATTATTGTTATTTTAAATTCAAACAATAATTTTAGAGACGTTGAGCATTAAAAATATATTTTTCTTATTTGATTATTGCATTTTTAATAAATAAATAATATTTATAAAAAAAATGTAATTGTTTAAATTCGGGAATTTAATAATTCCGAAATTTTATTATTCGGAAATTTTTCAATTCGGGAATTTTATTTTTCGGAAATTTTATTATTAGAAAACTTTCTAATCCAGGAATGTCATTATTCGGGAATTTTCCAATTCGGTAATTTTATTATTCGGGAATTTTTCAATTCGTGATTTTATTATTCGGGAATTTTCCAATGTCGGGAATTTTATTTTTCGGGAACTTTACAATTCGGGAAATTTATTATTCGGGAGCTTTCCAATTCAGAAATTTTAATATCTGGGAATTTTTTAGTGTCGGGAATTTTACAGTGTCGGGAATTTTATTTCTCGGAAATTTTATTATTCGCGAATTTTATTATTTGGGAATTTTCCAATTCGGGAATTTTACAGTGTTGGGAAATTTATTTTTCGGAAATTTTATTATTCGAGAATTTCATAATTCAGGAATTTTATTATTCGGGAATTTTCCAATTCGGGAATTCTATCTTTCGGGAATTTTATTATTCCTTAATTTTATTATTCGAGAATTTTCGAATTCGATAATATTATAAACTTTCGAGAATTTCATTATTAGTGAATTTTCTAATTCGGTAATATTATAAAGTATTCGGGAATTTTCCAATTCGGGAATTTTCCAATTTGGGAATTTTATTATTCAGGAGATTTATCATTCGGGAATTTTTCAATTCGGGAATTTTATTATTCGGAAGTTTTATTATTCGAGATTTTTCAAATTCGGTAATATTAAAAACTTTCGGGAATGTTATCATTCGGGAATTTTCTAATTTGGAAATATTATAAACTGTTCGGGAATTTTCTAATTCCGGAATTTTATTATTATATATATAATATACTTTCGGGAATGATATTTTTAGAGAATTTTCCAATTTGGAAATATTATAGGTAAGCTATTAGGGAATTTACCAATTCGGGAATATTATTTTTGGGGAATTGTATCATTGGGGAATTTTCCAATTCGGGAATTTTATAATACAGCAATTTTATCATTTGGGAATTTTCCAATTCAAGAATTTTTTTATTCGGAAATTTTCCAATTTGGGAATTTAATTATTCGGGAATTTTATAAGCTCTTGTGAACGTTATAATTCAGGAATTTTATCATTCAGGAATTTTCCAATTCGAAAATTTTATTATTCGGAAATTTTATTATTTAGGAATTTTTATCATTCGGGAATTTTATCATTAGGGAATATTATTATTATTCGGGAATATTATTTTTTGGGATTTTTATAATTTAGGAATTTTATCACTGGGGAATTTTCCAATTCGGGAATTTCATAATACAGTAATTTTGTAATTTGGGAATTTTTTAATTCGGGAATTGTCTAATTCGGGAATTTTATAAACTTTCGAGAACGTTATTATTCGGGAATTTTATTATTCGAGAATTTTATAATTCAGAAATTTTATTATTCGGGAATTTTATTATTTGGAAATTTTATTATTCGGGAATTTTCAAATTCGATAATATTATAAACTTTCGGGAATTTTATTACTTGGAAATTTTATTATCTGAGAATTATATATTTCGGGAATTTTCTAATTCGGGAATTTTATTGTTCGTTCGTAATTCATGAATTTTATCATTTGGGAATTTTCGAATTTTCGAATTTTATTATTCGGAAATTTTCTTATTCGGGTATTTTATTATTCGGGAATTTTATCATTAGGGAATTTTATTATTCGTGAAATTTATTATTCGGCCATTTTCCAATTCGGGAATTTTATTATTTGGGAATATTATTTTTCGGGATTTTTATAATTCAGAAATTTGATCATTGGGGATTTTTCCAATACGGGAATTTTATAATACAGTAATTTTATCATTTGGGAATTTTCCAATTCGGGTATTTTATTATTCGGGAATTTTATAATTCAGGGATTTTACTATTCGAGAATTTTCCAATTTTGGAATTTTATTATTAAGGAGATTTATCATTCGGTAACTTTCCAATTTGGGAATTTTAGTATTCGGAAATTTTATTATTCGGGAATTTAAAAATTCGGTAATATTAAAAACTTTCGAGAATTTTATTATTCGAGAATTTTCCAATTTAGAAATATTATAGGTAAGCTATTCGGGAATGTTCCAATTTGAGAATTTTATTATTGGGGAATTTTATTATTGGGGAATTTTATCATTCCGGAATTTTCCAATGCGGGAATTTTATTATTAGGAAATTTTATCATTTGGGAATTTTATTATTCTGGAATTGTATTGTTCGGCAATTTTCAAACTTGGTAATATTATAAACTTTCGGGAACTTTATTATTAGGAAATTTACCAATTTGGAAATATTATAAACTGTTCGGGAATTTTATTATTCGGGAATAGTATTTTTTTGGAATTTTATAAATCAGGCATTTTTTCACTGGGAAATTTTCCAATTTGGTAATTTTATTATTCGGGAATTTTGTAATTCAGGAATTTTATCATTCGGGAATTTTCCAATTCCGGAATTTTATTAATTTGGAAATTTCATTATTCGGGAATTTTATTATTCAGGAATATTATTTTTTCGGATTTTCATAAATCAATAATTTTCTCATTAGGAACAGTAAAAAAATGTAGAAATTTAACATAATCACCCAAGTCACCTTCAGAAAACCCCAAATTATATTTCCGGCCCCATAATAAATTTCAACAACACCCTAAGAAAATTTATAAACTTGAAATAATCAGATAAGTTACCTGCACAAAATCCCAAATTATATTTCCGGACCCATAATAAATTTCAACAACCCCCTAAAACTACCCCTACTACTTTTACCTGAACAAATCCCAAGTGCTTCCGGGCAAAATAGTAAAAAAATTATAAACTTGAAATAATCAGACAAGTAACCTGCAGAAAATCCCAAATTATATTTCCGGTCAAATAATAAATTTCCACAACACTCTAAAACTACCCTTACCATTTTTACCTGAACAAATCCGAGGATCCTCCACGTAAATCACTCAAAAAATTTGTAATAATCAGCCAAGCCAGCTTAAAAACCCCCAAGTTATATTCCCAACCCCATAATAATATTCAACAATCCATTAAGACCACCCCTACTACTTTTACCAAAACAAATATTAAGTGCCTCCATGCAAAACAGTAAAAAAATGTAGAAATTTAACATAATCACCCAAGTCACCTTCAGAAAACCCCAAATTATATTTCCGGCCCCATTATAAATTTCAACAACACCCTAAGACCACCCCTACCACTTTTACCTGAACAAAACCAAAGCTCCTCCCCGCAAAACAGTTAAAAAATTATAAATTTGAAAAAATCACACAAGTCACCAAAAGAAAACCCCCAAGTTATATTTTCGGCCCCATAATAAATTTTAACAACTCCCTACAACTACCCCTACTACTTTTACCTGAACAAATCCCAAGTGCTTCTCATCAAATTAGTAAACAAATTTATAAACTTGAAATAATCAGACAAGTCACCTGCAGAAAATCCCAAATTATATTTCCGGTCCCATAATAAATTTCCACAACCTCTAAAACTACCCTTACCATTTTTACCTGAACAAATCCGAGGATCCTCCGCGTAAATCACTCAAAAAATTAAAAAATTTGTAATAATCAGCCAAGTCACCTTAAAAACCACCAAGTTATATTCCCAACCCCATAATAATACTCAACAATCCACTACGACAACCCCTACTACTTTTACCAAAACAAATATCAAGTGCCTCCATGCAAAAAAGTCAAAAAATGTAGAAATTTAAAATAATCACCCAAGTAACCTATTCAAAAAATACCAAGTTATATTCCCGTTCCCATAATAAATTTACAGAACCCCCAAGACCACCCCTACGACTTTTACCTGAACACATCCTAAGAGCCTACATGTAAAACACTCAAAACACTAAAAAATTTGAAATAATGAGACAAGTCACCTTCAGAAAACCCCAACTTAAATTTCCCGTCCTATAATAAATTTTAAAAATCCCCCAAGACCACCCCTACCACTTTTACCTGAACAAATCCCAAGTGCTTCCCGGCAAAACAGTCAAAAAATTTATAAACTTGAAATAATCAGACAAGTCACCTTCAGAAAACCCCAAGTTATATTTCCGGCCCCATAATACATTTTAAGAATCCCCTAAGACCAACCCTACTACTTTTACCTTAGCAAATCCCAAGTGCTTCTTGGCAAAACACTAAAAAAAATGTACAAATTTGAAATAATCAGAAAATAGCTAAATAACCACGATTCGAAAGCCCCAAGTGAAATTTTAATTTTTACTCCACTTATAAGCAACTCAAGTATACAGTACACCAACCTGTAAAAACTATCAGTGAATTCTTCTTTGGAATTTTTCTCAGTCTTAAGAATACCTATAGTAAGAGAATTTTCATTTAAAACATCTACCTGAAACAAAATTTAAAATCTGATTAAAAAGTTTGGCAGTACATTTCAAGTGTAAAATAATGTACAAAAATTCATTATTTATGTATTATAATACATTTTATGGCCTCAATTCTTTGACATTCATTTAATTATTACCTTAAATATATGTATAGGAATACAGATTTCAGGGGCCTATATTTTTCAAAAGAATTATCTGAAGCAAAGAAAGATTATAAGCAAGAATATTCTCAAATATACTTATGGATAGAAGAGATTCACTTAACCAGTGAAAATTAAATATTCTATCTGCAGGGTAATTATTAAACATACTTTCATATGTAAAACCAAAAAAAAAGAATTTTAAATTAGTAATAATAATGAGAATTTTAATTTTCTGCATTACATCTGAAAGAAAACTGTAAATTAACTAATTTTCGCTTTTCATAACAAATTATCACAAAAATATAAAATAATATTTCTAAATAAATATTTTCACCTGAAACAAACAAGAACAAAGATAATTAATTTTAAAATCAATAGAAGTGAGTAGATTAATAAAAGGAAAAAAACCTACCTTATACATACATATCCAGCTTTTATATTTGAAAAACACTCGCAATATTTACACTATAAGTACCACGGAAACAATTTTTCTGAAATGAAATTTAAATTAACTTTTGAAAAACGACCAGATTAAAATGACGCATAATTATATTGCAAAAACCGACAGCTATATCATTTTCCATTTTTTTTAAATCATTAAATTAAAAAGGTAATTTAATATATGTAAATTTAAATCGAATACAGTAACTTAAAAAATCACGATTTTAAGATATTCTTCAGATTATTTCTGAGCATGCTTTAATAAATTTCTTTCGGAAGAATATTTCTTCAAATCAATTAAATTAAGTTGGAATTTAAAAGCACAGATGTTTTAAATTCAAAGTTCGATGGACTGAATAATAAGTTATTTTCCTGTAAATAAAACTTCGCGTAGATTGAATAATTAATGTCATAATAAATGAAAAAGTCATATATAATTTTAGAAGACTTTTACATAGTATCGAATGTTGTAATTTCAACAACAAAGTAAATATACCAATATAAACAATTAAAATCAACATAGTGACAACGAGAAAAATTATATGGATATCTCTATACAAATATATATGGATAAACTATAATGTTGTTCGCCCTCGTCTTTCGGGTTGCTAGTAACTGAGCATTTTTATCATACCCTAATTCAAAAATCGATTAGAACTCGAATTTTCTCAATCAGAATTTCGGCAAATGAAAAAAAGGATCAATGATAAGCTACCCATTACCTCGAGTATTATCACGTGGTCATTCCTTGTTAAATTAATTTCGCACCTTTTTATTATCGAATGTAATTAGTTATCGGATGTAATTTTTGATGATATCAGGGTGTCCAGCGACCTTGAAAACCTGGAATTCTCGTCGAATTTTGTTTGAACCATGAAAACCTGGAAATCTCCTTGAAATTTTCACGAGAACCTTGAATTATTTTTTTTCTCTTTTAAAACAGTTATTTTATTGAAATGCGAAAAGTAATTTAAATCTTTTAGTCTATTATATGTAAGAAACATCTCGTTTAGATGAAACCTTGCTACTTAAAAGTTTGTTATTTATCAAGATATAATTTATCTTTTATTCATTACAGAACAAATAAAGAGATTTCCAGGCATTTTTTGTGGACTTTACCAGTTATTTTATAGATTGCAATGAACAGACTTTAATATTGTGAATAATCCTATAAGTTTTCAATTTCGTCTCCGCTAATATAGAATGTTAATGTGTACATTTTTTGTGATATACAACTTACAAATTATAAAAATTATTAGTTGAAAATTTCGATGTTGATTCAGTTTTAGAATTAGAATGAGCCATGGCCATTTAACGGATTTTTCAAGGGTTTCACCTTCACCACTCGGTGATGAAAATCACGGATTTTATAGATTTAAAAAAGGTGCGTACACCAGATTTCAAATATTTCACAAAAATTTCACAAAGCTTTTAAAACTTTCAAAAGATTGAAAGGATTTCAAAGATTTGAAAAAAGGTACAGTGCACCAGATTTCAAAGATTTTAAAACATTTCGAAGATTTGAAAAGATTTTACTAAGATTTCAAATAACTCAATGATTTCAACAAATAAAAAAGATTTTACAAATAAAGATTTTTAAAAACATTCACAAGCTTTCACAAAAATTTCGTCATTTCATAAAGATTGCAAGGATTTCAAAGTCTTGAAAAAGGCGTGTACACCAGATTTCAAATATTTCACAAAGATTTCGAACATTTCCAAAGATTTTAAAACTTTCAAAAGATTTTTAAGATTTTAAAAAAGGTTATAGTAAACCAGATTTCTAAGATTTCAAGAGATTTCATACAGATTAAAAATATTTTAATGATTTCAAATTAATAGAAAAGATTTCAGAAAGATTCCACAAACATTTCAAAGATTTTATAAAAATTCCATAAATATTTCGAAAGAATACAAGAATTTCAAAGATTTCAAAAAGGGTATAGTACACTAGTTTTCAAGGATTTCAAAAATTTTAAACGATTTTAAATATTTCAATGATTTCAAACGAATATGGAAGGTTTCACAAATATTTCAAAGATTTTAAACTATTTTAAGAAGTTTCAACAAATTTGAGAAGATTTCAAAAGATTTCAATGATTTCAAACAAACACAAAAAACTTCACAGACAAAGATTAAAGAAAGATTTCACAAATATTTTTAAGATTTCATACAAATTTTAAAAGATTTCAAGGATTTAAAATATTTCACTAAAATTTAAAAAGATTTCACAACGATTTTAAGTACATACTTCAAGAGATATAAACGAATTCACAAATCTTTCAAAAGATTTCACAAAGGTTTCAAGGATTTCAAAGACGACTTATGTTCGAAAAAATTAAGAATTTGTATATTTATGGTTCTGCTTTCTTTAAAAATGTTTGGCCAACCAAAAATGAAATGGCTCATTTTTTACATCTATAACAAATGGTTATTTCCTTATTTGATGTAAAAAAAGGAGACCTGGAAAAACTTGACTTCTTGAACTGGAAAACCTCGAAAAGACCTTGAATTTCGTTTGTAACAATCGCTGGACAGCCTGGACATAAAGGACTCCCCTGATAACTATATCAACAATCTAAAATAATTAAAAAGATGCACGAGAATATTTAACACTGGGTCTTTATATATTTAATTAGAATTAATCGAACTCATTTCAGAATTTACATTCTGTACTATCTTCGGTCTTGCCTATAGCTATATTTAAAAATATATACAAATTTTATAGCGATTTGCATATTGCCAATTAACCAGTTTAGCAAGTGTCTAAAATCGTATACCGTTTTATCGAAAAGTAAAATATTTAAAATTTTAGAAATTAGTGTGAAAAATTCATGAATAATTTCCCAGTATAATAAAAATTTGAATAAATCTACAAATAATTATTTTGTATCCAATTTTGTACACTACATACTAAAATATCTTTGATGATATTTTATACTCTTTGTATAAAGTTCCACCTGAAACCTATTCTAATAAGTGTTTCTAAGAGTATAAAATGTTAGAGTTCATTTTTGTCTTATTTGGATAATAAATTTAATTAGCAGAAAAATATGATTTTATTTTTAAATAAAATTATAATATTTTATCAAACATGCCAATTATATTAGGCTTAACAAGCTACCCTATAGTAAAAAAATGTTCTTTTAATTAATTTATGGAAGTTTAAAATAAGAGAAGCCTAATCTAAACTTGTAAGAACAGTTGTCACTATGTCATTTTTCAAAATTACAACCTGCCTCCCTTCATGTCGGTTCAGACAACATTCAATCTGCGAGATAAAAGGAGACGGGAGGAACTAAAAATTGACTCACCATTTCAGCTCCTGATTCTGAAAAATAAAAAAAAAAGTAAACAATTAATACTTACACACCAAACTCTACGTAAGCAATAAATTTTAGTAGAGAAAATATAGATTGCCAAAGATTTCACTTCAAAAAGTTTGTTTTGGAAGTTATTGCACTTTTTTCTATTTTTGTCACTTTTTGAGTCTCTAAAACACGAATTGCACTAATTTACTCAAGGCTGTACTGCTTAGCTCGTTTTTAATATAATTAACTGAAACTCTTCTTTTTATTGTAAAAAACCTGGTTATTATTATTATATTTTATTTTCATGTTTTTGAACAATTTTGATTTTCTTCTTTATTTTATACTTCAAACCGCCCCTTTACAACAAAAATTATGAAACCTATGTCCTTTACATACATTCTTTCAACTTTTTTTTTTAATTTTTGCTCAAAATGTGATTTATTTACTATTTAATTCTTTTTATTATTTAAGTAACAAAAATAAGTGTCTAAAATTTTTCTATCGCAAAAATAAAATTTTGAAAGTGTGCAAAAAACACGTTTTTTTTATTGAGTTAAATACACACTTTTTTGCAAAAAGTTGAATATGTCAAGCCTGAAATTTCTTCAGCTTGAATCCAAGAATTATTATAACATTATTATTTTGTATTGATGAACAAAATTTGTGTTCTTTAAAGCGTTACAACATCGCAAAGCGATCGATTCAAATTCAACAAAATTTCAGGTTTGACATATTCAACTTTTCTCCAAAAAAATATAAATTTAACTCAATCAAAAAAATATTTTCGACAAATGTTATATTGCGATATAGAAACAATTTAGAAACAAATAGAACATTTTGTTTTTTAATTTCGAAAGTCAAAAACCGAACAGGAGAAATTAAATGCCGACTGAAAAATTCCCGAAGAAGAAAATATTCGAAATAAAAAAATTCCCGAAATTAGGAAGTTGCTGTCAATATAAAATTCCACAAATTGGAAAATTCCATGATTTAAAATTCCCGGCAGATTATATTACCGAGTTTGAAAATTTCCAAAGTAAAATTTACGACATTACAAAATATCCGATAATGTAAAATTACCGACACAAGGAAATTTCCGAATCCAAACAATTAAGAAAATGTTAAATAATAAATAAAAGACTTGTATTTGAAGGAAAATATTTTTTATTTTATTTTATTATTTATTTATGATTTTAAAAATTCTTTATTTGCTCAGATTCGGGAAATTTATAATGCCAAAATTTTCCTATGTGGGTAATTTTATAGTGTATGGGATATTTTGTAATGTCGGCAATATTATTTCGGGAATTCTGAAATTCGGTAAAACTAAAATCTGGGGGGAATTTTATTATTGGGGCATATTCCAGTTAGGAAATTTTAAATTGACGGAAAGTTTAAATTGACGGCAGTTTTATAAGTTTATAATTTCGGGAATTTTCTATGTGGAATATTTTATTGTTCGGGATTTTTCACTCGTCTCGATATTGACCGATTTCATTTTTTTTTTTTTTGACGATGGCAACCAACAAATTTTTTCCCTAGTCCTGAAAAATTGTAATTAATTTTAGCATTTTCGTTTTTATAATACCGAAAATGTATAGAATCAATTACAAAATATATAATCAGTAAAATATTTATTTTGTAATAGAAAATTTTTGAAAACTTATTTTTGTGACATAAAGAAAAAATATTGAATTAATTAGTAAAAAATTAGCTAAATTAGGCACCGTGCGCCTAAAAAATAGGGTTTCGTAGCCTAATAAGACGTTAATTAAGTCGTTCAAACCTCCCCCTCTCATACCCCCCCCCTACTCCCGCTACTTTCCTTTCCCTTATTTCAACCTTCGCTTCCACTCTCTTCACTAACTTCTTCCTCATCTATTTCCTCCTCTTCTCTCTTCCTCAGCTAACACTCCTCAACCCCTACTTCCCCACCCCCGCATTTACCCTCACCCCACCCCCTCATTTCCCCCACTTCTACTACTTCCTTCCCCTCCTTTCCCACACTTCTCTTTCTGCCCCTCCCTTACCTTACTTCTCTCATTTCCCCCACTCCTACTACTTCCTTACCCGCATTTCCCACACTTCTCTTACTCCCTCTCCCCTTATTTCTAGAGATGCACGCCGAGACGAGAATTTCTCGGATCTTGCCTGATATTGCCCGTATTCGAGATAATTTTGTTGTCGTATTAGGGTGGTCAAAAAATAAAACAGTTTTAAAAATCAAAACTAACTAGTGGTGAAAAGTTGCTGCATTTCAATATGAATAAAAATGTCTAATAACGTTTTAAAATAGAAATGTTCTGAACTTTTTAGCACTATCCATTCCAATTTAAAAATATATATATATATTTTTGAACCAACTTAGTGCATATGTAATTGAATATATTTTTAGCATCACTATTTCATACTCAAATCTTTTCAAAATGCTAATAAATGTATTTCTTAATCTGAATTACAATATCAATAAAATGTACGTATTTAAATTTTCCCGGCATACGTCGCCATTTTGAATTTTAGTTCTAAAAAAATGTTTCATAGCTTAGAGGTCACTAAAACAGGGCTCCACAATTTAATCAAGAGATTTCACCCACTGGTCTTGGTGGAGAGTTGTTGAGTTTCCGTGAACGCCGCCAAATTTAAATTGTAGATACTTGTATTATTTTTTATTGAAGGATTTTTCCTGGTTCGTTACTGCTAAAAAACGTTGAAACGTTGTCATGATATCGGAATTTGCAAAAGGTTCTGTTTGTAAAATTAGACACTTAAATTTGTTGCAATATTATCACTTTTGTTTATTTATTTTTTATTCATAGATAACTAGGTCACGCACTCTCACAATAAAAAAGGTTTTTCGTATTGAAAATCAAACGTTTATAATTCACGTAGCAACCGAAACTGTTTGTAGACCGAAGTAATTCCGACAAGGAACTGATCTGAAGTGAGTTTGCTCCGCTGAGCGTTGTCCTCCTTATATAGTTTCATTCCTAAACTAAAATACCTAAATCATCGCTTTTTAAGAACTTAAACACATGCATTCTTACGAAATTCATGTTATTTACGATTTAAGCTGTCAAAATGATTGCGTAAGAGCAATCATAAATGGTGCAGTTTACGAAACCCATCATGAATCCAAGTTACGCAACAGCAGTCATAAATTAGTCAACATTGCGAAATTCATGAATTAGATTACGCAATAGCGGTAATAAACCAGTCAATATTACGAAATACATGAAATTACGTCACGCAATAGTGATAAACCTGTCAAACTTACGTAATTTACGAATTGAGGCCATCTTAAGTTGACTTTGCAAGAGTAGTCATAAACCAGTCAAGATTAAGAAATCCGTCTGGTAAATATCATTCACAATATTTCTTACTGCACAGTGACCTACTTATTCAAGGCCATTTTCCCACGCTCTTTGACATTTTCTATTTCGTCATCAGATTTCGCCCTAAAATTTCTAATGAATGACTCAATATTTGCTTTTAACATAACCGAGCTTCAAAATCCCTTTTAAATTTACCCTCTAATTGAAGTGAAAATTTGCCGCTTAATTTCTAGTTATTTTCAAGGTAATATAGTTTTCTACCATTTCAGGATGGTTGTTGTTAAGTTTGTCGTCATGAACCATAGAGTAACGCCATTATAGAAAGATGCATTACGTCACACCTCCCCCCTTATAATAAAAGGTGTTTACTCAATGAAAACAGCTTTTATTATTGTTTATAATTGTTGAATTTCATAAGATTTAAGAAAGAAAAGTATTATTATTATTATTTAGTTACGGATGTATTAGTATAGTGATACATTTTATTTTTATTTTCATAACCTCTCAAATTTTAATATCGTTATTATAACAGATGAAGGCACGAAGTACTACAAGGAGACCGCACGCCTGTGGCGGAGATGGTGGGAAACAGCCCACAACGGCGATCGTCTGTCCTCGGATTTTTATTTCTTCCCAGATGAGAGCGCCTCAAGTGGCAAATTAAGGAATTACGATTCTCATAGTAGCGGACGACAATTCAGTTAAAAATTTTCTCTGAAGAGGCGCTCTCATCTGGGAAGAAATCTCGCTATAGAGAAAATCGGAGGACAGGCGATCGCGAAATGGCGCCAGGTGTAATACATGACGTGCGGTCTCCTTGTAGTACTTCGTGGTTCCAACTCTCCCTAAAGGATCTCTAATATAAACTATATGTGCATAACTTTTTCACCTGGGAATGGAGAAAATAAGATTTAAAATGGATTATGAAAGAAGGTTAAAACTTTTCAATGTGTGAAGAAAAGGGAGGGGATAGAGAAACATTACGAACCAAAAATCTCAAATGTGTAAGATGGGTTATGTGAGTAGAGTGGAGGACGTCAGGCTACATCGTAAAAGGGAGAATCGCAAGTAAGAATCAAGTACGAAGGAATTGGAATTGGGCCAAGAAAGAGAGCATGGAAATTTCAAGAGAAGTTGAAAGAAGGAGATTCAGGTGGAGAAAGAAATTTTTTTAAATGTAAGAAAGTTGAAAGGTTAAGGATAAATAAGGTGAAAGCTGTATGAATTTGACGAAATGGATAAAAACTAGAATTAAGGAACTAGATAAAAGGAAGTTGTCTTAAAAATGTAAATAATGAATGTGAACAAACAGGAATTTAAAATTGAAACTGCGATAAGAGTCTCCTTGAATATTTCATGTCACCTGTTATTCATTTGTTTTGTACATAACTTTTGTCAAGAACAAATGAAAACAAGTGACTTCTGAAAGTGCAAGAATACCGTTATTGCACCAAACCGTTTTATTTTGTAATGGGAGAGGAGAGGAAAGCTAATTTAAATTCATCCGCGGGATGAAGTTTAATTGTTTTTATTTTCAAGCCAAATTTATGAATCATAAATCTTGCGCCAAAATTAAAAATGTAAATTCTCTTCTAAAATATTCTAAGAATTACTCTTTAAAATAAATATGATTTCATATTCAAACAAGTTTTTTTATCTTCCCAGACGTCATAAGTTAAAGTCCAGGCTATAGGATTGTACTATTTAGCTTAAGAAACGAGGATAAACGTTTGAGTCTTTGAGATCAGCATAAGCTAACGTCTGCTGATAAACTTCTAGGTGGAAGGCGTGGTCCAATGTCCAGATCGACCTCGATACACATCAAGTCTCGTTCATCGACTTTGCAAATGTACACGTGCATATGCACGCGACTAAATTCAGAGAATCTCACCCCAAAGGAGAAAGTTCACTGTATGAGATAAAATGCGATAAATCTGCGCTTACCTTCGCCATATTCGCGTATTACACATGCAGTAACAATACAGTTTTTCAAACCGTACTTGAATCTTGAAACTGTCACACGCTCTGAATCAGCAGCGAATGACTAAAGAATGAGAAAGAAACAGATAATAAGGAGTCGCTATATACATCGAACTTGGATTGAATGACATTCGAAAACAAATGTAATAGATTATATAAAATGTGTAAATATGAAAAAATAGTCATGAAAATATCCCCAGAAGGGGGAAACCCTCCACTGGGATTGTTTCTAGACAGCTCCCGACTATTTGACGCAGTGTATAGAGTTTTTTTCACTTTCGAAAGTACACTTTTACAGAAATATGATTTCAGTACCAAACTGAAACTTACGACACTTGAACTCCAAAGATACGAGCGTCTCGACTCCAAAGGAGAGAGCGGAATTTTTTCCTACCCTAGTCGAGAGTGAGGCACGCGCGTATGCGCGCTACTTTGAATTCGACGTTTGTTCATTGCGAATTGCATACGCGCACATACGCGTAGTAGGCCTGTGTTCGTTCTCACCCGTTACCCCCGAAATTTAAACGTCGCTGGAGTGGGAGTCCCTTTGACGCTCATATCTTTGGAGTTCCCGATTCCCGAGATACTCGTATCTTTGGAGTTCGAGTGTACTCACTTGTCCATAACTTCATAAATCGAAAATAGCAATAATAACTTACTGATGAATATGTAGTGCAAGAATCAGAAAAAAAATGTCAGTCCAATTTCAGTGAATGTTTGTGGGGAAAAGAAACTTATAATGTAATTAAAAATAAAAGTAGATTTTTGCCTAATGTTAAATTCGATTCTTTGCGATTACCCAGATAGCAAAAAAACTCCTTGAAGATTTCCTGAAATTTGCAGTGTAAGGTTGGGAATATTGCATTAAAAGGTTAGGGCAAGGTTCGGTCAATCAAGAAAATGTCCGCTTGAGAGGCAATGTTGCACGTTAAATTTCAGGACATTTTTGAAGATTTATTTAACTTAAGTCGATGCCACTCATATCATGATTATTCTCCATATTTATAAAAAAAGGAAAACCAAAAATAAATGAAAATTTTCATTATTTTTTTATTTCACTTTTTTTTATAACTATGGGAAATAATCATGAGACGTGTGTCTAATGGTATACAAGGAGGGTTTAAAAAAACTACTGCGCAGCCGTAGGTCCCATAGAAAACTACTGCACATCGAATTAAGTTAAATAAATCTTTCAAACTGTCCTGAAACTTGCCGCGCAACATTCCCTCACAAGCGGACATTTTCTTGATTGACCGAACCTTGCACCAACATTTCAATGCAATATTCCCAACCTTACATTGCAAGTTTCAGGAAATCTTCACGGAGTTTTTTGTGCTATCTGGTTAAATTAACTTGGAAATAAAATGATACCAATGAGCGCTTCATTTGTCCATTACGTTCTTATTATTATTAGATATTGTGATACAGAGCTTACAAGAAATTGATTAAATATGTCACATACAAGAACCTTCAAATGATAGCATGTATATAGAAATATTTTGTATCGCGGAAGCAAGCCAACTGCACCGCACCACGAGCAAATTCCTCATCGACGGAATTCGAACGATCATACTTTATAACTTGTCGACAATCGTTGCGCAAGACTCATTTACAACGGAAAGTCACTTCTTTTTAACATCGTCAACGTAAAACGAAACTTTCTGATTATTCGCATGGAGCAAACACTGCACATTCACCGTAAATCAAGTCACGATTATTGCATTCATGCTTTCAACACTTGCAGAAGTCTTCACATATTCATCAAATTGTTCAAAATTGCAAGTAGCATCTTAATGCTTGAAATGAAAATGATTATAAAAACAGATTTTACGTTTTAATATGTGAAGGCGAGATAAATACGACTACTGCAACCTTATATTTTACTCTTTTTCAGGTCGTTACCCTTTCCCTGTATGCATATTTCTTTTCTGCTCTCCTGGGTCGACAATTCACGCGTGAAATTGACCAAAAAAGTGGAAAATATGAAGTGCCAGACATGTATTTTCCATTTTTTACTGCTCTGCAGGTAAGATTGATTTTTCCTTATAATTAATTAATTAATTAAATACATTGTATTGAAATACGTTATGAAATCTATTTCCAGTTTTGTTTTTACGTTGGTTGGCTCAAAGTTGCTGAAGTACTAATCAATCCGTTCGGTGAAGATGATGACGATATAGAACTCAACTGGCTGATTGATCGTCACATCAAGGTAAAAAACAAAAAACTCAATAAAAATAAGATATCAAAATAGATAGATTTTCAATTAACATTATAGAATATTGTTGTCCAGAACATTATAGAACATTTAAAAAACACGTTAGAATAGTCTAGAAAATGAATTACAAAATAATGTAGGACATTCCAAGGCATTCTACAGAATATCATGAAAGCTTCTAAAATATTCTCGAATATTTTAGAATTTCATAAGAATCTAGAACATTCTCAATAAACATTATAGATCATTGAAGAGCATTGTAGTTTTATCCAAAAAATTCCAAAACGTTCTAGAATCATCTAGAAAGTACCGGGATATTCTGGATTAATCTAAAATACCGCTGCGAAGTGCTAGGGTGTACTCACTATGGGTGTATTTATTTGTGCTCATCTTATGAGCACTTTACTTCCTCATATTATGTATCAAATAAATTGTCTTTCACATCAAGGGAAAAATATGGACACTTTAAATATTTTTCAATCTTATTACATCATATAGAGTCATGTTGTATTCACAATTTCGAAAAAATTTCCTCCTATTATAAACTAGTTAAACAATTTATTTTGAAAAATTATAAATAAGTATTTTAATTATGAATAAGTCATCCCGGGACAAGTTTTCACAGGAAAAGTCATCCCAGGACATCACTCCCCATTGGACCAGTCTTCCCGGGACATAAGCTCCCAAAGGAATTGCCCTCCCGGGAAATCTCTTCCCACGCAAGAAAGTTTAATTCCACCTTTTAGGGCCATATGATGAGTGGGTCACGTGACCGGCTTCCTACCTTGCCGACACTTTTTTTATTTGTAAACTTATTTTCACACGAATAGTCACATCGAGTTGAAATTTGGGATAATAAATAAGAAGCACTTAGAAACGCGGCTCTGGTCTTAAATTTTTATAATTATGAAAAAAGCAAAAAAAAAATTATTCACAAAAAAACTTTTTTCACAATTATAAGAATTTAGGACCAGAGCCGCGTTTCTTAGTGCTTCTTATTTATCATCCCAAATTTTCAAGGCGAGATGGCTATTCGTGTGGAAATGAGTTTACAAATAAAAAAAGTGTCTGTAAGGTAGGAAGCCGGTCACGTGACCCACTCGTCATATGGCCTTAAAGGCAAACTGGAACATTTATTCGCAAATGACAAGGCTTCCCGGACATTTCTACCCACAATGAATCGGGTGGAGGCACTATTGGATATCCCTCCCCCCATTTATATATTCAGACACTCGGGTTCTGGTAATATTGGATAAGTCTTCCCGGGAAATCACTTCCTACCTCCAAAAACCATGAGATGCTTCGATGCACCATTGGACAGGTCTTTCCGGATAAGTCTTTCCAGGAAATCACTCCCCACCTTCAAAAAAATAGAAGTTGCTTCGAGGCACCATTGGACAAGTCTTCCTGGGACCTGTCTTCCCAGGAAATCACGTCCCACCTTTAAAAAATAGGAGTTGCTGCAAGACGACATTGGACAGGTTTTCCCGGGGTATCACTTCCTACCTTCAGAGAGCTTTTTTATTGCTTCGGAGCAATAGTTTTCGGTTTAGAAAGGAGAAACCAAAAAAGTAAAAATTTACTTGGATGTTTTTATTTGTGCTCACTGTATGCGCTCTGTGCTTACTCAAAGACATCAAATAAAATTGCTTCTTTGTAGAGAGAGGTTTATTTTTACAAACAAAAAATTAGTCTTATTTCATGAAGTTCATGTTTCTATCTTATATTGAAAATGTTATTTCCATAAATCAGATAGACCATCAAAAGGACAATTAATGTGTCTTGTTACATAAAACAACTTTTAAAGTTACAATATTCTTATATTTCAAATATTAAAAAAAATTTCCTCATATAAACAAAGTACACAATTTTTGTAGATTTGAAAACCCGCTATTGATATATCGTGACAAGTCATCAAAAATTGCTCAATAGATCATTCGAAGCGACGCGAAATTGCGAGCAGTTACATAAAATACAGTCCTGTTTCGAAGCATCTCATATTTTTTTGGAGGTGGAAAGTGATTTTCTGGGAAGACTTGTCCTGGGAAGACCTATCCAAAGGTGCCTCGAAGCATTTCATGTTTTTTTTGTAGGTGGGAAGGGATTTCGCGGGGAGACTTATCCAATATTACGAGAGCCGAGCGTCTGAATGTATAGATGGGGGAAGGAATTATCAGTAATGCCTTCACCCGAATCGATGTGGGAAGAGATGTCCGGGTAAGCCTTGTGTTTTGGGATGAGATGTCCGGGGAAGCGGAAGAAGAGATGTCCTAGCCCTAGTAAAAATGCCTATTAGAAACCAAATAGAAACCTAATAGGGTGTGGCTTCTGTCAGGTCCTATTACTTTCGGAAGTGGGGTTTATTCCTGGTTCTATATGGTGTTCTATTAGGTAATTGTGAACTTTCTAATTGGATCTTATTATGATCTAATGTGTCCGTATTGGGAACTCGTACCGTATTAGCTATTGGTTTCTATGTGGAACCTAAGTGGAACCGAATCAGATTTGAATCCGACGTCTGTGCGGTTTCGTATTTGGTAATTTTGAACTTTCTTTTGACCTTGAAATGACCTTGAACCTGACGTGATGGAGGTAAATAGACCTCGGATTCGTATTCAGCGCGTCAAAATAGATAAGGATAAAGTGGTCTTGTCAAATAGTCCTCACCTTTTTTTTTGTAAACCAGTGTAATTAATTAATCTGTTCATAACATAAAAAGCATTAAACTATATTTTTCATTCAAACATTGAAGTAATTTTTTTAAAATTTTCAATTTAATTTCTGTAAAGTTTATTGATTGGTAAACTTTTATACTAATTTCAGAAAAAATTAAAACATATTTAGATATAATTTTGAAAATTAAAGGCAGATACTCATTTCACGTCAGAATCATTTGAAAAATTATGCAATTGAAATAGTGGTATTTTAAATATAAATAAACTTTTATTATGCAAATTATATTCAATATTCAATCGTATAAACTTTAAGTAAATAATCAATTTATATAACTTCATTTTAGGAAAATAAATTTTATACTTTATTTAATTTAATATTCTAAAAAAAACTAATATGCCAATAAGTAATTAATCATTTCACAAAATAAAAAACATTAAACTATAATTTTCACTAAAACATTTAAATAATTTTCACTTTATATTTTTCTTTAAATTTGAAACTGCATTTCTATGCATTCAATTTATTAATAACCTTTTAAACTAATTCAAAAAAAGAATTGAAATATATCTACATATAATTTTGAAAATTGAATTCAGATATTCATATTTTTATTGTAGCAATAAAATTATATTAACTTAATATTTAAATATATAAACTTTCATTTCTGAATATTTTGATTTATTATGAATCTTTTTACATTATCCTAGAAAATGTCAGTTTTATTAGAATCAATTAATAATTAATTAATCATTTCAAAACATAAAAAGCATTAAACAATTATTTTACGTGAAGTATTCAAATAATTTTGACTTGATTTAAAAAATTTTTAAATTGCATTACTTAAAATTGAAATTATTAATAACTTTTTAGATGAAATTTTCGAAAAAATTAAGACATATCTACATATAATTTTCAAAATTGAATTCAGATAATCACTTCACACAATCGCAAACATGAAAAAAATTATATAATTATAATGAAGGTAACTTAAATATAAAATAAACTTTTGTAATACAAATTATAGCCAATATTCAATTGAATATACCCTTCAAGTAAATAATAAAATTATGTTATTTAATTAAAGGCAATTAAAATTCAATCTTTATGTAATATAATACAGTGAAGAAATTAATCAGATAATAATTAATTGATGAGTTCAGAACATAAAAAGCATTGAATAATTATTTTCATTGAAACACTAAAATAACGAATACTTAATATTTTTTGAAAATTTGAATTATTAATAACCTTTTAAACTAATTCCAGAAAAAATTAAAACATATGTACATATCAGTTTTAAAATTGAGTTCAGGTACTCAAATTATCAACATCAGAAACATTTGAAAAATTATATAACTGGAATAGGGGTATTTTCAATAATCAATTTATGTTACTTAAATAAAGAATAGTAAACTTCATTCTTTATGTAATTTTATATTGTAAACAAAATTAATCAGCATTTGATTTATTAATCAGTTCATAACATAAAAAAGCAAAAAACACTTTTATTATGCGAATCATATTCAATTACATTACCGAAATAATAAATTTATGTTACTTAATTAAACAACATTAAACTTCAATCTTTATCGCTAGATATAGAGGGTGGGGCGGAAATAAAACACGCCCCGCGGAACGAACACACTGGGTGAAGGATACACCGAGAAAAAACCACGATTGGTTCCTGCTGCGGCCCACTGAGAGTGATCCGCACCACGTCTGCCGAACCCATTGACGTGGCAAGGGGCTGATGTGGGCTTGCACTGCCGAGGTGTCAGCCGCAATATGGGATCAGAAGCCAGCCCCTTCGGGCATTGATCGAGGAGTGCGTGGTGGCTGGGCCCCAGGGAACTGGGGTAGGACTACGGTCCGAGGGTATACCCGTTCGCTGTTATTTCGGCCCGCCCCAACACGCATGATGCGCTGAATAACTTTCATGAGGACCCCATCACAGGACGGATTAAGCAAAGAAGAGAATATAATAAACAAGGATATGGAACGGACATAAAAGATGCGGAGGATACTAACATAGGATGGCAAGCTGCCCCGACTAATGCGGTAAAGGTAAAACTACCGACGGAATTACATTTGTTGAATGATTGCATACAGTAAATGTAACGAATTAAAGAGCACTTGAGCAAACATTATACGGTGGAGGTAAGTAGAACCACTAGAGTGCTTGCTCCCTCCACGAAAAGGTGTTTAGCTGACCGCAGTCCCATGATGAGTACTCCTAGTTCGGAAGCAAAAAGAAAGAGACCTACATCCAACACCCCGAGCCCTAACAGCGGAGAAGGCTCGAGGCCAACGAAGAAATCCCAGATGGAAAGTGTTACTTTGGAGTGGGTCGATGTCGTAAACCAGAGAAGGAAAAACAAAAAAGGCCTGATTACAAACTCAGAGCGTCAAGTAAGAGACAAGGGCAACAGAAAACGCAGTAAGACAAGATCGGAGGCTGCACTGATCAAACCAGCTACTGGACGCTGTTTTGCTGAAATATTGAGGGAAATTCGAGCTCACGTTAAACAAGAAGAGGTGTCAGTTGGCATTAAGTCAATTAAACAGACACGCCAATGCGACGTCTTGTAAGAGCTTGAAGCAACAAGCGAAGACAAGACCAGATTTGTTAAGGCGCTGCGAAATGCCACCAAAGACACCGGAGTTTTCCGGCAGATGGTCCCACGCGCACAAATCCAAATCCGTGATGTGGACCTAGCTACAAATATCGAAGAGGTCCAGGAGGCGTTAACGGTCGTACTTGGCGAACATTGGCTAAGCATCATGATCGTTAACCTGACAAACATGGAATATCGCGGGAGCCTAATGGCCTTCACCGATCTGAAAGAGACAGATGCCAATAAATTGGCACAGATGACCCACCTCAAAATTGACTGGGTACGGTGTGGAGTTCGACTTAGGGGACGAGCCAACCGCTGCGACCGCTGTTTTTAATACGGTCACATATCGGAGGGTTGCAAAGGCGTTGACCGAAGTTGTCAGTGCTGGAACTGTGGCGCTGAAGGACACAAGGCAGCAAGTTGCGTAAATGAGGCAGAGTGATTTCTTTGCGCAACCAGAATTGACGATTGCTCAAGTGTCTATGTGAGCGGTTCATGCAGGTGCGCGGCCTACAAGGAAGCGGACCGCAGGTGCGACAAAAAAAGATAATGGCGGTTATGCTTCAGGGGAATCTGATTCGCTGTAAACTAGCCCAGGACCTAATGTCTAAGCTATCAGACGAGAAAAAGGCGAATGTTTTTATCATCTGCGAACATTATGTGCCCAGGAAAGGAAAAAACTGGTACCAGAACAAAAGCGGTAGTGCGGCAAACAGCAATAACTTTCCGGTACAAAAGCATGGTGAAGGTAATGCCTTCGTATGGGTCTATACGGGCAAAGTTACATTCGTCAGCAGCTATCTCACACCAAATGAGGGTGTAGCGGTTTTTCCTAGGAAAATGGAGGCCACTGAAGACCTATGCTCCAATTTTGATGGAAACATCATCGGTTGCGGCCATGGATCCTGTGACGATGAAGCTGATTGTGGAGGCACTCTTTCCAAAACATTTAAGCAGATTCGTCAAAAAGGAAGCGCTGCCTGAAGCAGTTCCTCTTTTTACCAAAGAGGAATTGTGGACAGCGGCATGCTAAATGGCATGCGGCAAAGCGCCGGGTCGGGATGGTATCCCCACAGATGTCGCTAAGGTAATAGCCAGGGAGTACCCATTTCTACTCCTCAATGTTTTCAACGCTTGCCTCAGAGAGGGTGTTTTCTGAAAAAAGGTGGAAGAAACAGAAGCGGGTGCTATTGGACAAAGGAAAGAGGCCACCGATAACGCCATCGTCATGCAGACCACTCTGCATACTCGACGTTATCGGAAACCTCTTCAAGAAGTGTATGCGTGCCAGATTAAGAGCGGTAATCAAAGCAGCAGGAGACCTGGCCGAAAATCAGCACGGTTTCTGGGAAGGCAGGTCCACGGTGGGAGCGATCCGTGAAGCTCTCCAGGGAACCGAGAGAGCATGGAGTGGAAATCACCGGACAAGAAGTGTCTGGAAAGGCGGTTTAAGGTGACTGGTTATCTTCTTCGGATCATCAGCAATTACCTGAACGACCGATGGTTAACCTTCGACACAACGGAAGATGAGCGCAGCACAAAAGTCACTGCAGGTGTAGCTCAGTGCTCAGTTCTCGGACCTGACCTATGGAATGTTGTGTACGACGAGGATTTAACGATGGACCTCCCAAGAGGAACGAGGCTGTTTGGATTTGCAGACGAACTCGCTGTCATGATAACAGCTAGATCAGAAGACGGAAGCTGTCGTTCTCACTAGGCAGAGGCACTTCAGCAAACGCTTTTTAGCCGATATCGCGGAGCATGGAATATAACCGAAACAATGGTTGGTATGTTTTCAGGGCTTATGCCAAACGTAACTAGCCCAAGAAGCTTCAAAAGGAGAATACTGATGAGCGTAGCAAACTCCATCATGTCATATGAAGCAAAACTGTGGGCAAGCGCTCCAAAAGCAGATTGCCGACGTAAACACTTGAAGGCGGTACAACGGAAAGGCGCACTTAGAGTGACTTCCGCCTATAGATCGGTATCCGGTCTGGCTGTGTTGGTGATAGCGGGATGTATCTCCATTGACATCAAGACAGCCGAGAGGAAGAAGATCTGAGGCCAAAGCACAAGGTGTAGATGCGTCCATCCCAAATAAGAAGAGAGAAATTACCATCAACAAATGGGAACAAAAATTTAGGCAGAAATCAAGAGGCTTACCCAGTTTTTTTCCGGATACTGCTACTTAAATGCTTACCTGTTCCGGCGAAATAAGAAACAGAGTCCTAATTGTGACTACTTTCCAATAGAGGTTGAAGATGCGAAGCGCACTTTTTTCCGACGTGAGAGGTGGGCGACCAAAATGCCCGAATTGAAGACGGTGCTTGGAGTGGCGATAACACCAAACAACGCAGTGCAGCTCATGCTTGCATCTCAAGTTAATTGGGATACAATAGATCGCTATGTAAAAAACCCTCTACGAGATGAGAAACAAGAACAATTGAGAGATAGAGATTCCTAAACACATCTCTAAGTGAACCCTCCAAGATGTTGAAGGTCGACGAGTCCAATGCGCTAACAAAGCGGTGCTGAGGACGACGCTTACATCTTGGATGGAGGAAAGGTAGAATTTGAAGTCCAGCAACATCCAACCAGGATTCCGAAGGCCGACGAAACCGATGTGTGGTACCGCCACACTGCTGAGGGCGATGTGTGCATCATTGCTGGGTAAAAGGTGGGAAAATGTCAAGCAGGCGATACAAGTTGGAAGCCCAAGTACGGCTTAATGGCCAATAATCTAGGGCTCTGAAGTAATGCGTTAAGCGTTTCCAGAGTCCTGGGTTGCCAAGAAAAGGAAGGTGGTTTTAGTTAGTAAGAATCTAACACCACCCAACCTAGGAATCACCTACCCATGTATATGGTTGCTAGATTGGGTGAGATTTGGCAAGATTTCCCCTCCTACTACTATATATATATTGTGATGGGGTAATTTTTACCCCGCACAAACACATCTAAAAACACTAAAATTCAGCTTCAAAATCATTTTACTGGGGAGATAAGTTGGGAATCACGGATCAAATCTACGGGCTGTCTGCGAACTGTGCCTTACTAGCCGAGACTATAAGTGTTCTACGGCTACTATTCAAAAGAATTCTAGTCTTTGTTGTGATTTCATTTATTGTATTAAATATATCTCATCACAACGTCATGATTCATTTTCTATTATTATAATAATTGTCATAAACTCACCTTGATTTTTTTATTAAAATAAACCAGTTTAAAACTATAAAAAATTCATCACCTGTTAAAAACTAGGGAGGTTAGGTCATCTGACCGGAACAAAAAATTGTCAGACCACGCGGTTCCAATTATATGATTCGCCGTAATTATTCTAATTCCTTCGTATTTTGCTTGTTTATTCCATATTCAACTCGGGCGGAAGGGTGGATCAACCACCCCCCCACACAATAACAACAACTGTCAGACCCTGCGAGGTTGGCTGCATGGGATTTCTGCTGTCACCAGGGACTACGAAGAAGAGATTTTCTTGGCGCATGCGCGGTGGATGGGATTGCCACGCGTTCAAGAGTGCTCGGAAAAACAGGAGCAAGCGGCCATGAATGATCTGCGTGCTGACCCAAGTCAGCTCCACTCCTGGACCATCGACTAGCGGCAGGCGACGAAGGCTTGCGTGGCAGATAGCGCATGCTGACTGTGCGCGACTACGCTGTGGGAAACCGAACTTGGCGCTCCGACTCTTATGAGAGGGAGAACGGAGAAGCCACTCTAAGAACCGTCTTTCGTAATTCCAAGCTCCCATTGAGCACATTGATAGGAACTGAGTAACAAAAATCGATATCTACGGACGTGATACTTTGACAAAAGACTTCCAACGGATATAAAAATGAGAGGACGATCTCAAGGAGGCCGAATTCTGCCAGGTGGGTTCCCTTAATCTGTTAGTAGTGTAACTTATTACATTCTTTCGTTTCAATGTCGTGTGCCGAACTGGTAAGCACACGCCGTTAAAATTGCTTAGTTGCTGACCTCGGGCAAGGTCATTACTGTTGACTCGCGCTCGGGATTGAGTTTTTAAAATCATCATGTATTTGCTGGGTCATCATGGACCCACGCTAGAGCGGTATCAATCAATACAGTAAAAATTTGTCAACTAGTAAAATGTCAAGTGGTCACTCGGACCACTCTATATAAAGAAAGTTTTGTCGGTGTCAAAATGGCGGTACGTTTCCAGACGATAAATCTCGTTTGAGTGGGGCGAAGGACCACTCATTATAATTATCTTGTGTTTAATTATTGATCTGAATACCCAATGTGCTTTGATTATATTTGAATGGAATAGAACACTGTGTGATTTGATTTCATTATAAACCTCTGCGTTAACCCTTACCGGCCCACTTTACTGGAGCTATCGGACAAGCTAGTGATAAAGTAAATTAAAATACCATTAAAGTTTGAAGAGAATAAAATGTCATTTTGCATTTTGATAGTTTTAAGGTAGCAACACTATCTGGCGACCTTCAGGCAATTCATGGACTCATTCTGAGTCCATAATAATGTGGAAATCAGCTTCAAATGATTAAAAATAATATAATCGGGGAAAAGCAGGTTACAATATATATAAGTTTGTCATAAGAACAATCGCAGAATTTCGCCGGGAGCAGGTGCTAATCTTAAAAATTGCACCCTCTCCCAGTGAAATCGCGGTAAAATTGCAGCTTTAACCACGTCTCACAACCGTGAGATGGGTCGCCAGACTGCGACGAATTCAATACGATGATCCGACAAAAGTCTCATGTACCCTGAGGACACGGAGCGGCCCAAGGACGACCTCCTTCTGCATTTTCCCCGCAAGTGTCTTAGCATTTTGTTGACACGCAGGGATGCTTTTCAGGTTATTAACCAGTGAAACCCTGGCACTTCCAAGAGCGCCGATGATCAGGACGATTAGCTCAACAGAAAATTCCGGGTATAACCGTCGCAACTCCCTTATAAGGTTTTTATACCTCTCTTTCTGTTCATTCTCCTGCGCAACAGAAACAATTTCGAGAATATGAAGTTCCAGTATATCCGACACTTCTCATTCTCGACAATTGACTCTATTTCCCTAGGAGCGTTCAGCGGAGCGATATTTGGGCTGATGCCGTAAGAGTGACAGAGATGGTAATAAAGCACTCTTAGTGCCGCATTGTGCCTAGAACTTCCTAGTGATGGGCGAGGTAAGTGTATATTTTTGCATATATAAATTAAGGTGCCTATATAAATCAAGGTGACAATTAAAACGAAATTTTTGATCGAAGTCAATAAAAAGTACGATCTCTTTTTCAAAACAGAAACCCGCTGTGGAGCGAAAATATTTTAATTTTTAAGTAAAATGATGAGATTGACTTTTGAGGCGAAGCCGTGCTGCCGGTTTCTATGTTCTCTGTAGACAATTTTTTCTCTAGTTCTACAAGTACCTCGCTGTTGTCTGGATATACTACTGCTGGGCTCGTTTCATTTTTTAGCTAGAACAGAATTAATCACGTATGACCATGACAATTATCTAGACCCAGATAGCAATTGTGCGACGCAGATCACCCGCAGATTGTGATTGTCAGCTTCTGCGTGCAATAACGCACTCATCTCGCCAGCATGGACTGTCGAGCACGCATCTGCGAGCGCTATGAGTCGCATTTGGCCAACACAGTCTGCATCGCGCAATACCGTGAGAATGTGACGCAGAGTCTGCAGTCACTATGAGGGCAGAATTCTTTCTAATAACATTTAATTTTTCTATAGTTATTACTTATAAAATTAAATGTTATTAGAAAGTTATATAAACCATTTTCAAAACAATATGGAAAATTTTTTCAATTTTGTGGATTTTTGGAAATTTTGGAAATATCAAACAATTTTTGGAATTTTTTTGAAATTTTTGAAATGTTGAAAACTTTAAGTTTAGTTTATTTTCCGGAAATGTACACAAATATACAGTATCCAAAATTTTTCAAAAATTCACCTTGTTTCGAAAAATTTGCAAAATTACGATTGCTATCTTTATTATTATTTTTTTGTGTGCAAAATTCATTTTTAAAGAATCACAAACTTTTTGTTATTTTTTAAATGATATCGCGCATTTTTTTGTCGGTACCGGTATTTATACACAACCTTGTTAAAAAAATTATTTATCTCCTCCATGTTTCCAGGCCATCCTGAATGTATTAAATATTATAAAAATAGATTAGTGAAGTTCGCCAGATGAACATCAATATTACAAAAAATTTATTGGTCTACTCAAATAAAGATTTCTTTGAAAATTATAGGTTTTTAAATTCGCGGGAACCATTTCTCGAGGAATGCGCGCGCATGCCGGCAAATGTCCATTGTGCGAATTTCATCGAGCTCGCAAGTCCCGTTGTTTTCACTTATTTGTATATTTAAGCATCATTATGTGCTGCGTGATTTTCTGGTGGTTGTGCAATAGTGTGTGCAAATAAAAACTCCGGGAACCGCCGCTCTTTCGACGGCAAAAATCTTATTTGCTTCAGTGCCGGCTTTTAGATATATGCATGAAAAACGGATTAAAAGTCAAGGTAACCATTTTCATTTGTCACATACAGATCGCATGGCGTGAAAATCTAACCTCATTGCCAGTTGGCATTAAAATAAGAAGCAGGGAATCGAGAGAAACCTCTCTTTCATTTCGTTACTGCGGTTGAACCAAATTACTTTTCACAAAATATATTTCTTTTATCTCCAGTCAAGTACTGTAAACTTCACAAGAGTTGCAGCCGTCTGCGTTCAGCACCTATTGCACAGGATATTTTTTGTAACAAATTCAGGAAATTTTCGATTTGAGAAACTATAAAAATAAATTTTTTGGAAATTTAGGTTAATTCTTGGATATTTATGGTAAAAGTACCAAAAATTACCAAAAATTTTCTGTGAATTTGTGAATTACCGAAAATTTCCAGAAATGTTAGGTATCCAAAGCTTTTTGGAAGAAATCCCAAAACTTTACAAATTTCTGGAAATTGACGGCAAATTTCTCGAGAAAGTAATTGGGCACTAACTGCGCACGCGCAGCAGCTAGAAAAAGTCTTTCCTAACTGCTTTTTACCACAATTTTGGAATAGGTCACTTCCCGCACACCATATATGCCTCGAAAACGAAGATGTCGTGCAAGTGTTACAAAAATAATTAATTATAATTAATGTTCATTATTCTCACAGGAAGAATCTCTTTATGACAAATTTAATCTTCACCCAAACTTAAATAAATAGGAACTGACATCTTTAACATTATGTACATAGCACCTGAAACTGCAAACTGCTCAAGTGGATTCCCTATCTCCCTGCTTCCTGCATTGTCATAAATTCCTGCTCCTTACCCTTCCACTTCTTTAGAGCAGTCTGCGTAACAGATTTCCCCTTGAAGGAGAGGGTTGCCATTTACTTTCCACATATCCCTGCTTGGGATGCAGACTCGGAAAGTCTTGGTGTTGAAGTGTTTTAATGTTTTAGCTTGTCTCATTTCTAGAACTAGCAGTTCACTGATGTCACTTGGGAGCCTAGTATGTCTAGTCCCCCACGTCCTTCTATTTGCTTTTTCCAGGAGGCCTATCGCGTGAGCCGCCCAGGCAGTTATCGCAGCGTGCAGGGGTTCTTCACAGAGCATCAGTCCTATCGCCGATGTGGGCGTAGTCCTCATTACTCCCGTCACGCCCCTAAACGCTAGCGTTTGTAATCGTGGAAGCCTATCATGCGCCTTTTTAATTTTCACTCGTGGCCAACAGACCACGGCCGCGTATAGGAGCGTCAGGAAAGCTGAGTAGAGCCATGCCTTATTTAGTTTGCTATCGAGGATATCTCCAGATATTCAACTCAGTCTGAGATCGTCGGCATCTTACCACGGAATGCAGGGGCATCGACTTTCGTCACTTTGTACTTTCCCGTGAATTTTGATGAATCACATGCCTCAAGGGCGTGCTATTCTCTGTGCAACCGGGTGCCTCGAAGTACCTCATCCCTGATATAACTCTTTACCAGTTTCGCTAGCTTCTTCAAAATGAACACCGTTAAACTGATCGGCCAGAAATCTTGATCGGCAGTGTAGCCCTCCTTCCCAGGTTACGGAATGAAGTCCACTCTGCCATCCTACCATACCGATGGCACGCGTTCAAGGGCAATGCTTGCCCTAAATAGTTTCGTCAGTGAAGGGATGACGAAATCCATGCGCTTTTGTAAAAGCATTGGGTATACGCCATCCGTCTCATGTGATTTGAAAGGGCAGAAGGATCCAATGGCCCTTTTCACCTTCTTGATATAAACAACCATGGCGGCGGAATTCCAGTCGGCCTTCTTCCTACCCTGGCCCCAGCTTTCCTCCTCTCGGTCGATTTAAGTTTGCTGAAAACCTGGGAAGTAGACTTTCGTCAGATGATTCACTGTTCATTCTTTGTCTTCGGCAAACTCGCCATTATCGAACCTTATGAGCCCGAGGTGAGCCTCCTGATTATTTACCACTATCTTGTGGAGCTTCGCTGTATCCGGAATATTCTTAGATTTCTCGCAGAAGCCTTTCTGATCTTCCTGGTTATAGATTTTTATGTTCTTATTGTATTCATACTTCTCCGTTTTATAGATGTCCCAGTCTGAAGGCAAATTAGTTCTGTTTGCCCTGTTGTACAACGATCTAGTCTTTTTACAAACTTTCTCCAGGTGGGTGTTCCACTGTTCTACCATTCTGCTCCTTTCCTAGCCTTTATTGTACTTGTAGGGCAATTCTTCTCATATGATGTGATTAGAGCCCTTTGCAGAAAATCTGCGGCGTGCTCTAACTCATTTATGGAACCATAGCTTGTGGGGAATTCCGCAAGCGTGCCTTTGATTTACTCTTCATATGAGTCTCAAAGTGTATTCCTGGGGTTTTTGATCTTTGAAACCATTAGTTTTCCTAGAGCTATCTGGAACAAGATATATTTGTGCACTGAGAGAGACTCCTCATCGGAGACTTTTCAGCCCACTTTCTTGCTCCTCAGTTCTTCTGCGCATAGAGTCAAATCGAAAATCTCACTCCTGTATTTAATCTGGAATGTGGAAGTATCACCACAATTAAGGATCTCCAGCTCAGTACCCGCTAGGTATCCAATTAAATCCTCTTAAGAAGGTGGGGGTCCCTCAACGTCACCTGGAAGAAGCCGAGGCCATATACACCTCTAGTCGTTCTCCGCTTCTGCCTCCGAGTCTCCCTGAAACAGGGCTCAGAAACTGAAATCGCTTCCATACCCTTGACAGCTATGCATGCGCTTGGTGCTTCTTTGCGTGGCCACTTGAATATGGAGCTACGTCCTCTTAAAACAATAATCCTTTTCCTGTATAACCAGGGTTCTTGGATTAGAGCAATCCCTGTCTGCATCCTCTGCCATACGCCTGTTTAGAACCGCCGAAGTGCCTTTGCTATGGTGCAAATTTATCTGCGTCATTAAAATTCTCGTCTCAGCCATTACCCGTCAAGGCCCGAGTTATTTTTTGTATTTTCGATTTTTGGAATATTTAAGTATTTTGTTCCCTTGAACCCTGTGAACTTATAAGCGCAGGAAGATGAAGCGAAAATGGGGAATACCCTACTGCACGAAACGTGACGTCGGGGATCGAGCTAGTCCGAACGGCGCGCAGTTTAAACTCGTTATCCCGATCTCTGCCAAATTATGCCATATGGCATCGCCGGGCTTTGACGGGTTAATGAACTAGTGCGGGACATCTCTTGGAGTCCTTCCATCTCTTGCCCGTAGATCGAGCAGAAGGAGTTGCTCCAGATGATGGTGCGATATCTAAGTCTCCTTGTGTGGAGCTTTGGTTGTTTTTCGAGAGCCACGCTGTGCAGGCTTTTGGTTTCTGGGCACCGCTGTGGTCTTTCTTCTTCACAGAGGGCCCGCTTATCGTTCCTTCAACCGCGGCAACTTGGTCGTTGTCATTAGGTTCGTGATTTCCACGGCTTCTGGTAGGATGAGCTCCGAGGAGTTGTCCACTTTTGGCGGTGGATTAGAGTCGGGTCCCGCATCAACGCCTACATTATTGTTTTTGTATTTATTGTGTCGCCCATTTTGGTTCCACGAGTAATAAGAAAATAAAGAACACACCCTGCAGAGCCCGGTTAACAGGGGCTGGGTCCATATACTGTGGGATTCGAGTTGGTATCTCAAAGTCTACATTAAGACACCTCCTTTGTGACTCCGATGTGTCCACCTCGACTGAGGAGGACACGTCGGGGTGTTCAAGGATTTGTTAACTCTGGTGCCATTCAGCCCTTGACATGGCGATCACATCATCGCTTGTGAGCATGAGAACTAGCGCCCTCGATATTCCAGGGGGCTTTGCTATTACTCCCTGGAAGGATCGCTTCTTGGGTTAGGTCCTGCAGACTAGAGTCCATCAGTTCCCCAGAGCAGCCACTCCTTACGAGGCAGTCACTCTGGTTCACCATCTCCACGTCTCTCGTCTAGCTACAAGGTCATGTGATCCCTAGGGAGAGAACCGCACTTCATACCTCCCCCTTCCCGCTGCAAAGGGTGAAAATGTGGCCGATCAGTTTCATGTGACCGACTACAAGCCCTTTGAAAGGGGGAATTCTGGGACATACTACTTTTCTGTGACAGGGTGCGGACTGTAACCGACCACTCCTCTCCTGCGACCGAACAAACACCATTACTGCCCCCCCCCAACTCGTGGAATGGGTCAGTTCGGTGACTGATCATTCATTTAAGATCGATCACCCTCCCCCTCAACTATGGTAAAGGTGAGGACTGTGACTTACTACTACTACTACAATTACTACTAATGTTCTACGTTGCGGCATTATTCAATTCACATACTTTTTGCCCAATTTTCTGAAGTGCCAATATAAATGGAAGCTTTCCAATATTTACATAAATCTAAACTAATACCGCCAAAGAAAAGTACAGTTAGAAAACGGGCAGGTACGAAAATTTGTGGGTACGAATAGGAAGCCCTCGTTCTGCCTTGCCGCATTCGGTTAGCATAGTTGCAAACACAAAGGAATAGTAAGGAGTGGTATCCCTGTAAGTGGGGAGTGGGACGAACAACGTCCAAGAATTCCTTAATGCTTGCCACGACTGAAAACTTCGTCTCTGTATCGCGCACATGCGCACTGGCAGTTGCCATGTCAACGATGGCAACATGCGTTGAAAGTTTTGAACTTGTGTTTGGAACATTTCTGTGCTGCCGGTGTAGAAAAAGTGTTGGAACTGATGGAAGATAGTAACCGCGTATGATAAAAAGGTCAAAAGAAACAAACACTGTATGTGAAAATAAATATATTGACTGTACATTTGGATGTACAAAAAACTGAAATACTGTATACTGGAAAACTTTAGGAAAACCTTAGTGTCTTTATTTCTGCGTGTTACCCGACGGCTTGTCACGATAGAACTGATTTCTATTGAACAGCCCTCAGGCCCTTTGCCTATGGACCAGAGAAGAGAGGACACGAGCCTCTCTTCTGTTCACTCACATTTGGAAATTTTGGATATCGCTAGAATCGTTGCAATTCCAACACTCCCCCTCAGCGATATAATAGCGATGTACATACAACTGTTAATTCGTTGACACTTCACTTCAAAATAAAAACAAGACTGAAATTCAAACAAAAAATTAGAAACGTAATTTTTATCTCTGCACTGAAGTTTAATTTGATCAATTCAGATCCTTTAAATTCAAAAACATAAATCCTCTGAGATCGTTGAACTTAGCTTGAAGATCCTTTTTCTGTCTCAACATCCCTCGGTATTTGAGTCATTGGGCTCCGATTATTTGGTGCTGGCTTTGAGTGGAAGGACAACTCTGCCATTCCGCCCCCTTGTCCGCATACTCCGTAAAAATTTCCTGCTGGTTTAGATGAATCCATGCACCTCTCTGGTGATGTTCCTTTATTGCATCTTTCAAATTCTCGAAGTGATCTCGACTCTGCATGCTGGATTAATATTTTTGATTGATCTTTAAAGATGAACTCTGTATTATATATATCCTTGTCTCGATCTGAAATGAGATCTAGATTCGTGCTGTCCTTTTCTCCGCTGCTACTTCCTTCCGTTTCTCCTTCGATGTATTCATCTGCCTGTGTACTGGAACTGAAATCCTTCGCTGAATCCTCATAATAGTTTGCCTTCCCTGGTCCATTTTGAAACTGTTTAATAGATTCGAAGACTATCTCTACGTCTACGAATTTTCTTGAAACAGTCTCTTCAACTACTATCCCGGCATTCTTTGTATCTGCAGGTATTCGATGCCTGGTCTGTATGCTCCCCGACCGTTCCTCGGGCTCGCCGCACCTGCCCTTCGATTTGTTTATTGCCCTCACCGCATTAACTAGTTTTAGCTCGTAGAGTTGGGATGGCGCTAAAACTGCGGCCGCTTTCACTTTTCCGTCCTTGAGGCTAACGACGTCACAATTATTGCCCTTAAACTGTATACTAAAACCCTTCTCGGCTGATTTCCTTACGGACAATAAACTTGAGCTTAGAGTTGGTACGTATAGCACGTTTCTCACTTTCACGGTCACTTCCTGTCCTTCAACTATAAACTTTATGGTTCCTGATTCAACCCCTTGTACTTCAGCAAATTCTTCGTCATCTGCAAAACAAACAGTTCCTTTCCTTCCTGAGTTGATTTCTTCAAAAAAATCTTTATGGTTGGCCATGTGGCTTGTTGCTCCTGAATCCATGATCCAAACCTTCTTTTCTTCTTGAGCCTTTACTTTCCTAACTTTTGAACAAACCTCTTCTGTAGGTTTCGACTACTTACATTCCCTTGTTGTAAACGCTAGTTCTTCGCACTGTGTGACTGTACTTGCTTTCTCCTGCTTTTTCTTCCAGGCTTGATATTTTTCACAGCCCCTTTTATAATGCCCTGTCTTCTTGCAGAAAAAGCATTCCTTCTGCGAATTTTTGTGCGCTTGAGCTTTCATCGCCGCTTCACCTTGATAGTCGTTGATAGCCAGTTTATTTTTGCGTCTCTTGTATTCGTCGATCAACTTACTTTTCACCAAAGATATCGTAAGACCTTCAGTTCGACTTTCCAAAGTGGTGACCAAAGTCTCGAAGGGCTTGCTACCATCGCCTAGTATCCAATAAAAACACCAGGTCATGGCTGTATGTACAAAGCTTCAATGGTAGAGTACGTTGCCAATGTAAACCTTAAGCTCGCTTAAGGAATTAGAAGAAGAACAAGAAGAAGAACGATGTCAACACGCGTTGAAAGTTTTGATCTTTTTTTTGGCAACCTAACCTAAAAACGAATATTTTTATATCAGTAGTACAAAATAAAAACACAAACGAACATAACCTGCGTATGCATCGAGATGTCAAAATATAACATAGGGGAGTGGGAATAACACGTGACTGCGACAACAGCTCTGCGCATGTGCACGATACCGAGACCAAGTTTTCATTCGTGGCAAACATTAACGAATTCTTGGACGTCGATCGTCCCACCTCTGCTTACCAAACACATAGGGTGATACCACTCCTTACTATTCCTTCGTGGTTTTAACCAGTGAATAATAAGTTTAAATGAAAGAAACATGTTATCATTTTGTTTTTTCCGAAAACAGTCATTTTTTCTGATTTAGTAATTTTAGGATTTCGGATTATTTGCGCGACTTGGGATCGTTTGAAATAACAAGAAAGCATTTTTTTCTTTAAAAAAAAACCAAAATAATAACATGTTTCTTTGGTTCAAGCTGAAAGAATTTCAGGTTCGAGATGTTCAACTTTTTTTAAAAAATGGTAGCGACATTTTTTTTCTTTTAAATTTATAATTTTTTATTATTTTCCGCTAGCAAAAAATGTAATATAAAAAATTCTCTGTAATTTTTGAACTGGCAGGATTTTTTTTTAAATTTTTAAATCAAGAAAGGGAACAGAAGGTATTACTTGATTAAAAAATTTCTTTCACCTTCTTCGGTATATTTTCTCACTGCCATAAGGGGCTGTACTCAAAGCTGTGTCTAGCGAACCTTAAATAATATATAATTTTTTAGCTGGAAAAGCGAAAGCGTATTTTATCTTGCATTAAAAACTTGCATTGCTTTGAAGTCTCAGGCATTATTATTTCTGACATAAAAGCGCTTCGTTAAAGTTTAATGCCTGTCCAAGGCCAGGCTAGCGAAAATTTACAAAGATAAAAAAAAAATTACGTACAATAAAGGAAAGTGTGTAGAAATATGTTGTTAAGGTTTTTTACATACGGAGAGAGTTATGGAGAGGGCCACGAATCCGTTACGTGATTTAGGTACAGCCCCTAATGTGTAATCGCATAAAATAAAAAATATCATTTACCTAATATTTTAGTGCAAATAAAACTCCTTGGAACTAGAAATCAGGTCGCGAGTTCAAAAATGTTTCAAAATGTGTAAATTATATGAATAAATAATATAAAAAGAAAGTATTTCAAACGTGAAATTCACTTTACACACTAATTCACAATAGGTAGATTGATGATTAGAGTTCAAAACTATTTGCCATTTGGCGTAAGATCTTCCCTGTGCAAATTTCCATTGTATTGTTTCCGAAACATAAGACGAGTTCCTTCATTTTGAGGAGCGATGTAGACAAGGGAATTCCATTTGTCATCTTGCGGTGAAGTTACGTGTTCGAGTAACTTCTTGAGCTCAAGCAAGGGAATCAAAGACCTTTCTGGTTAGACGAATGACTATTTTTTCATGTATCAATTCAGATGTTAGGTATTTTACCCCTTAACATAACCAAAATGAGATATTTAATATTTTAATTTCGATTGGTTACACAGTTTTTCAGTTATAAACATTTTACAACATTTTCTTGTAGAGCGAAGGGTTTTTTTCTGAGCGAAATAACCCAATAGTAAATAACGAGAGGAAAATGAGAAAGTGGGAATGAGAAAGGGTGAAGGGGAAATGGAAAGTGACACAGGAAAGGGGGAAGGAAAAAGGAATACGAGGAAAGGGAAAAAGTAAATGGGGCGGCGGGGCTGTAAGGGGAACAGGGAAAGTTTAACATTTTTTATGAAGGTATTGCTCTGAGGCGTAAAGCCGAAAAGTAAATAACGAGAGGGAAATGTAAAATGGGAAAAAGGGATGGCGGATCGGAAATAAGGAGGGGGAAGAAGAAAATGTGGCAAGGCAGTAAGGGTGAAGTTTGACAGTGTGATAAAGTAATTGCTCTTGGGAATAACCGAAAAGAAAATAATGAGAGGATACGGGGAAAGGGTAATAGGGAAATAGGGAGGGGGCTTTGAAGTGATAGGAGAAAACAGGGAGCGGGGAAAGAGGAAATTTTGACAGTTTTCATGAAGATATTTCTCTGTGGGGGATTAACTGAAAAGTGAATAATGAGAGGGAAATGGAAAAAGGAAAGGGGGAGGGGAAACATAAAATAAGGAAGAGGAGGTGGGAACTGGAACAGGGTGTAAAGGGGAAATTAAAAAAGTTTTCATCATTTTCTCTGAGGGGAATGACCGAATATTAAATAACTAGAAGGGGAAAGAGAAAAGGGTGAGGGCAAGGAGCAGTTGAAATGAGGAAGGCGGAGAGAAAAGGGTAACGGGAAAAGAAAAAAGGAAACGGGGAAAATAGAAAAGAGAAAGGGGGAATGGGAAAAGATGAAGCGGAGTAGGGGGAAAGGAAAAAGGGAAAATAGGTGAGGGAAAAGGTTTTCATAAAGGTATGGCTCTGACAATTAAAATTGAAATTTCTAATTAAAATTTGATCCCCTAATCAAAATTCTAATTTCCAATCGCGGAGATGTTAATTGCCACCTTTCTGTTTCAGGTCACATGGAATACTTGAGAGGATGTATGGCTGATATAGTTTACAATGGGGCCAGGGTAATAGAATACGCTCGTTCTCGAAAGAGCCAATCAGAAGCGACGGCAGTCACTTGGGGTTGTTCTCCAGAATTCGATGCTACTCGGACTACAAACATCAGTTTTGTCGAGGACAAATCATTCATTGCGATACCGAAACCAATTCCTCGATCCGGTTCAAGGTACAGTGTACATAAGGGTGATTCATTTTATAAGGTATACATAATTATTTTCCAATCTGAACATGAACACTAAGCTAAATTATACATTGAGTCAACAAAATTTTCAAAAACAAAAAGAAATTTAAACTTGGATAAGATTTGGAATTTGAGTTTTGTCTTTTTACTGAGTTTTTGTTGTTTTTATTTTCATGATTTCTCGAAAATGCATGTATTAATTTATTGAAAATTTTAAATGTCCTTCATGAGGAAAATAATAATTTTAGTTGTTTTACATTCTTCTATAGGAATATGATATAGGGTGGGACAATTACCAAATACAATAAGTAAATTAAAAATGTTACTTATTATAGAAAAATGTGAGACAAGTGAAAACAAATTATTTTCTTAAAAATGAGTGAAGATTTTCATTAAATTGTTTACAATAAAAGTAATATATGTGTAAGGGGATAATTTTATATGTATACAAATTCAATACATACATTTTCAAGACATTCAGAAAATGAAATCAATAAAAAAAGACAAAAATCAAATAGGGAACCTTTTCATCATATCTGATTTGGATTTTTTTTTTGAAAAATGGGTTGACTAAAAAGGTGCAACACAGGCTAGTGTGCGTTAGGGTAATCAAAAAAGGCTTTTTTTGAAAAGTGGAAACGCTTTTAGATTTTTTCAAAATATAAGTGAAATAGTGAAGTTTGAACTATCTAAAATAGATTTTCACTAGACCGACTGACTATCCCTAGATTATCTTGTCCAGATAAGCGTTTGACCATACAAAAACGTTTCACTTCTACTCAGCACCGTAATAGAATGATCTGATCGAGTTCTTCTTGAAATCAAACTTGATTATTTGACTTATATTATGAAAAAATCGAAAAGGGTGAGTGTTCAGATTGAAAAATCTTTTTTTTTTAATCATCCTATTATAAAAATTTATATATATTATCTATTAACAATGGAGCAATTTGCTAACGACATTGCACCTCTTGCTTTTGATCTTTCATCCCCGTTCGGCATGCGCACCGGTATGCACTACCACACGCAACTGATCCTTTCAGTAAGTCACACATATTTTCTGGGTTGTAAAGGCGAGTAAAAATTGCAATCGCTATTAACGCCTGGTTGAGGAAACGTGTGTTTAAGCTTTATCAGCATAGTTGGCTCCCTAGCACCCTGTGATACTCAATAGGGTAGCCTAAAAAAAATTTTCAATGTTATCTCACCCCCCTATTTTTTTCATTAACCTGTGGTTCAAGGTCTTTAAACGCTGAAAAATGTTAATTATATTTTATTGATATTTTCGGCCTTGAAGCATTAAAATTTACCTTGTAAAAGTCCAAACGTGTGCCAGTGATAGAAAAATGCTCTTAAACTTTTAAAATCAGAAAGGACCTAGGATGACTTCAGAAATGATATTTGAATATTTCGTAGTTTGTTCAATAATTCAAAGACAATTTGAGTTCCTTTTTTTAACCTTCAAACTACCCTTGAAAAAGAAATGGTGAAATACCGTCTTTTTGCGAAAAGTGTGTAACTGTTTCATTGGGATCTCAGAAAATGAGACAATTAGGTCAATCAATTCGTCTCGAATCAAGGAGTCTTTTTTATTCTTACAACAACTCTGAATAATGTTAAAAAAAATTGACTGCAAAAAAAGAGATTTTTCAAATATTGCAAATAAGCTTAATATTAAAAGTCCATTGATTCGCCTGAAGTCAAAGAATCTTTTATGTTGTTGCATCAATTTTGATTTAATTGCATAAAAAACGTTTTAATGGAAGAAATATATTTTTAAAATATTATAAATCAGCATAACTTTCTTACTCTAAAAAAATAATTATCACTTTTTAGCGTTTGAAAGCCTTGGACTTTGATTTATAAAGAATTCTACAATAATTTTTATATCAAACGAAAGAATTTGGAAGGCATTCGATTTAAAATTTAGAACATTTTGAAATTAAAAATAACTTCAAATTTAAAGAGTTTAATATAATTGCTTAATTCTGAAAGCTTCTTTTTGTATCTGTGAAATTTTCAGTGTTTTAAATTTGAAATTGTTTCATTTTGAAAAATAAAAATTGTTCTATTTTGATGGAATTCAACTTGAAAGTTTACTCTGCACAATTTCGTAAATCTTTCAAATTTGCTAATTTCTAATTTCAAATGCTTCAACTTTGAACTCCTTTTATTTTCGAAAGTATTGATTCAAAACTGTTTATTTACAAATAGTTTCCAGAGTGTTTAGCCAACAGATGATTTGAAATCCATTGCCATTTCCAGGTTTTCGCCTGGTCGATTCTTTATTTTCCCGCTACGGGAGTTTTATTTATTTTTTTTCAAATTTCCATGTTTTAAGAAATTTAATTCTTTGGAAAATTCCCTGATCCTTATCAGATTTATAATTCTCTTCAAAAATTCCCCGTTCCATATCTGAAGTATAATTCTTTTTTGAAAATTCTCCGATCGAATTCAGAATTACATGTAATATCGCTTCGGAAGATTTCCTATTCCAACTCAAAATTATTAATTATAATTCTTTTGGAAAATTCCCAGAAAACTCAAAATGATCATTCTTCTAAGAAAATTCCCTGTTTAAAGTCAGACCTATAAATGTTTGTAATAAATTAAAACTACAATAAAATACAGCTATAGAAAAAAGTCCAAATATTATCCGAATAATAGATAAAAGTTGTACTTGCGTGTAATTTTTGTTGCAATGTATTGCATTTATTCGTAGATTCCTGTAAAAATGGTTTTAGTTCTTTGTACTATTTTGTAAAAACTGTTTCCCCAAGAACTGTCAAATTTTAAGTGTCTTAAAATGATGCTTAAACTAATGAGAATATTTCTAATTAACAATTTTTTAATGTTAAATGTTTCTATAAAAAATCGAATAGAAAAAAGAATTCCAAATAAACGAAAATACAGGAACTTCAACTTAAATGTAATAAATACACTTTGTTTCATATGCCATTTTATCAGTCAGTAATAGAAGTTTCAATAATACGTCTTTTTTTATTTTCTTTGAAATGAGAAAGCATCGGAAAAATTTATGCAACTCTCTATACTGCCGAACTAAGCTTACTGTTTCTTTATACATTTTCTCAACTTCAGACAGATAGAATAAGATATTTCTCGTTGGAACTTATATAAAGAGTTTGAAAAAGTTCTTACTTTCTATAGGCATGATTCTCTGCATATTATCATTATATGTCTATCATAAAATGGTACTTAAAAATTTATGCCATTCTAGAGTACAATAAATCCAGGAAGGTATCAAAGTGCACATTTTGTTATAGGTTTTTATACTTCATCTGAAGATAACGAGCAATTCTTGGTATTTATGTCAAGAAGTATTACAAATTATGTCATGAATTTTGCTTATTTATTTCAGTAAAATTCTCTGTGCGAATTTTTAGATTACTTCTACAAAAATTTGCGTTCAAGTGAACTTTTTTAAAAAGAAAAAATCATATCTTCGTACAAAAATCATACCAGTCAGGGTATCAAGCGGAAACTGAAATAAAACCGAAAAAACACGGTAATTAACAGGGAATACAAATTCGAGCCGGGAATCACATTTAAAAGAATCTGCAAGAGTTTAGGAAAATCTGTTTAATTTTACAGGATTGTATAAATTTTTGAGAAAACTGAATGATTTCAAAATAAATATTACTTTTTAGACAAAATTTTATGGGATTTCAAAATATTAAAAAATTTATCTAAAAATGAAAAAAGCTGGTATATTCTAAGACAATTTTTTTATCTTTGAAAGAATTTTCGAAATCTTAGCAAAAACGCGAATCATTTGAAAAAATGCATACAATAGAAGTTTTGACAAGGTTCGAAAATAATTTAAATCTTGAGAAGATTTAAAAGCTTTACAAATGATTTCCTAAAAGTACGAAAAAAATTTCAATTATGTAAGACTACACAATTTTAGAAAAAATCAAGTAAGTTTAATAGATATTTAGTAGTTTAAAAAGATTTTATAATACCATAAATGTGGACAAGATTGTGAAAAATCTGAAATAAAATTAACATTGCTGAAGATTTTGAACCAAAAGTTTAGAAGCTTCTTAAGAATTTTGAAAGGTTTCAAGAGAATAACAAAATATGATTAAGATTTCTGGGAAAATTATAAATGATTTTTTGTTCTGAAATTAATTACTTGGTAGAAATTAAAAGTTTTTGGGTAAAAATGTCTTATTTTGTAGAGAATTAATGTTCTTTGTTGAAAATACATCCTTTCGGTAGAAAATTCGATTAGTGTCTTGGGAATAATTTTTATTGTTCTTGAAAATTCATATTTGTTGATTGAAAGTTCAACTGTTTGGTTAAAAATTCAAGTATTTTTTTTAAATTCACCTTTTTGTACGAATATAACTCTTTTTGATTTAAAATTAAAATCGGTTTTTAGTTAAAATATCTACTATCACATTTTTCGTTGACAAATCATGTTTTTTGGTTGAAAAGTCGACTATTTGGTTAAAAGTTATATTGTCTCGTTTAAATTTTTACTATTTTATTAAAATTTCATGTTTTGAATGAAGATTCATGTTTTTAGATGAAAATTTGAAAATGAAAATTTCATCCTTTTTATTAAAAAGGCAACTCATGGAAAAATAATCTTTTTTAGTTGAAGATTCAACTTCTTTGTTCAAAATTCTTTTCTATCAACAATAATTAAAAATTTGATGGTAAAAGATGTATTTCAAGAGAAAATTGAAATATTTTTCAAATCATTTCCTCAAATTTCAAAAAAGAATAGGTATAAAAGATTTTAAAGCAAAATTTTGCAATTTTGCAAGATTACAAAATTTTAGAGAAAAGTTGGGCGACTTTAAGAGATATTTAGAAGTTTTGAAAAGATTTTAAAATCATTCAAAACTTGTAGATATTTCAACAAATTAAAAACAAAGTGTAGATTTTTTATATATATATAATATATAATAATAATATATAATAAATTGTTCTGAAAGTATCAAAAAGTCGGAATAAAATTGAATTTTTGTTAAGCGTAAGCAGAAACATAATTTTTATAGATCATTAGAACCACTGAGTCACTACTGCACGCCTAGTAGCGCTGTGGCTGGTTAGCACGGGGCACTCGCGCCCTTATGACCTTCTATAACTCAACCAATGTTTTTTGTGTTTTTGTTTTTAAATGAAAAATCGAGGTGAAATAACTTTTTTATCATCTTATAATTATTTTTATTGTAAACCTTGTTAAAATAACTTTTCAAAACCCTCATAAAAAGTAAAATTGGATAACTGTATCAGGAGTTATGTACTAATAATTAGTTACAGAAAACATAACTATATACATATATATACATAACTATAAACTAATACATAACTATATACATAATATATAATTTGAGTTATGTATTGAAAGTTAGCAGTCGGGGTGAAGCGTCAAAAATTCGGGCCCCTGTATCTTGGCAACCCGTTGTACTAAGTGCGCCCCCTTCACAGAATTTAAAGAGGTCCTGTTTGCACTACAATCTGGCGGAGTTTGAATAAGATAGGCGACAACCAAATTTTAGGTGGGGGCACTTGGCAAATTTTACCCCATATACCTCTTTAAAAAATTGCACAATAGTTATTACTAATGAAAAAATATCTGCCCGCCGCGCGGGCACATCCTCATCGCGCCCTGGGCGCGCGGCTCGCAAGTTTGAGCGCGCCTGGGGTGCGCGACTGTTGGTTCTCGCGCTTCGCGCTCGGGAACTTATGTACCTCGTGCTACGCGCTCAGTCTTTGTATTTCCCCCACATTTGTGCGCACGCCCACTTTTGTTAAAGCTCCTTCGGCTTTAACGAACACATTCTCATAACGTGTCTCGTGCTCCGCACTCGATTTTTCGAAAATGCGAACTTTTCTACATTATTTTCAACTTTATTTTATCAAATGTATATTATATTTATTTCTGTACCTCGTTCTGGGGTTGCTTACTCAGATATTGCAAAATAATGTACACATTTTATTTTTCATGATTAATTTAATATTTATTTCTTATTTTGCATTAAATTTTATTCTCAGCTACCCTGAAAAATGTATCATTTCAATAAATTTATCTTATTATAATTCATTATATGCTTTGGCATTGAAACATATGTATTTTCATGGTCTTGTTCTTATAATTTGATAAAAACATATCCTATTTTTAAAAAAATGTTACTGAACATTTTATTGCAACTTGTGTCCTTTTTCCCAAAAAGTTAATCTTTTTATTTTTAATATATTTTTATAACAAGGATTTATAACATATTTGAAGATATTTTTTGGTATAACAACATTCTTTGTCATTTTTTTCGTTACTTGGTAGTGTTTCCAAAAATTTAATTTTTCAATTTTTAATCTTATTTATTTCGACTCAAAGAAAGTCTACGCGTCCTATCTGAAAATTACCGATGGCAAATTTGTAGATCCTTTTGGGATGAACAACTTTTGTCGATTAATTTTTTTTTGTACCCTGTGTCGCTTTTCAAAAAATTTAGTTTTTCTACTTCAACTGTTATCTTTTACGATTAAAACTAAAACTGCGCGTCATATGAAAATATTATTGATGACGAATTTGGATGAGTTTTTAATTATTCACAAAAAGCAACTTTTGTCTATTTCTATTTTTCATAGCATGCCTCGTTTGTCCGAAACTTTAATTCTTTAATTTTTATGTGGCTTTTTACGAATAAAACAGAAGCTACGCATCTTATCAAAAAACGATCCATCCAAAATTTGTAGATCCTTTTTAGGGTACAAATTTTTGTTGATTTATTCCTTTCTGTACCTCGCATAATTTGACCGCAAAATGGAATTTTTGATTGTTCATTACTTTTTGTGCGATCAAAATTTGAATTTTTCATTTTTCAAGAAAATTCAAAAGGTTGTTCCGATAGTCTTTCAAAAGTTATCCGGTATACAAACGAAAACAATACGATGACAACGTCAACGACGATAGACAGACAGACACGAACGAAAAAACTATTTTTCCTGACTCAGGGTGCCTCAAAACGTCGAAATTTGATGGAATCCACGAAAGTCATATTTCACATAAAATTCATACCTTCTCGTCATGATAATCTTGTAGGGCTTGAAAAAGTAACGTTTTTCTTCTGTTGACTTTTTTCCATAGCGTGCTTTATTTGGCTCAAAATGTTGATTTAATTTTTTTCATGGGGGGGATTTTGAAAATGCCCTAACTCTGACAATTTTACTTTCATAAGAAAAGTCGTGAAGACAAATAATTTTCATATTTGATTACTACGGAGAACCGTCAATGGAATTTCGGAACTTCGAAAAAAGTCGTCTAAAAAATTTTGAAAATGCTTCATCTTTCTGAATTTGTATGGAAAATAGCTGCTTAACGGACTCGATTTTTCTGTTTGGTCCCTCAAACTGTGTGCCAAAGCACAATCCAATCCGATTAGTCTTTCCAAATTTATCCGGTATAAAAACGACGACGACTACAGACAGACAGTCACCGACGTAAAAACTATTTTTTCTGACTCAGAATGCCTCAAAACGCCGACATTTGATGGAATCCATGAAAGTTTTTTTTCACATAAAATCAATACCTTCTCATCATGATAAGAATGTAATAATAAAAGGAGAGCATACCTAATTTAGTGATGGTAAAAAACATGAAAGTAATTCATACAAATAGAAACTCCGCCTAAGAAGTAAAAGTAGTAAAAAATATATCACACTCTTATAAAAAGGTTTAAAATAAAAAAAACTTGAATTATGAACGAAGGACAAAGCCAATAGTGAGTCTTTGACAGACTGAGGAAACTATTTGTAGAAACTCTAAAAATTATGAAGCTAAGTATGCCATTGATGATGATACAGGCAGTGATTATACTATAATTTGATAAGAGGTTTATATGGATCTGGATTAGGTTAAGTATATTGTCCGTACATTTTTTATATTCTACTACGGATACTATACAAATATGGGTTTTGATATTTAAATTGGGTGAACATTATGCCCACACATTATTCTGACTTACGTCACTTGGTGTTTATTAATTCATAATGGTGAACTTCTGCTTTTAACGCCAAGTCACGTAATGTCTGTATGTCTGTATGGTTACCTGAATGTTTTAGCCACGCTGACATTTGAAGGATTTTTCTAACCGAGTCAGCCTTTGATAAACTTTTTTAGGGTCCCAAAATAAATTTTTAAAGAATTTTAGAAATTTTGTTCAAAGATTATAATTCATGAAACTTGCAAACATTTTGACTTTCAAAATGATCCTTCATTCATTGAGCTATCATTTTTTCTTCTCTAATATTTTTAACCTCGGAGCCAGAGGACTCGAATTTTCTCGCCGATAGTAGTAGGAGTTACATGAATAGTTAAACTATAATATAAAACTCAAATTCACGTTATATGAAAGTCCAAAAAAGGAAAAAGCTTTAGAAAAGTGTGATGAAATTGATTTATTTAAAGAGGTTCAATAACTTCAACTCGTTTTCATGACGTAATGGGACAACTGGAAATCTTCAAGAATAACATTCCCGGAAAAAAAATATTGGATATATATAATTTCCGGAATTAAAAAATTGCAGACAATTTTAAAATTGGAGAAGTGAAAAATTTCCCACTGTTTATGTTATTACCGAATATAAAAATTCTCGATAATAGAAAATTTACGTCTTAAGAAATATCTAACGCTATGAAATTTCAGATACAGGCAAATTTTCGAATTATAAAATTCTCGAATCTAAACAATTAAACAATTGTCAAATAGTAAAATGAAAAATTATAGATCAAATAAAATACTTTTTCTGACAAAAATATTTTTTATATTACGTATTGTTTATTTTTCCTCTTATTATTAATTCTTGAAAGACTTTTCGAATTGTTTAGAGTTGGAAACCTATTAATTCGGAAATTTTATATTAGTATTTTTATATTTTAAATATTATCCTTTTCGGGAATTTTACATTGTCGGAAAAATGGTTTATGAGTTCTAGGATATTAAAGATCATGAAGCAATGTACCGAAAACTTATATTAGGTTAATTTTTATATAAATTTTAATTATGTGCACCGAAACAATGTACCCTATGTACGTAACACATTTTAGTGAATTAATAACTCAAATAATCAAGTGAATATTTTTTCGTCGATATGCATTATCATCGCCCATGACAAGGTATTAATTTTGTATGAAAACTGTCTGCCGTTGTTGTTGTCGCTTTTATGGGCCGAAAATTAAGGTCAAGATCGTTAACTAGCCTTCTTAAACTTACGGTTCTAGTTCTGTCCACCCAAAAAAAACTTGTAAAAAAAATAAAAAACCTGCCCACTGCGCGGGCACATTCTCATCGCTCGCAATTTTGAGCGCGCCTCGGGCGCACACCTGTTGGACCTTGCGCTTTGCGCTTGGTAATATATTTACCTCGCACTACGCGCTCGATCATTGCGCTTTACAACATTTTTGCATAGAAATTTCAAAATTAAAGGTCAAATCATCGACAGCTGAAATTTAGTGATTGTGAAATCTCTTTTGTTAAAGCTACTTCGGCTTTAATGAAAACATTTTCATCACGTGTCTCGTGAGAAAAAAAGAATAAAAGGAAATTTTTAGATCTGATTTTAAAATAATTTTGTTCTTCAACATTTTATTGTATCATGTGTCTCTTTCCCAAAAATTCAATTTGTTTATTTGTAATGTCATTTTTCACAATTAAAACAAAAAATTCCCGTCTTATCACAAAAAGATTAGTAACGAATTTGTAGCTCTTTTTTGGGGAACAACATTTATCTATTCATTTTTTTTTGTAGCTTGTGTTGTTTCTTTAGAAATGTTATTTTTTTTATTTTTAATGATATTTTTACGAATAAAACAAAAAGTACGGGTCAAATCGGAAAGTAATTATTAACGAATTTATAGGTCATTTTTGTTTTCATAATTTTTGTCTCTTCATCTTTTTTTTTGCATTTGGCATAGTTAGACCGCAAAATTGAATTTTTTATTTTTCATTATATTGTGTGCGATCAAAATTCAAATTTTCGATTTTCAAAAAAATTAAAAAACTTGTTATGATAATCTTGCAGGGTTTTTAAAAAGCAACGTTTTTCTCCTCTTGACTTTTTTTATATCGTGCGTTGTTCGGCGTAAAATGTTCATTGTCGTTTTTTGTTTTGTTTTTTGTTTTAATTTTGAAAACGCTATCACTCTTATAATTTTATTTTCTATGTAAAAACTTGTAACTTGTTAGAATAAATTTTTCGACTTTCTGAGTGCTATAAATGCCTGTATATAGAATTTCTAAATCTTAAAAAAAAACGTTTTCAAACATTTTTAAATGCTCTAACTTTTTGAATTTGAATTCAAAATAGCTCACTAACTAACTGGTTCTTTTCTTTTGGGCCTTAAAAGAAGTGTAACAAAGTTCAATCTTATCTGATCATTTTTTCGCAAGTTATCGTGCCTACAGACTACAGACTACAGAAAGACAGACACCTTCGTAAAAATCGTATTTTCTGACTCAGGAGGTCTCAAAACGTGGGGATTTGATGAAACCCGACTAAGACAAATTCATATGAAACCAATACCTTCTCATTCGGATGAGAATGAAGAATTGTATTTTCCGGAAAGAAAAGAAAAAATTATTCAGTCGAAGAAGATCTGCAAATTGGTCATTGACTATTTTCTGATGAAAAGAGTAGTTTTCGTTTTAATTGTGGAAAATCCAATTCAAAATAAAAAATACAAATATTTGAAAAAGTGAATTAAGATACAATGCAATCCTCTTGCCTGATGCAGATATCAGGGACGGAATCTAAGACTCATAAAAAAATTGCTGGGGTTTTCCAGGTCTCCACTCATTCATCTCCATCATTTAAATTCTTAAATTCAAACCATCAAAACTATAAAATTTTTCATTCGTAGTATCTACTATTTTGAAATTTTACGTATGCCCAATCCATTTCAGCTCGTAACCTCAATTCCTGCAGTAAGCCAAGGCTTACTTATTTACTAATCGTGTGATGTGAAACTTTAAACATGTGCTTGTCGCACATATTTATTCGTTTTCAGGCTATAAAGACGACAATTTTGAAAGGCACTTTTATTATTGTCAGAATATTTAGATCCAAAAGTGTTGAGTCCCACAATTTTAATTGATCAAAATGAGGACAACAGTAGTTTTTCCGTTTGTAGTGGGTGAGTGATCTTTTGAAAATATACAAACAAATAAATAATTGTTATGCATGACGAAAAAAGAAATGTCGAAATATAAAAGAAGTTACTGCAGAATCAGGCAAATACCACTTTTGTTAAAATCGCTTTATTGGCTTAAAAATTCATGGACATTTTACAGCAAATTGTGGCGACGGGATAGTATGTTTCAAATTTTCGCATCGCAATTGGTTGATTTGAGCCGTATGGATTTTAGTAACAACCTAAGTACTGCGCAATTTTTTTTAAATGTTCAATAGATCGTATTTCTGCTACTTGATTTGCTATATTTAACGATATTTACAATTTCGTAGAAGATCCTTGTTTTAAATTTTGCAAAGATTAATTTTGACTTTTTAACTTCAATGTTAGCGGCCGTGCATGAATTACGCTGATTTTTCTTCTGAAATTTCGAACCACGTACCCCCCTTTCTCAGGGTTCGTAGGTTTTGACTTCCTCCTCCTATCTCAAGGATTTCAAAAAAAAGAAGAATTTTCAACCTGACAGATGAATTCTTTACTAATTCTTTAAACTACAACAGTTAAACAAACTGAAAAAGACGAATTTCCAACGAAATGAATGAATTTTTAACGAAACAGTTACACTTTCAGCCGAAGAGATGAATTTTTAATTTTTAGTGAAGTTTCCAACTTCAATAATGTTATAGTTGATAATTCGAATCATGAACTTTTTTTCAATTTTAAATCATGAAATGTCAAATTCATTCAAGGAATACGAATTTTCAACAGAATAGTTACATTTTTATACAAAGAGACGAATTTGCAACTAAAATTATCAATCTTTGACCAAAAATATGAATTCTCAACAAAAAATGTGAAATTTTTTCCATGTTTGCTTGAATTTGTACATTATCATCGCCAATGATAAGGTATTCATTTTGTATGGAAAATAGTTGGATTTTCAACTAAAATGACTGATTCATAACCAAAAATGGAATAGTTAATTTTTCATTCGATAAAAGAATTTTTAATAAAATAATTACATTTTCAAACAAAAAAATAAATTTTCAGCTAAAATGTTGAATTATTAGCTCAAAAATGTGAGACAAAACAAAATAGTTCAACTGTCGACCAAACCTTTAAATTTTCTGCCACATTAATGAAGTTCTCATCGTATTGTTCGATGTTCTACCAAAAAGATTGATTTTCCACTACGGAGATCAATTCTTTACCAAATGATACGAATTTTTAACAAGATACATCAAGATACATCAAGATACATCAATATACATGGGAAGCTCTCACCATTGGGCACTCACATAATCCAAAAAACGATCAATCCGCAAGATACAAAATCCAAGGGGAAGATGATCCGGTCAGAAAGGGACACGAATTCAGAGATCAGCTCTTACAATAAGCAACACAAGAAAATGGAACAGCACTTTTGCACTCGCGATCAGCTATTACAATGAGCACCACAAGAAAATGAAACAGCCACTTTTGCACTCACGAAAATCAGAAACTCGCAAAAACTTACACCGAACAAGAGAAACACGCCCGTTCACGCTGAGCCCTCAAGCTCGACTCAGGAGAGTTCAAAAATTAGCAATGACAACTTACGTAATACAGAAAATAACTAGCGATTCAACCCACCCAGCAAAACCGCAACAGCTCATGATGATGGTAGTGATAGAGGGCAGAGGCGCAGATGAACCTTTAAGCTTTCCAACAGACAGATGATAAGTCTATGGGAGGTTGAATCAAAAGCTTTCCGGTAATCAATCGAGGCCATCGATAGGTATTGCTGATAGAATGCTGCGTCTTTAATTTAATTTAAATTTTTAAAATTTTTAATTTTAATTCAATTTAATCTCACCTTCCACGTGTTTTCGGTTCTTTGATCGGACCTTTCGTTTGTCTATCATGCTTTGCAAAGTTTGAAATTATTAAAAAATGATTTAATTGTTTAAAAAATGAATTTGAAAAAATGGCACACCTATATATTTTGGAGAAAACCCCAAAGGTGTTTTCGATTTTCTCATCGGACACTTCGTTTATTTCTAACAACTGCAGAACGTTAAAAAATAATATAATTGCTTGAAAAATGGTTCGAAAAACAAACAAGGCGCAGGTAGATATTTCGGATGAAAATCCAAAGGTGTTTCTGGTTTTCCGATCGGAAGCTTAGTTTTTTTATAGGCAATTGAAAAGTTGGAAATCTATAGATATAGGAAACTTCAGGGTTGTGAATTTTAGCACTTTTAAACTATAAATGTAAATTAAATTTCAGGTACTAGTAGCTGAAAGTGATTTTCATGCATTTGTAACTAGTTAGTCTTTATTATATTCCTCCCTTTCGGGGTTTGGAGTCTTTAAACTCCAATACAGCCTCCTTTCATCTACACTCACATATCAACTCTTAACCTTTATCTCAAATTCTTGAACCTATAGATCCTATAGAAATGGAAGACCCGAACCCTTAAATTCTCTCGCCATATAACCTTAAAATAGTGTTCACAATTTTTTCCAACTTTTGACGCTCTGCACTCTACAGTATTCCCAATTACAGTTTTCTTACCTTACTTTAATCTGCATATCAACTTCTCATCCATACAATACAATATCCAGTCAACTCTCACATAACCCACACCATAACTCAGCGCCGTGTCATCTCATTATAACCTCTTTACACTGTTTTCCGTCAAATGGCTCCTCAGAAGCCCTTTCTCAATTCACTGTCCCCCACTCCGCTTCATCCTCCCTTACTTATGCCTCTTCCTCACGCTGCTTCACCATCCTGCCCTTGTTCTTCTCTTACTTTCCAAACATCTTCTTCTCCAGTAAGCCCGTGACCCCCATCTCTCCTGATAACTCGTCCCATTGCCAAATAGTTTCGCCCACCTTAGTTTTTTCTCGCCTGAGCTGGACCTCGATCCCCATCAACTTCAATCTTCTTTCTTCTTTTCTCAGTCATTCCTGGACCGCATCCTCTTTTTCCGTCAAATCATCTTCGAGCCAAAGACCTGAGCCTTTTAGATTCCCCTTCGCAACTAATAAGTCCTTTTTATTTTCCCATGTCTTCAGCTGTATCTATTTTTGCTACTACCTTCGTGTTCACTGCCAGGCACCCCACGATATTTGTCAGCTCGTTGTCTCCCTTCCTTATTCTCAGAACTCTCACTCTCCTTTTCTTTTTCTTCCTCTCCTCTCTCTCTATCTCCCACTCTTCCTTTGACAATTTCCTTGGAGGATCTCACCACGTCCTGTCCTCTTCTTTCGTCTGGCTGCTTGCCTCCTTCCTCTCTCTTTCTCTAGTAACCGTTTCTTCATTCATTTCCATCCGCCCGAATTTTGCCTCACACTTCTGCATCACCTCTTCAAATCTCCTCCTGTCAATATCCCTCTCCACTCCAACTCTTGCGCTCTCTTTTTCCCTGTCCTGTCTCATGTCCTCCAAAAGGCGCTTCTGCTGCTTTCTCATTACCTCCATCACTCTCCAAAATTCTTTCATTACCTCCCCACTTTCTTCCACCTGGTTCTTCACTACTTTCAACGCTTTGCCTTCTGAATCCATTGATCCTCTGTCCCTCTCTCTTATCTTCTTCTACCCTCTCTTTCTTTCATACGGTCCAGCTGTACTCAGCTCTCCACTTCACTTCCAATCAAATTTTGCGCCACACCACTGTTTTCCGCTCTCTCTCTACTTGGAGGCGCTGTCACCTCTCTCCTCATTTTTCGAGCTTCCGGTTCGCACCCAACCTCTCTTTCCACGTGTCACTTTTTTCTCTACCCATTTTTCACCTTCCACGTTTACTTTTCTCTTCACATCCACTTCCACAGTCACACCGTCACTTTTCTCGCCTACTAACCTCACCCTTACACTTTTCCGTCCACTGTCCTCTCCACACACTGTCCAAAACCTCCCTGGCACCTCATAAACAAATTGTATAGCTTTTATCACAGTATGTTCCGCAGATATATGAAACTATAAATTACCCAAATTAATGAAGATAGAATCAAATACCTCGACCTAACCTGTAAGTCACTTCACATGCACTTATTTTTTGGATTCTACTATGATTTTAAGACAAATATTTTATCTAAAAAGTAAAAGAAAATTGACCAAAAGGAAATCAAAGGTGAATTATTCCAATCTTTGAACTAATCTTTTAATTTTAAAGCACAATGTATATGAACTTAATTGTATGTGAGTGGAAAAAACTTCCAATACATGTGCATTAAAATTCAGACAGACATTTCAAACAGAGTTTTAAACAAAATTTTGGATCTGAAAATCGATAATAATTGACACCATGGAAATAATTGATTTTTCACGTCGTCGAAAAAACCTGACATCAATAATTCTTAAGATTGATTTTTAATGTCTTTCGAAAATCATTATAAAGCTTTAAGCATTTACAAAATTAAATCATTTTTATATCTATCTTTTTTTTGTCACTAAGGTTGTTCTTGGTGCTGCAAGCCAGAATTAAAAAGATACTAATAATTGTTAGTGCAATTTCTTGGTCCGAATCGAAGTTCTTGCCAAATTAAAGGTCCAAAGGGTTTGGGGAGTTCGTTACAACCTTACATGTATATATGCGTAAGATAAATTAAGTACTAAGGACGTCTTGGGGAATTAAATTCTACACGCCCTAATGGCTGTATTAAAATACGTAGTATATTTAGCTAGAGTGTCTACACCATGCATGTACTCAAGATTTATGTACTAGATATATTTTAGATGGGAAATTATGTATAATAATTATACTAAAAGCTTTATTCTTATATTTGCATTTTATTTTTTGATGTAGAACATACTAATAACGTTTATTACATTAAATATTATTTCCAGAATTTTTTTTTTATCACATATTTTTGTTTTCTAAAACATCTCAATCATAGAAAATTTCGAACTTCTCTCATTAAATTATTGCTAGTTGATAATTTGTGATAGCTGTATTAGGGGGCCCTTTATTTTTGTTTCCAAAATGGCACCCTTTCAAATTGTTCATTTTGATGTCAAAATTATCCCATAATAGCACAAAAGCTAATCAAATTCGGCATGTAATAAGTACAAATTGAAGGCAAAATATTCATTTTGTAAAAAATTCTTTCAAACACGTCAATTCGCAATGTTTTTGAAAAATGTCAATAACTCTGAAAATAATTAACATTTCTTAAACTTCTTGGTCTCCTTTTAAAGGTTAGTTTTCGTCGTATTTTGCTAAGTTAATAAGATATTTTTGGCTTTTTTTCAAGATTGTATCCTACCAGGATCGAACTTGATACAAAAATGTCGTAAAGAAATGTTTAAAATGTTACTTATTTTCAGTCATGAAAATTTTTCCAAAGCATCGAAATTTAAGATTTTTTTTCGCAATAACGTTTTTCAAAATTGCAATTTTACCTTCAACTTAGATTTATTAGACGCGGCATTTTTTTATCTTCCTTACTAATATCGGTGAGGGATTTTTAATTTAATATTATAAGAACTAAAGCACTTTCGCAACATCTGGAAAAACAGGTGTTTCCAGCAGTTCTATGGTAGAGTGAATGTAATTTACTGTAGGCTAATAAAATTATAGTTCATGATCCACCCTTTCAAGCCACACTGCGGCGTATCTCAAAACACAGAGGTGCCTCCCCCCACCCCGTTGGGAGTTGGAAAGGGATAGGTGTTTTAAATACATTATTTTTGTGACAGGGGTATCTTCCCGCACTTTTTTCAATATTTCGTAGGCTTCAAATTTTTTCCGAATGCGAGATGCCACAATGTGACTCGCCGCAATTGTGACTTGCCGTATTTTTTCCAATTTCGTGTGAACTTCAAATTTTTCTAATGAGAGCTGCCGCAATGTAACTTGCCGGGGGTTGGAATGACTAAACCCCAAAATAAATTGATTACATAAAGACTCAGAAATAAGTTTTTACTACACATTTTAGATTAGAAATAAGTTTTAAATGCTCACTTTTCATGCAGATGTCGGTTGGTATCGGCTCTAAAAGTTTACAGCGAAAGTAGGACTAAGAAATACAGTTTTACCTCCCATATATGCAAACAAGTTAAATAAAGATTAAGGGGAAAGTAGTTAATTGTGAGAAGTAGAAACTTGCAGTTTGAAATACGACCCTCTGTTGGAATTACATAATATTTTGCACAGACTTATATGGCTTCATTAACAACAAACCTCACTTTAAATTAAACAAATCTGTTTTCGTATTCTTTTCTTGCAATTCAATTATTTAGAAAGTGGCATTCATTATATTCTTTTGAGGAAATCGTGCGAAATTTCTTCTTATTGTTATCATTCCACATTGTGCAGAAAGTAACGTGATTATTTGCACGTGTGCACAATTTTCAGGTTTAGAATTGGTTATCAACTTTATTATTACATAATAAAGTTGCATACAAATATTTAATCTCGCGATTGGAATCAACACAAAAGATCAAAATTACGTAAGCTGTGTTGAATTACGTAATAAAGTTATTCGAGCCGATAGTAATTACTTCAACTTTCTCGTTGTGAATTCCATAAAGGTGTCTTTGAATTTATATTTTAATTCATAAGGCGAACGTTATAGCGTAGATTAATTAAGTTTCAATACAACGGAATATTGTTTTCGCTTCCTGAATCAAACCAATGGTATGGAACATTCTAGGGCGCGAACAACATTCGTTTACCTTGCTGACAATTTGGATCCCATTGAGAGTGCTTTGAATGCAAATGTACCTTGCCGAAATACCTAGATTGTCGATTACATTGCCGACCCTCTTCTCTCAAAACTGTGCAGTCTAATGATAAAATTTCTATGTTAATTGTACCTAGAATTATAAGACTTTTCTCTTTCATTAAAAACTGCTTCACCGCACACATTTCCGTCAGGAGAGTAATCCCGATCTTGATATTCAAATACATAAATATTTTATTCCTTCAATGGAAATATAATAGAATATTCGATTATATATAATATAAGTAAAGTAGATATTTCGTGTGATATACACGGATCTATTTGTCGCCGGAGAAAATGAGAATTCTAGAATTGAGGAAGTTAAATTTACGCTTCGAGTCGGAATTCACGTTTGAATTCCAATTCTTGCATTTAGCATTTGAACACGACTATATTGGACCTTTAGTCAGAAGTTCTGTGAGAAAAAATGTAATTTTATTGATAGGTCTAGATTTTTAACTATTTTATTTTTTTCCAGATTTCTAAAGCTTTACGCTGCCCTCGACCACTCCACCCTCGCTGAAAATCTCATTAAAATGTTAATGAAGTCCCATTGCTTCCAGATCAGAAAAGAATTTTCTTTTGCAAAAGCGGATATTGAAATTTATGTAATTATGGACTTAGAAATCTAATGAAATGATTCTTTTTATTTATTAGTTTGCCATTTCAAATAATAATTATGAAAAATCTTTTGTTTTACGTGTATAGAATTTTGCTATTTACAACATTTTTATACTTAATAAAACTACTAGTGAATTTTTTCCAGAAAAATTTATTTCTTAGAACATTTCCAAAAATTTTTTAGAAAGTTTAGTCGTGTCTTCAGTAAAAAAAGTCCTACTATAGAGTGAAACAAATGCACAGGGTTATTTCATTATACGTATGTATTAAAAGTGATAGTAAAATAATGTGAGACTAAAGCTTGATACTACAGTAATTGGGACAGTTACCCTATTATCCCCAATTTATTAAAGACTCGTAAATGCTTCGTAGAATTAGCACTTTCCCGAGAATTTTCAAATTATCTTAAATTATCGACTTCTTGTCCGCAGCAGGCTTTAACATCGTCATCGTGGCTCGTTCCATGTAGTTTGCCTTGGGGAAAAAAGATTATCGTGAAAATTCGTCGACAAAATTATGCAATGTGACGACAGTTTTAGCGAAAAATTTAGTTAGAGGACCAAATATAAAGTTAAAATTTATTTATGCTCTCTTTGGCAAAGTGCACCTTGTCTTGTTTATTTTATATCTTTTGACGTGCATTAATCAATTAAAAAAATAAAAATAAATCGACTGGCAGTGAAAGCTAACGACAGAAATGAGAAATAAATAGACAGTGAAGTTACTGAAATAGAAAAAGGTCAGTCACAAAGCCTTTGCAGAATTTTAATTATACCGAGGGAGTCGATGTTGTAATCTTGAAAAGAGGGCAAGATTTTAGGGTTATACATTTTGATTTAAAAAATAGTTAATAATTATTCTTCTTCTTTAGGGTTTGAAACAAAACCTGGCACGAACTATAAAAAACACGACTTTGTTTACGATAAAAATGAAAAAAAGTTATTTTTTCTTTTTTTATATCGGATAATTTCGTAAAGGTACAACAACTTTTTATACGTCATAATTGCAGGCTTATCTAGTTCGCAAAAACTATCAAAGATTTTGAACATTCAAGATTTTCTAATTTTGTTTAAAAATTAATGGATTGTAAAGTAAAATTAAAGTATTTCTACAATATTTAACTTGAAAATATGTGAAGCGCTATCCACAAAATTTTATTGATAGAGTGTTTTAAATTTAAATTTCTAAAATATACATTGGTAATCAGTAAAAAATCCTAGAATTGGAGAATCGTTACAAGATACGAGTTGAGGTGGTTAAAATCGTTAAATAGATTTGATTGATTTTGGCGTCGAAATGCTCTTGTCTTTTATAAAGAACCCGAATATAATATTATTATTATTATAGTCCAGCGGATAGTGACCATCATTTAAATAAATTCTGCAATTCATGTCACAAGCAATTTTATTATTCTTTCAGGTATATGAACGCTCAAAAAGCGTTTCGAAGATTGGAGACATCCGCGTGTTATTAAAAATAAAACATTCTCTTCTTTTGTCAAACTGTGCAAGATAAAAAAAAATCTCACAAGGCAAAATTTGTTCATCTCAAATATATCTACAAATTTTCTTACGACCATTTTTCAACGAAACGCGTAGTTTTTGTTTTAATCGTGAGAAATAACGTGAAACATTAAAAAATTCCATTTTCCGGTCAAACGATGCAAGATACGAAAAAAATGTTACGAATAAAAATTCTTTATCTCAAAAAAATATATAAATTTTCTTCATACCCTTTTTTAATAAGGCAAATAGTTTTTTTCATCGTGAAAAAGAATATTAAAAATAAAAATGAGAATGTGCCCGTGCAGCAGGCAGATTTTTAAAATAATAGCATGATAACAAAATGTTCCGAAAAAGCTACATGAATATTTTCAGCTTCTTAATTTAAAATTTCTTTTTTTGAAAAGCTTGTCACCAAAATTTGATTAAAGTTTTTTTTCTCACATAAATCGTGAAACTTGTCTATAAATATTACCTTATTTTAATTTGATGGTATTGATTTAGTTGATCAATATACACTTAAATTGAATAGGTATTCATATTTGCCACTCATGTTTAGCAAACATATAACATAAGTTCACATAATTTTTTTAAATGTTGCCTAGATAAATGAGTCCATTATCTCGATTGCCTTCCACCCTAAAAACATTCCTTAGGGTGTCAAATATATATAAATATAATTAAAAACTAAAGGTTAACAACCACCGCAGGGTCCCACTGGGAGCAACTGTCATCTAAAAAATGACATCGTTAATTAATTAAAATCGTTCGCCTGAAAATAATTTGCTGATTTGCAACGAGCCGTGAATCATGAATATTTTTGACAGCTGTTGTGCATGTGTATCAACATAAGAATGTCAACAACAACCGATCGATAGACACACGAAATTTAATGTATAGTTTCGCGCGAAAACTCGCGAGCCCGAATTGATATCAAAATTGTACTCACAAAAGTCCATTAGTAACTCCAAACCTTGTGTCGATAGGCATTTTTCAATAACCTTTCCTTGTAATTATTTGTTCAGTCTTGTCACCTGACAATGTTCTGCGAAATACTGGAGCGTGACGTCCGAGAGCGATCGCGAGGACTCCCGTTGCAGCGGGCGCCCTGTATCTCGGAAAATCTTTATTATAAATTTTCTTACTTGAAATTTTTTACAGTAGAAAAGTTAAGCTTTTTTAAGACTACTAACAAAAATCGAAGACGCCTTAATTGCGAGAAAAGTTAAATCAAGACTTAATTTATTGAAACTTGTTAATTTAAACGATAAAATATTATGAAAGTGTGTAAAACACTTTCGTAGCCCCTAGTAAAAAATTTAAATCGTGCAATTAGAAAGCGATTTACACGATTTGAAAATACTCGCGCTGGCGTTTTTATTGAAAATTCAACCTCCCACCACTTGAAAAGGGTAGCGTATATTTTAAAGTAATTTATAGAAAATTCATGACTACTTAAAGTCGATAGAGTTAAACATTGGGAATTTCTGAAGGAGTAAGAGTGTCAGACATGAAAGAACATATGTGACCATCCGCGAAAAAGGGTCCTAACGCGGAAAAAATAGATTTTTAGTTTCTTACATCAATCGGTAATTTTTTATTTGCTATTTCATGATAAAGAAAATTATTCCTATATCTGAAAAATTCAATTGTTATTAGGCTGAAAAGTGAGGCCCTCTTATGGAGTTCCTGTGCTGGACCGTCTCTTCAATCGCTCCTCCTGTGAAATTAAGCTACAGCGCGTTAGATCCCTTTCTTCGCGGACAGTCACATATGGAAACATATATAATCCATTTGAAACTGTTGGACATTTTGGAATAGAGCGAGCCCATAATGTATATTACTATAATATCTGACCTGGTGAATTTCGTGACAGAGTGAGGTTAAAAACTTAGTGAATAACTGAAATAAACTAAACAGTAAATATACATGAAAAAAATGAACAGTAAAATGGTAAAAAGTGGAAGAATAAATAGAAAAAATATAACAATAAAATAAGGGGGCTTTCATTTTCAAAGTTAAAACTCATATAACACATTAAATATATAATAATAACATCATTTTCAGCGTAGTTTTGAGGTGGGATTTAGTTAGAGAAAGTGAGGTCAAGTTGCCAAGGAATCGTGGGAGTTTGTGTTCAGGAGTCTTGGGCCTTCGAAGGGCCAAGGGTGGTTCTCGCAGAGTTGGGAAATCTCAAGGCAGAGAAAGGGGTGTCTGCAGGGGCTGTCAGGAATTTAAAAAAAAGGAAGTGGCGGTTGTGGAGTTGGAGAGCTGGGAAGAAAAGTTGGGGGTAATGCGAAATAAGAATAGGATAAAGGATAAGGGAGTTTTCATCGATCAGGATTTGACGAGAAAGGAAAGGGATGTGCAGAGAATGCTGTACGACAGGGCTAGGAGGGATAGGAGTTAAGGGAGATCCGCGAAGGTAGGATATCAGAAAATAAGAATAGACGAAAAATGTGGGTGTGCGACGAGGAGAAAGAGGTGTTGAAGAAAGTGCAGGGGAATTTGTTTCGTAGGAAGTAGGGTGGTAGGGGTAATGCAGGGTAGAGGAGTACTGAAGGTGCTGTACTGGAACGGAGCCTAGTTTTGTAAGGTTGCTGAAGCAGAATCAGTAGAAAAGGAATACGGGTTTCAAGATTAACGCAAATAAAACAAAAATTATTGCGTTTGAAAAAAAGAATGAAAAAAGCAGTATGCAGCATTGCCTTAGGCGGAGAGAGGATTGAACAAGTTGATGATTTCGTGTATCGTGGAAGTTCAATTACTGCTGTGCTGTATGGCAGCGAAACCTGTACGTACCAAGAAAATGTGATATCGGCCATAAGCTGAGATAATATATACAGATTGGACTTTTCCAGCCTTTAGAAACGTCCTTTTCTCACTCATCGGCTCTCCATTAAACTTTCCTCAAATTCCACGTTTACTTCCGACTTCTCTCTCCCACCAACACCTTTCTCTTCCCTCTCACTCACTCCCCTTGATATTCCTCTACTCAACTTAGCCTGACAACAACTCACTTTTCCATCCTCAACCTCGGTTCGTCAGGCCCAGACCAGTTTACTCTTCTCAGTATTACCATCTCTCTCTTTCTCACATCCGCCTCTTCGCTCTACTTTTTTATCTCCGCTTTTCCACAAGCAACCTCCTCTCCTCTCTCCCCGCGCTCGTTTACTATCGCAACTTGTTAACGTCGACTTGGCTCGAGTTCGTTTTTCCAACAGCCAACAGCTTGGCCGTCCGGCTCAAAACCTGTTTCTGCTCTTCTCAACTCTCCTCTCTCTCTCTCTCTCCCACTCTCACGTCCGCCTTTTCGCTCTGCTTGCTCCTCTTTTCTCTCCGCTTTTCCACAAGGACCCTCCCCCCTCGCCTCTCTCTCTCTCCCCGCGCCGCTTGCTCACTCAACTTTGTCGACTTGGTTTGACTCAAGTGCGCTTTCCCATCAACCGAATTCCTATGTATGGGTTGCAAGCCATTTTTCTCTACTCTTTTTAAATAAGAGGGCCCGCTTATTTTTAAAGATAAATTAGGGAAAGAAGATCTATAAGTAATCAAGTGATGGGATTTTATTAAATCCGTATTTATAATCTATTTAGCCAAATCCTTCCGTTAGAAATATCGAGATTAATAATGTTAAGGTATTTTAAGGAATTTGAGTTGGATTTATATTATTTGCTACTTAACTATTTAAATACGTAGATCACACATATTAAAAATATCACAAACTCAAATTCCTTAATAATATCAATAGTACAAACTGGTAAAAACTTCATTAAAAATTCCAATTTTCGATTGTTCGTATTTTTTTTAAATCGTTAGCAGCGCGCAATCAGGCTTAACTTGTATCAATTTTTATCATTTTAATTCGATCATTTTTAGATTTTCCGTAGCATAATAAAAATTTAGTTTCAAGAAATAAAGATGTCAGGAATCAAGCCACGACGCGCGAACGGCACGGTAGTGGACACGGGGGATCTCCCACAACGCGAGTCTCCTCTTCTCGCACGGGCCCAGCTAATCCGAGGCCGGGACCGCTCTTCTCGGGCGATTAAAGCGGCAGCGAAACGACAGTCTGCGTTTCGTACAACCAGTTAGTTCACGAATTTCGAACTTGACAGGTCGAGAAGCGCTCGACTGTCTCTTACAGTTCGGAACTAAGCGTGGCCAACGAACCACGCCCAGTATGTACACCTTTCGCGAGTTATAAAAATACACGAACAATATTCATAAAGAAATTATAATCTGTTTATAGAGAGTGCACTACCCTTTCCTGGGCCCTATCTTTCTCCAGATCACGTCTCAGTATACTGCGAGTGACGCCACCACGTCAGAGCCGCTGCTGTCTGCAATCCTGTCGTCCTCAGAGTAATTACGGTTGCATCTCTCATACTTGCTTCCTCTTTCCTATCAATACAATTTCTTTCCCATTGTCTATATTTTGTGTGATTTTATTTGAATTGTGTGTTCGGTATCTCTCCAAAGCTCGTCCACGGATAAGTCGCCCAGCGTCGCCATTTGGTTGCGGGGATCAGACCTTGGCCGTGACGGTGACCCGGGCCTTGCTGGCACAACACTTTTTTTTTTTTCCTCTTTGTTTCTGTGACTTATATATTTGTCTTTCTCATCGGGCACCCAACCCGGAACTCGTTGACGGATAAGTCGCCCAGCGTCGCCATTTTGTTGCGGGGGTCACACCGTAGCCGCGACGGTAAACCGAGGCTCTGCTGCCAAATTTACGTACTTTCGGTCATTGTGTGTTCCGCGTACGATTACAGTGATTGTACTCACATTTTAATTCGGTGCGCTTGCAACGAATCTTTCGGTTGATATTTCCTTGTGTCGCTTTAATATATTTTGGCATCCCTAACTTTCATACGTTCACACCGAATCTCGGTTCATTGCCTCAAACCAAATCCGGTTCAGCTATACCACGCACCGAATTTCGGTTACACTATCGTCAGAGGGTTCACTTTCTTAGGTTCATCGGGTACTTGGTACTCGCTTTCCTCCAACTCCATGACACGCTCTCATCGGGCTGCCCGGTGCGCGTCAGAGCTATCGCCGTCGAAAGAAGAAACGTCAGCGGAAGGCGCAGCTTGCCCTGGCATTCGCTAGCGGAGTCGCCCCGAACCAGGTCCAGCCATCATCCGGGGCCGCCCCCGCGCCAGGAACCTCCGCAACCCCGACAACTATTTTATTCTCACCCCTAACGTTATCGCAGCGACCCTTCTGGTCCGTACCCATACCGGAACTAATTTTTTCGTCTCTAAAGGAACTGCCTTCCCCCGACAATCTGTTTGCCAGCCCGGACGAAGTCTCCATCCCGATTTGCAACTCCGTACTACCACCCCGCTTAAGAAAATTTCTTCTTTCTCAACTTGGCGCAACTTAATTTTCGACTAGTTTGACTAGGCACATCTCTACTACCGCCTCACTTAAGAAAATTACTTCTTTCTCAACTTGGTGCAACTTCATTTCCGACTAGTTTAACTAGGGACATCCGTATGAAGCCCCACTTAAGAAAATTTCTCCTTTCTCAACTTGGCGCAACTTCATTGCCGACTAGTTTGCCTCGGCACATCCCCACTGCCGCCCTATCTAGAAATTTCCAGTCGATCGTAAACGAACGCTATTCCACGCATGCTCCAGTGAACTTTCCCCCTTCCACTATAAAAAGGGGAAGTAATCAAATTATATGAGAAAGGTGAACACGGTTGATATGCAATTTCCGCGAAGTATATGCGGTGAAACGCTAATTTACTATGTAAGTAATGAGTGGGTTCTCAAAGAATGTGGTGTAGAAGAAACACTTTTTGAAAAGAGTGAAAGAAATTTGTTTAGATGATTTGGCCATGTTGGAAGAATGGATGAAAAGGACGTTTAATGAAATAAGTCTATATAAACTGTAACAAAATTTCGAGGGAATTTTCCCCAAAATCGTGTGGTAGTAATATACACCAAAATTCGGGAATTGTCTCTACTACGCCTTGGGGAAAATTCCCTAAAATAATTTGTGAAATATTATAAAAGAAATTTTGGAATTTTCCCCAAAACAGATTTGGGAAAATGCCAGGATAGGGATTTATGAAAGAAAATTGTTTATAAGAAATGTGTGACGAAGAGTGTCAGCAGGGTAATAGACGCCTGAAACGAAAGATTTTCTATGCTCATGGGCCCTCGTGGATAGCTCTGCTTAGTGAATGTAGTTGGGCTAAAAAGTATGGATTTTCTTATTGGGTTATTAGGGAGTTTGTGCGTTCATGTGTGAACCGTGACGTACGACATAAAAACTATCCCTTTTCCTAGACATCCCTTACGTACCCTTAGGGTTTGTCCATATATTAGGTAACGCTTTTAGGCGGGAGGGAGGGTTCCAAGGGAGCTGCTATGGTCCTATTACGATGGGGGAGGAGTGAGGATTCGAGAAATGTTACATAAAGTTTTTTGAAATGTAATCATTTTTTCAAATTAAAATAACATAAGAGGGTAGGAAGGAGTGAAAAAATATATTTTTGAAATCAATTTTTGAGGTATGTGTAAAAGTTTAGGTATCCTATCAGGATAACCCGTGATTAAAAAAATAATTAAATATCACTTTTGGCCACCACAGAAGGTTTGAAAGTTTTTATAGTTTGAAAAATTAAAAATGTTTTCTATGGGTTCAAAAATAATTGAGAATGTTTTATATGTAAATCTGGTGATATGTGCGCCAGTGCGTACACATCAACAGATGACTAGCACAGATGAGCATGGAGAGTGCAGTAGTGCTGTGTTCATTGCTTAATTTGTGTTTAGCATTCACTGATGTATATGTAAACAAGAAGTTTCTTTGTGCAGAGGTTAAGAGTGTACAAACCTAATCAAAAGTTTTGATGAATGGTTTCATACATAGGAAACGTTGTATTTAGAGTGAAAAAATCAGATTACTGGAAGTTACGTAACAATAAGGAGGAGGGGGTCGTTATCTATTTTTATGGTAGCGTTACAAGGGGGAGGGAGGGCCCAAAAATAGTCCAAAAAAGCGATACTTAATGTATGGACAACCCCTTACCATATAAATTCCTTGATGAGCGGTAGTATAACGAGGCTAGAACCAAACTTGTTACGCGTACCCGGAAAGAGATTTGGCATAATCAATAATAATATTTCATTTGATTAAAAAAATCTGTTCCTCAGCTGAAAAATATATTTCAACTGACTTCAGCTTCTTGAACCGTGTAAGGAAAAATGTGTACAGTTGGAGCCGTTTGTCAAAAAGGGGTCATATACGTCTTCAATTAGGGCTAATAAGGTCTTATATATTGCGTTTACAGAATGTTTTAGGAAATTAACCATAGTTTTCCGTGTCTTTATTACTGAATAATTTCCCTCTATCACTTTTTGACTTTTTTTCAAAAAATGACCCTTACGTAATGAATGGGCGATCATAATTCATTTCTGGTTTTAAAAACTAATCTTAAAAACTTGTTACTTAATTTCTGATTGCATGAAAATATAGGAATAAATACTTTTTCTTTGATAGTCCCTAATTTTTCCTTTAAAACTTCAGATCCCTTGCTAGCTTCGGACTCGACTGTTTGGAATTTCTGCCTCGCAGATCGTAAAGCCTCAGATTGTTCGAGTTTTTCTGCTTCTTCGCGAAATTTTTTGAGCGATTCCTTCATCTCTTTATTCTTCTGCATGTCCTGTTTAATATTCTCCACAAACTGACTAAAAAATCCTGGCTTTCGAGCTGGATTTGAATAAAAACGAAACTGAAATTTTAAAAAGATTTGTTTATTGCTTCTGCAATGGAAAGTAATTTTACTTATTATTCTCAAAATGTTATCGTACCGAGACATCTTTCACAGTGGAGAAAAGTGTAGGAGACAAACTTCTTGTTAAGGAATTTTCTCTGGATGCGTAACCAAAAAATTTTCGAGATTGTGTAGAACGAGCCATTCCTGCCAGGCTGGATCTACACGTCATCAAATTCTGAAACTGAAAGGGTTAATTTAAATTTTAGGAAATTTCAACATTTTATGTGACTCCGTTACATTAACGCGTTTTTATGCGGCGGCGCAGAGTCAAAAATATATTGAGAATTTCTTTTCCAAAACGTGAAAAATTGACTGATTACGTTAAAAGGAATCTGTATTATCATCGGAGTTGGTAACGATCGATCATATGTACATATCATCGATCGTTACCAAATCCGATCATAATACAGATTCCTTCTAATTTAATTTGTGTTCAAAACATTACTCCTTACTATGAAAAGCGTATGTCTGAAGAAAAAGTATCTGCCTTCCATCGCTCTAGTAGCCGGAGCGAAGGAGAAAGATCTTTTTTCATAAATTAAACATTTTTGACTGATTACGGTTGTGAGCATTATAGCTCTCATGTACGGGTTACAGTACAATAGAACTCATCAGATCGGGATGGACAGGTAAATTTTAGTACATACCCCAAGTAAAAATTCTTCGACTTGTTTTCAACTTGAATTGCAACCAATCAGGACATGCTGAAGTCGAAAAGTGCGACTTCAGCAAGTCTCATTTTTGAGACAGTGATACATATATATATATATACAAAAAACTAAAGGTTAACAACCACCGCAGGGTCCCACTGGGAGTAACTGTCATCTAAAAAAATGACATCGGCTCCCATTGCTTCTCTTGAAAGAAAGAATACAACATACCAAATTTGTCTTGCACACTACCTCCAAAAAACTATTAAAACTTCATCTTTTCCTATCAAACACTCAGATTTGACATTTGGTCTACATTGGACCTCATAAAATTTTACCAATCTCAACGGATTAAAGATCTTTCTACTCAAAAACAAAAAATAAAATTTGAGAAATTACTTCCAGCAAGGCACGCACCATTAACGAACACAGTAAAAAACATCTCTGACCATCCTCTTAGCAATGAAATGATTTCAGCCTTATCTAAAGGACATAATTTTGCAGTAGCTCCTTCAAAATCCTGAAAGAAGAAATCATCAGTAATTTGGAATTCACAATATATACCCTTCCACACGAAAAAGCGAATGACATACGGCGTAGGACGGCCAACATTTTACGCCAAGCCCAACTTAAGAACTATAAGAACAAAATCATGGACCTTCTAACTGACGATACATATGAAAAACTTGAAAAAGACCCCACAAAAACAATATTCAGCAAAACGAAAACCCTCCTAAAAGACTCTAAACTTGACAGCCAAACAATAGCTAAATAAATACCTACTAATCCCACCTCTCCAAGACTTGACGGACTCCCAAAAATCCACAAAAACAAAATTCCACTCAGACCCATCATCAGCGAAATAAACTCACCAACTTACAACCTAGAACGCTTTCTCGCCAAAAACTGAATCTCTATCTCGCACTCTATCACGCACATCCAAAACTCTTTTGACTTCATCAGAAAGATACAATAGATCCACATTGAACCCCAAGACATCTTAGTGAGTTTCGACGTGGAATTTCTCTTTACGAAAGTACCAATCTCTGATACAATTGATATTATTAAATCCTTTGCAAACTTTCCTTCCGATTACATACATTTGATAGAACACTGTCTCAATAATACTTAGTTCTCTTTCAATAACCAATTTTATGAGCAAACCTCAGGAGCAGCAAGGGGTCTCCAATATCATCTGTAATAGCCAACATCTTTATGGAAAATCTAGAAACTAAAATCATCACCATCGGAATTGAACAAAACGGAAAATTGCCTTCCTTCGACGTACTAGTTTACAAAAGATCTGATAACACATTGGGACATGAAGTTTACAGAAAACCCACTCATACAAACAGATACCTACATGCCTCCTCCCACCACCACCCATCTCCAAAGCAATCGGTCATCAATTCCCTTATATACACAGCTGTCTCCATAACAGATAAAGATAACTTACAAAAGGAATTACAAAAGGTTAAGCAAAGCCTAATACAAAACGATTACACAAACAAACAAATTGAGAAAGCAATAAGAAAATACACTCAAAAAAACCAGTCAACACAACCCACTAAATAAAGAGAGAGAAAAACGACCACCATCCTACCCTACATTAAAGGAAACAAATAGGAAGAATTCTCAACAAACGTAACATCCAAACCATATTTAAACCACCTGCGAAAATAGGACAACTTTCAAACAACCCTAAAGATAAAAAGGCAGTGAAGTCAGGCTAAAACTTTTCACGCAATCAGCACCAGCTGAACATCATATTGAAACAGAACACAGCATTTTATTTGACAAAACAACCGTCATCGCAAAAACGTACAATATTTTTCCAAGAAAACATAGAGAAACAATCGAAATCTTAAAACACGCTAATAACATTAATAGGGGCAATGGATATAATATCCGATTTGGCTTTTCGTCCTCCCGGGTTTTTTAAAAAAGATTTGATTGGCCAATCAAGTTCGAGCAGTCCCTACCATGGGGGGCTTTGGCCAATCACATGCATCGTAGAGAATATATGTAAGAACAACATAACCGGAAACTTCAGTTTCAGGTCGGACCTGAAGAAGAGAACTGGAATGTTCACGAAACGTCGGCAAGATTCGTAGTTTTGCACATGATTGAAACCCGAAAAAGCTTTGAATTTTAAATTTTCATTTATCATACTGAGATATCGTGAAAGCATTAAATCTGTTAAGATTCATGCAGAGGTTAAATGAACGTTGGGTCAATATGCACCCGAAATATGCTCATGAAACGCCTCACTATATAAGAGATCAGGTATCCTTTTTGCGCAAAAACGGACATGAAACTCTTTATCTGTAAGGAGAAGAGCAACATCCTCCAGAGAACATACCACCCATTATAGCAAGACTACCTTTGCAGATAGCCGATAATGCCAACTCGCGAGCGTATTGCACAGCTTCAGTTTTAAATTAAACCGGCGAGACGGCATGCGTCAAATGTTCAGTGCGTGACTAGCTGCATAAAATAAAATAAAAGATTCACTCCAAAAGTTAGGGAACTTGCTCGAGACCTAAGGAAAGCAAATCACACATTGAAAAACTGTAAACTGTTGACCGTCAAGCAGCACTGGATGCAAAAAATAAGATCTCTTTCAACAGACAAAGAGCGCCTTGAATGGCGAGTAAAGTGGTTACAGGAAAATTCCACTTTTTCTGCTCATCCTTTCCACCTGTTCAATAAAACATCATAAGCCGTTGAAAATCCATCTAGTCGAGAAGAGATTCAAGTCCTCTGGGAGCAAGTATATGGAGATACCTATCAGCCAGATGAAAAGGGTTCAGATATATCAGTCTTTCGTAAATTTTTTCAAAGGAAATGGTTGCAAGGTCCAGAGGAAGAGTGTCCAATAATTACAGCTGAAGAAGTGAAGAAAGTTATCGCTAGAACTAAGAACTTTTTTTCGCCAGGGCTAGATAAAATAAACAACTTTTTGTAGAAAAAGTTCACTTCTACGCACCAACACCTAGCTGGTATACTAACTGCTTTCTTAAACGGAGAACGACCCATCCCGCAGTGGTTAGTGGAAGGACGCACGGTACTGATCCCTAATAGCAATGGCTTCGACTGACTACCGTAACGCATTCGATAACACAAAGCATGAGCTAGTCATCAGGCTTCCTGAGTGCCTGGAGGTGCATCCAAGAATAGTAAGATGCATGAAAGAGCTGATGCTCTTGTGGCAGACAAGATTTGGTATAACATCTGGCAAAAGACAAGTGACTACCAGCTATGTCCCATATAAGAGGGAGGTCTACCAAGGAAGCTCTTAAGTCCGATACTTTTCTGCATCTCCCTCTTGCCTCTATCTATTGTGATGCGAGGCAAGAGCTTTGGATACCCATGTGGCCCACCGAACAGAAGAGAATATAAGTTCGAACAAACTTTTATACATGGATGACCTTAATCTCTTTGCCTCTTCAAAAGAGGACCTTGACATGCTTGTGGCGGCGGTAAATAGGTACTCTAAAGCGATTGGCTTGAGCTTTGGACTGGACAAGTGTGCCTGCATCCATCTACACAAAGGAAGACTAGAAACTACATCATCGCGTGACTATCAGGATGTTCAATTCATAAGTGGAAATACTGTTGAACATCTTGATAATGGAGAAACATGCATATCTTGGAATACCGCAGGCGGATACCCAAGATGTGCGTGTATTAAGAACGAAATTTGAAAAAAGGTATCTCCAAATTCTCAGACAAATTTTGGCTTCCGAATTATATGGGAAGAATAAGATCCAGGCTACCAATATGCTGGCCCTTCCTATACTGCTTTATACGTTTGGTGCAGTCAAATGGAACGTCGATGAGTTGAAGCAACTTAACCGAAGCACACGCAAGATGATGACAATCCATCGAAGTCATCATTCTAGATCTTCCGTACCTCGAATATACTCCCTAGAGATAAAGGGGGTAGAAGTTTGCGGAGCTTACAGTGTCTTAATCGAAGAACGGTTCTGGCTACAGCCTGCTCAGTTCTGAATACCACAGATTCTCTTATGCGACTCGTACATCAATATAAAGTCGTCAGTGCTGCGGCGTTTCTATACCGTGCTACAGATAGGGCCGCAGAGGAGTTCAGTCTCTCATTTGATTCCAGCGACTCTACACATGGCCTAGCATCACTAACACCTTTGGTGCTCAAAAGTCGTGTACAGGAAGCAGAACATTCGCTTCTACTAAGAAAATATGCTAAGAAGCCCCTTCATGGTGAATTCTACGGAATTATACGTAGAGCAGAGCTATCGATGGGTCTGTCCAACATGTTTCTCAAGTCTGCTGGATTGAGATCGGAGACTCAGGGATTTCTTTTTGCCTGCCAAGACGGCGTTATAGACACCTTAGTTTACCGCGAGTGCATAATGTATGCACCTGTAGGCGATACCAACTGCCGAGCGTGCAAGCAAGAGCCAGAAACACTTGGACATGTTCTCAGTGGATTCTCAAAGTGTGCGTGCTACGAGTACATAGAGAGACACCAAGAGGCTCTGAAAGTGTTATATCACCATCTTCGGCTCGTTTGTGGTGTTGATCTAATGCTCGTCTGGACATACGCCCAGGAGGAACTTGAACCGGATGCAAAAAGCTGTTCTGGGATCACTTCATCTGGTCCGTCAACACTGTTCCTCATAACATTCTGCAAAGATTGGTAGCTCTAAAAAAGTATCCAGAGGTGAAACCTTCATCTCCATCTGTGCCGTCTGTCGCGTAAGGTCATCTGCGGCTAGAGACCGGACTCCAAGGAACGGTGTTGTACGAAGTCTCGTGCGTAAACTTCCCGCTCTCTGAAGTGTTCTTAATATTGAAATATGGTATTTCCACGTCAGATATATATATATATATATATCGATTTGGTAAGTATTGATATTTTCTTTTCAATATTGTATCACTAAGAGCTCCCAACGTTTGTTGCGTGCACTGCTCTCTTAAACTGAACCAGTGAGATTCACTGGTTGAAATAGCCAGAAGTTGGTCACTGGTATAACTGCAATGGAATTTCTATTGAAAATCAACGAAACATCACTGCTTAACATTGACATTCTTACGGATTTCAAGTGGAATTTCTCATCAGGTAAATATATATCTCGCTCTTACTAATTTGCTGGTAGAGATACATTCCGTCGGAACGAGGTAAGAAAAAATCGGTTGTGGAATCTACATGAAAAGAATCAATAAGGCCAAAAAAGACGATTGGAAGCTTCGTGGTCATCAAAATGATAATTTCATATTAACTGAAGTCAAATAATTTTACAAAAACTGACCACTTAATTTGTAAGATTATTGTGTTAGAAAATTGTAAACAAAATTAAGATTATTAGGACAGAAAATAAAAAAAAATGTATTCCAATATAAATCAAATTTATACGAAAAATATAACGACCTTTTTATTTAATTTAAATGCATTGAAATTTTATTCGATACTGTAAAATGCTAAAAATAAATAATTTTACTATTAAATGTTACTTCCGACATATTTTTAACAATATATTCAAATTATAACTATGTTTCATAGTTATTGGGATCGTCACAATTACTGGGACATTTACCTTACTATTTGTCCAAAAAATGATTTTTTTTTAGCTAGAGAAAACGTAATGTACAAAAGGACAACCATTGAATCCATTTTTATAATTAAATATAAAGACATACGTGTAAATTTACAGACTGAGACAATACATATTAAGAATTACTATCAATGTATACTAAATTAGTTTTTAGAATTACTTAATTGACTTTGAACTCTACCGCGCTTCTTATTGCACATACTCAGTTGTAAGCCATTTTATTCAACGTCACGACCTAGCCTTACACATGTATTATTTGAAAATGTCGTCCGTCCTTACCTACTATTATTTACAATGGCAAAGAAACTTATCTTTTTATTATTTTTGACATTTATGGATCTAAGGAGCACAATGTTATTCAGTTATTTCTTTAAATTATTTTTAATGCGACACAATCATCATAAAATACTTTGACATTTATTATATATTTACGACTGACTAAGTTTATGCAAATTGAAAATTTTTTTCAGATTTATTTTACGATTTTAAATGTACCGAAAACGTCATAGCACCCACAATACGAAGTAGCGATGAATTTTCCAATTCCGCAAAATACTCAACACGCGCAAAAATACCTAGGTGTCGACTCTTATTTCCGAAAAGTTATTGAAGGCTTTTCTGTCCTGGCAAATGCACTCTAAGACTACGAAAAGATACTCCATTCAGGTATTTTGAGAAAGAAAAAAAAAAGTTTAAAACTGAAAGAAAAATTGACTGAAATTTTACATTACGAAAGTAAACTTCACAGCTTCGAGCTGGAAACACTCGCTATATTTAACGTTCTCCGACAATTCAAAGTTTATTTGCAGGGTATCAAATTTTAAGTTTAATTCAATGTACAATTCAAACTTAATTAAATGTCAAAATCGAGATTCAAACATTTTTGAGTTGCGTAAAATACATGAGAAAACTCGAGATAAGTTTTATAAAATAAGAAACGATATTATGTATCGCAAACGAGGTGACTACCTCCTGTTCTATGTCCCGTATGGGAATATGTAATATATGAAAATGCAATTTTAAATAACTATTGGTTTGCAAACTTTTTCGCAAATTTTGAGAACTACACTAAGAGACCTTTTGTTAGAATAAATTAAAAAAATGAATAAGAATTTAGTATAATATCGTTCCAAAATAGGGAAAACCAAGGTTTTATTACACTTATTCGTATTACTGTACCGAAGTTTAATAATATAATACGAGTATTTAAAACACGAAGACGACAAAGTAGTATTCTAAATACGAAATATTATGAATCTCCATTTCAAGAATTAGCACTATGAAAAAATGATATTCTTCTTAATGAGTTTTCGAAAAATAATTTGAATAAGAAAAATAATTAATGTCATAATCTCGAAAACGTATTTTAGAAATTGATATTGTCAATATGAAGTTGACAGAAACCTGAGAGGCATAGCAAACTATGAAATCATTATTCTTTATTTTTCATATAGTTTCGTTTGAATGCTCCTCGAGTGTTTCCGCCGTTTTCCGATCAAGTCCGATTGTGCAGAGCCAAACATGGAACGCATGGAACACGGCCGCGGTCGGTCCAAATCCAATTCGGTCCAATTCCACGTTTTGACATATGTTATATGTTACATAATTTTGTATTATTAAACTTATAAATTATTGTATTTATAAATAAATACATGCACACCGAAGCACTGTACAGGTGTACAAAGTACTCAGTCGGTAATATTTAGTTTTGTTGTCAAAAATCTTGGTTTCGTAAAAAACCAGGACATTTTGCCTATTTTCAAGAAAAAACCAGGACACCAGGACAGACCTCGAAAAAAGACGACATGTGCTGAAAAACCGTCGCGGATGGTAACCCTAGAACTTTGTTAGGCCTCGAGTGTGCAACAGAAACAATTTTCGAGAATATGAAGTTCCAGTATATGCGGCACTTCTCATTTTCGACAATTTACCCTATTTCGCTAGGAACGTTTGGCAGACTGGTATCAGGGATAATACCGTCAAAGTGACAGAGATGGTAATAAAGCACTCTTAGTGCCACATTATGCCTTTGGATGTACGTCGTTTCCTCATGAGTTGGGCAACTATATAGTATGTGTCCTCGATGCTCAGGGTGTGCATCACACATTCTGCAGCTATCATCGGGAATTTCTTTGCTCAAAATGTGGCGACGTTATGCTAAAGTGGAAATGACACCGTCTTGGCACGCTGAAATAAAACTCTCCGTGCCCGACTTCAATCCGGGTGATTTAAGGAAAGCAAACGTTACCTCATACGACATCGACTGATCCTTCACATTTCTGTGTAGAGACATCTGCTACTTTCATTCATTTTTATATTTAAGCTATTTCGAGGAATTATTGACTGTCCCGAACTACTGCATCAATTAAACTTTCCAATCCCTGAAAAGAATCCTAGATCATATGATTTTCTATATTTAGAACATACGAGGGCGGTCCGATAAGTACTTAGCCTAAAAAAGAAAAACGAAAATTTGGGAAAAGTGGCGATTTATTTCTCAGAAATAAATTTTTAAATAAAAAAATCCGGAAATTTTCATAAAATAGTTAATTTTGCAAACAAATAAATGAATTTTTAATCAAAGAGATAAAATTTCAACCTAAAATAGAATAGTTAAATTTTATGTAAAAAAAATAATTTTCGACTAAGTAATTTTCTACCAAAAAAGACAACTTTTAAATAAAAAAAAGCTAAATTTTAAATAAAAAAAAAGATAAATTTTCTACCAAAAAGATCAATTTTCCACTAAAAAATATAAGTTTTCAACCAAAAATAGAATAGTTAAATTTTCAGTAAGAAAAGTAAACTTCAAGTAAAAAAAAATCAAGAATTTTCAACCAAAGAAATTATTTTTCAACCAAAAATAAAATAGATAAATTTTCAGTAAGAAAAATAAATTTTCAAACAAAAAAAAACGCAAACTAACGTCTCAACTAATGAGATTACTTTTCTACAAAAAAATACGAACTTTTAAGCAAATAGTTGAATTTTCGTCTTAAAAGATTAATTTTCTACCAAACAAGATAAATTTTCAAGAAAATATATGAATTTTCAACTCAAAAAGATAAATTTTCAACAACAAAAAAATAATAGTTAAATTTTCAGGCAGAAAAATAAACTTTCAGCAAAAAAAATCATGAATTTTCAGCTAAACAAGGTAAATTATATCCAGAAACACGAATTTTCAATAAAATATTTAAATTTTATCGAAATGAATGAATTTGTAACCAAAAAGACGAAGTTTCAACTAATGAGATTACTTTTGTAAAAAAAAGTACGATTTTTTAAGCAAATAGTTAAATTTTCGGTTAGAAAAATAAACTGTCATACAAAAAAATATGAATTTCCAACAATTTGTTAAATTTTCAACCAAAGAAATTAATTTTTTAACAAAAAGATGAAAATTTGACTAATGAGATTACTTTTCTACCAATAAATACGAATTTAAAAAAAATAGTTGAATTTTCACCTGAAACAGATTAATTTTCACCCTAAAATGAAATAGTTAAATTTTATGTAAAAAAAATAATAATTTCGACAAAATAAAATAAATTTTTTACAATATAGTTCAATTTTTACCAAACAAATTAATTGTCAACCAACAAGAATAAATTTCGATCAAAAACGATCAATTTAAAAAAAAAAAATGGAATAGTTGAATTTTCAGTTAAAGAAGTGAATTTTTAACTAAAAAATTCGTTTTTTTTATTGACAATTAATTTTTTAATTGAATATTTGACTATTCCGTTTTTGGTTAAAAATGGATCTTTTTTAGTTTACAAATTCAACCATTTGGTTGAAAATTTATATAATTTATTTAAAATTCCTCTTTTTTGGTTGAAAGTTAACATTTTTCGTTGAAAATTCTACTATTTGATTATAAATTTAGGTATTTTGTTAAAAATTCATCCTTTCTGGTAGAAAATTAATCCTGGTTAAAAATTCATATTTTTTAGTTAAAAATGTATCTCTTTGGTGAAAAATCAGACTACTTTGTAACAAATTTGTTTGTTTTTTTTCAAATAAATTTTCAACTGAAAATTTAACTATTTGTTTAAATATTCAACTTTTTTGTTAAAAATTCAACTGTTTTGTTAAAAATTAACTTTTTTGTTGAAAATTCACATTTATGGGTTTGAAAATTCAAGTTTTTTTGTAGATAATTAATCTTTTTGGCCCAAATTTAAACAGTTTAATAGAAAAGCCAACTACTTGGGAGAAAATTCAACTGATTTTTAGAAAATTATTTGTTCTCATTGAAAATTAATTTTTTTATATGAAAATTTGACTGTTTGATTTTTGGTTAAAATTGATCTTTTTTAGTTTAAAAAATGAACTATTTAATTAAACTTTTTTTTATACCTAAAAATAAATTAGAATCGACAGGGAAAAATGATAGTTAATTAATCATTTAATATTTTATCCTAATTTTTAAAATTATCGTTTCCAGGTTCGAAAAAATAAACAAGTACGTAGAAAATTTTCAACATGATTATAAAGCAATCAGAGATCGACAAATTGTCCACGAGATGGAACTTTTGAAGATAAAAAAACAAGATGAGGAAATTGATCACCTTTTAAAAGAAATCAAGCAAAAAGAGATACGAAATTCTAAAAAGGATGCCGAGAAGGCCGAAAAAGGTATTGAAAAGAAACAAAGTTCGCAACAAAATTTATTAATCAGGAAAAATTTGTCTCTAATATTTCGTTTTTTCATATTTTTTTTCAGTTGAACTCCTGGCGAAAATTAGAAAGCAGAAAGAGGAGGTCAAGGCTGATATCGTTTTGTGGAAAAATAAAATTCAAAATCGAAAAGAAAAGAAAGCAAAATTCGATGAACTGAGCGCCAAACTTCAACAAAAGGAACAAGAGTAATTTTATCTCTTATTTGGACAATAATTATCATTTTTATTTAAATAGGGAATTTCTAAAATGGTTTTTGTTTTCTAATTCAAGGAAATTTGAGGCTGAAAAAAGAGTCGAAGAATTGGGGAAAAAGATTCAAGCTTTTGAGGACGGCAGAAAGGCCAAAATAGAAAAACACGAGGCAGTAAGTTAATTTTCAATTAGAAATTTCGAAAATTGAATCTACAAATTAAAATTTGAGACACGTTTTAAAATTTTTTGTTACGTTAGCGTTTGACACCAAAAACTAGTATTTTTAACCAAATAATTCAATTTCCATCCCAAAAGATTAATTTTCTACCAAACAAGAAAAATTTTCAACAATATACATGAATTTTTAAATAAAAAAGATTAATTTTCTACCAAAAAAATGAATAGTTTAATTTCAAAATAAGAATAATAAACTGCCAACAGAAAAAATCGAATTTCCAACAAATCTGTTAAAATTTCCATCAAAGATATTAATTTTTAACCAAAAAGATAAATTAGTTACAATAAGATTAATATTTTACCGCAAAAGATGAATTTTCAATAAAATAGTTAAATTTTCAACCAAATAAATGAATTTTTAACCCAAAAGATTAATTTTCTACAAAAAGGACAAATTTTCAACAAAATACATGAATTTTCAACTAAAAAAGATCAATTGTCAAACCAAAAATATAATAATTAAATTTTCAATAAGAAAAATAAGTTTTCTAAAAAAAAACACGAATTTTCAAATAAATAGTTACATTATTAAGCAAATAAATTAATTTTTTACCAAAAAGATGAAGTTTCAAGTAATGAGATTACTTTTCTACCAGAAAAGACCAATTTTGAACAAAACAGTTGAGTTTCAGCCTAAAACAGAAATGTTAAATTTACAGTAAAAAAATAAATTTGCAACCAAATCAAATTAATTTTTAACCAAATATTTTAATTGTTCAACCAAAAAAATTAATTATAAACTAAGAGGATTAAATTTCTGTTAATAATCTTTCTTTTATTATTTTTCTTTCTTTCCTTCTGTTAATAATGTTAATAATAATAATAATAAATCAAATAAATTTTCAACAAAATAAATCAATTTTAACAAAAAAAAAACACGAATTTTCAATTGAATAATTAAATTTTTAACCAAATTAATTCATTTTCAACCAAAAAAGGTTAGTTTCAAGTAATGAAATTACTTTCTTACCAAAAAATACGAATTTTGAACAAAATAGTTAAATTTTCTCCTAAAACAGATACATTTTCAACCTAAAATAGAATAGTTAAATTTTCCGTAAAAAAAATGAATTTTTTACGAAATAAAATAAATTTTTAACAATATAATTGAATTTTCAACCAAACACATAAATTTGCAACCTGCAAGATTAAATTTCGATCTCAAAAAGATAAATTTTGTACAAAAAATGGGGAAGTTAAGTTTTTTTAACTAAAATGATAAATCTTTAACCAAAAAGAAAATTAATATTCAACCAAATAGACGAATTTTCAATCCAAATTATTAATTTTCAAAAAATACCAATTTTCAACTAAAAAAAAAAAAAAAACAATTTTCCAGCAAAAGTAGAATAGTTTAATTTTCAGTAAAAAAATTAATTTTTAACAAAAAAACGCACATTTTCTATAAAATACTCAAATTTTCAATCAAATGAATGAATTTTTAACCAAAAAGATGAAGTTTCAAGTGATGAGATTACTTAAATAGAATAGTTAAATTTTCAGTAAAAAAAAAATTCAACCAAATCAAACAAATTTTCAACAAAGTAGTTCAATTTTCAACCAAAAAGATTAATTTTCAACTAACAAGATTAAATTTCGATAGAAAAAGATCAATTTTTCACAAAAAATTTAATAGTTAAATGTTCAGTTAAAGGAGTGAATTTTTAACTAAAATGATAATTCTTCAACAAAAAAGAAAATTAATTTTTAATCAATTAGACGAATTTTCAATCCAAAAGATTAATTTTCTACCGACAAATTTTCAACTAAAAAAGATCAATTTTCAAGCAAAAATAGAATAGTTCAATTTTCAGTAAGAAAAATAAATTTTCAACAAAAAAACGCACATTTTCAATTAAATACTTAAATTTTCAACCAAAGAAATCAATTTTAAACGAGAAAGATAAATTAGTTATCAAGAAGATTAATATTTTACCGCAAAAGATGAATTTTAAACAAAATACATACATTTTCAATAAAATTGTTAAATTTTCAACCAAATAAATGAATTTTTATCCAAAAGTATTATTTTTCTACTAAAAAGGACAAATTTTCAACAAAATACATGAATTTTCAACTAAAAAAGATTAATTATAAACCGAAAATAGATTAGTTAAATTTTCAATAAGAAAAATAAGTTTTCAAAAAAAAAAACACGAATTTTCAATAAAATAGTTAAATTTTCAAACAAATAAATTAATTTTTAACCAAAAATATAAAGTTTTAAATAATAAAATTACTTTTCTACCAAAAAAAGACAAATTTTGAACAAAACAATTGATTTTTAATCTACAACAGATATATTTTCAACCTAAAAATATAAAATAAAATTAAAAAGTAAAAGAATAAATTTTTAATGAAATAAAGTTCATTTCTAACCAAATATTTCAATTGTTCAACCGAAAAAATGAATTATAAACTAAGAAGATTAAATTTCTATCAGAAAAGATAGATTTCCAATCAAGAAGATTTATTTTCTACCAAAAATATTAATTTTCAACAAAATACATGAATTTTCAATAAAATAGTTAAATTTTTAACAAAATAAATTAATTTTTAACCAAAAAGATGAAGTTTCAATTGATGAGATTACTTTTCTACCAAGAAATATGAATTTTTAACCAAATAGTTGAAATTTCATCCCGAAAGATTAATTTTCTACCAAACAAGACAAATTTTCAAGAAAACACATGAATTTTTAACTGAAAAATTAAAATTTCGACAACAAAAAATATAGTTAGATTTTCAGTCAGAAAAATAAACTTTCAGCAAAAAAAAAAAAAGAATTCTTAACAAAATACGTAACTTTTCAACTAAAAAAGATAGATTTTTATCAACAATAGAAAAGTTAAATTTTCAGCAAAAAAATTCATTTTTAAATTAAAAAATCTGGAATTTTATTTATAAAATAGTTAATTTTGCAACCAAATAAATGAATTTTTGATAAAAAAGATCAAATTTCAACCTAAAATAGAATAGTTAAATTTTATGTAAAAAAAAATAATTTTCGACTGAGTAAAATAAATTTTTAAGAAAATAGTTCAAGATTTAACCAAACAGATTAATTTTCAAGCAGCAAGATTAAATTTCGATTAAAAAGATATCAATTTTCCACAAAAAATGGAATAGTTAAATTTTCAATAAGAAAAATAAGTTTTCAACAACAAAAACATGAATTTTCAATAAAATAGTTAAATTTTTATGCAATTGGTCAACCAAAAAAATTAATTATAAACTAAGAAGATTAGTTTTCTATCAAATAAGTTAAATTTTCAACCAAAATGATTAATTTTCTACAAAAAAGATTCATTTTTAACAAAATACATGAATCTTCAACTAAAAAAAATTAATTTTCAACCTAAAATAGAATTGTTAAAATTTCAGTAAAAAAAAAATGTTCAACCAAATAAAATTTATTATAAACTAAGAAGATTAAATTTCTATTAAAACAGATAAATTTTCAACTTAGAATAGAATAGTTAAATTTTCAAATAAAAAATATAAATTTTCAACCAAAAGAAGAATAGTTAAATTTTCAGTCATGAAAATAAACTTTCAGCAAAAAAAAACGAATTTTCAACAAAATTGTTAAATTTTTAACCAAAGAAATTATTTTACAACCAAAAAAATGAATTAGTCATCATTAACATTCTACCACAAAAGATAAATTTCCAAAAAAATTCATGAATTTTCATCTAAAAAAGGTAAATTATTTTCAATGAAATATGTACATTTTTCCGAACTAACAAGATTAAATTTGGATAGAAAAAGATCAATTTTCCCCAAAAAATGGAATAGTTAAATTTTCAGTTAAAGAAGTGAATTTTCAACTAAAATTATAAATCTTCTACCAAAAGAAATTTAATTTTTTACCAAATAGATGAATTTTCAAGCCAAAAATTTAATTTTCTACTGAGAAAGACAAATTATTAACAAAATACATGAATTTTCAACAAAATTGTTAAATTTCCAAACCAAAGAAATTAATTTTCAACCAAAAAAATGAATATTCTGAAGAAAAAAAAATTCAACAAAAGACACGAATTTTCAAACAAAAAAGATAACTTTTTAACTAAAAATGGAATACTTCAATTTTCAGTTAGAAAAATAAATGTTCAACAACAAAAAAACACGAATTTTCGACACGAAAATTAATTTTTTTATTGAGCATTTGACTATTCTATTTTTGTTTAAAAATGGATCTTTTTTAGTTTACAAATCCAACTATTTGGTTGAAATTTATGTCATTTTGTTAAAATTCGTCTTTTTTGGTAGAAATTTAATATTTTAGGTAAAAATACAGCTATTTGGTTAAAATTTTATTTTATTTTTTGTTAAAAAATTTAACAATTTGGTTAAAAATGTATGTAATTCATTGAAGATTTTTTTCTGGTAGAAAATTAATCTTCTTGATTGAAAATTCAATTATTTGATTATAAATTTATGTATTTTGTTGAAAATACGTCCATTTTTCTAGAAAATTTATATTCTCGGTTGAAGATTAAATTATTTGATTTAAATTTTATATATTTTGTTGAGAATGTGTCATTTTAAGTAGAAAATTAATCTTCTTGTTTGAAAATTCATCTTTTTTGATTAAAATCACTGTTTGGTTGAAAATTATTTTTTTTGTTGAGGATTCATCTATTTTATTAAAAATTCAACTACTTGATTGAAAATTAAATTCCTTTGTTACCAATTTATTTTTTTGGTTTAAGATTCATAATTCGAGTTGAAAATTCATCTTTTTGTTTAAAAATTGAACACTTTGTTAAAAATTTGCTTTTTTTTTTGTTTCGAAATAATTTTTTAATTGAAAATTTAACTATTTGTTTCAACATTCAATTGCATGGTTAAAAGTTAACTTTTTTTGTTGAAAATTTACATTTACGGATTTGAAAATTCAGTTTTTTTTTTATACAATTCGTATTTGTGGCTTCAATTAAAAAAATGTTGCAGAAAATTTAACTTCTTTGTAGAAAATTCATTTTGTTATCAAAAATGAATTGTTTTTTAATAAAAATTTGACTATTCAATTTTTGGTTAAAAATTGATCGTTTTTAGTTTACAATTCAACTACTTGGTTAAAAATTTATGTAATTCGTTGAAAATTCATATTTTGGGTTAAAAATTGAACTACTTTGTTAAACATTTTTTTTAAATTAATTTTTAACTGCGAATTTGACTATTTGTTTAAAAGCTGAACTATTTGTTAAAAAATTAACTTTTTTGTTGAAACTTCAGTTTTTTTGTAGATAATTCGTATTTTTGGCTTCAATTACAATTTTTAATTCCTTCAAAAATTCATAGATTTGGTTGAAAATTCATCTGCTTGGTTGAAAATTTAGCTATTTCGTTGAAAATTAATTTTATTATCTTGAAAATTAATTTCTTTCTTCGAAAATTCCTGTAAAAATTCAAATATTTGGTTGAAAATTCACGTATTTTATTAGAAATTAGTCTTTTTTGATAGAAATTTAATCTTCTTGGTCGAAAAATTATATTTTTCATTGAAAATTTATTTCTTCCGTTGAAAATTAGTATTTTTATTGAAAAAAAATTTTACTGCAAATTTAACTGTTCCATTTTTTATCGAAAATTAATCTCTTTTGTTAGAAATTGATTCTTCTTGGTTGAAAATTAATTTTATTTTGTTCAAAATTAATTTTTTTCTTTGAAACTTTCTTTAAAAAATCAAATATTTGGTTGAAAAATGATGTATTTTTGTTAGAATTTAATCTTTGTTTAGGAGAAAATTGATCTGCTTGGTTGAAAAATTATATTTTTGGTTTGAAAATTAATTTCTTGGGTTGAAAAATATATATTTTTTTAATTGAAAAATTAATTTTTACTCCAAAAATAACTATTCGATCTTTTATCGAAAACATATTTGGTTAAAAATTGAACTGTTTCCATGAAAATTAATTTTATTTTGTTCAAAATTAATTTTTTACTCAACATTTTTAACTATTCTTTTTTTTTTTTTTAAATTCATTTCTTTGTTTGAAACTTCCTTTAAAATTCATGTGTTTTGTTAGAAATTAATCTTTTTTGAAAGAAATTTAATCTTCTTGAAAGAAAATTCATCGGTTTGATTAAAAATTTTACTATTTCGTTGAAATTTAATTTTTTCACTATTCTATTTTTTTTCTTTTTTTTTAATTTCTTCAAAAATTCAAACATTTGGTTAAAAATGTATGTATTTTGTTAAAACGTAATCTTTTTTAGTATAAAATTAATCTTGGTTTGACAATTATATTTTTGTTTGAAAATTACTTTTCTTCAGTTAAAAATTAGTTTTTTTTTATTGAAAAAAATTTTTTGACTGTAAATTTAACTATTCCATTTTTTTAATGAAAATCCATCTTTTTTTATAGAAATTTAATCTTCTTGGTTGAAAAATAATCTGTTTGGTTAAAAATTTAACTATTTCGTTGACAATTAATTTTATTTTGTTCAAAATTAATGTTTCTCTTAACATTTTTAACTATTTTATGTTGAAAATTCATTTCTTTTTTCGAAACTTCCTTTAAAAATTCAAATATTTGGTTGAAAATTCACGTATTTTGTTAGAAATTAATGTTTTTGATGCAAATTTAATCATCTTCTTGGTTAAAAATTCTTTTTCGTTGTAAATAATTTTATTTTGTTGTTGCAAATTCTTTTAAAAATTAAACAAAAATTCAACAACGAAAATTTAACTTCTCCATTTTTTCGAAATTTTAATCATTTATGATAAAAATTTAATCTTTTTCGTTAAAAGCTAATCTGTTTTGTTGAAAATTTAACTGTTTCACTGGAAATTAATTTGATTTTCTTGAAAATTAATTTTCTTACTGAAACTTTTTAACTATTCCATGTTTTGTCGAAAATTAAATTCTTTTATTGCAAATTCCTGTAAAAAATTTGAATATTTCGTTGGAAATTCATGTATTTTGTTAAAATTAATCTTTTTTGATAGAAAATTAATCTTCTTGGTTGAAATTTAATTTTCTTCAATTGAAAATTCAAATATTTTGTTGAAAATTCATGTATTTTGTTAATAATTACTCTTTTTTGGTATAAAATTAATCTTCTTGGCTGGAAATTTTTCTGTTTGGTTTAAAATTAATTTCTTTGGTTGGAAATTAGTTTTTTTATTGAAAACAAATTATATTTTTTCAACCGAAAATTTAACTATTCCATTCTTTGTCAAAAATGTATCTTCTATGATAGAAATTTAATCTTCTTCATTGGAAAAAAACATCTGTTTGGTTGAAAACTTAACTGCTTTGTTGAAAATTTATCTATTTTATGTAAAAATTCAACTATTACGTTTTTTAGTTCAAAAATAATTTTTCTAACATAAAATTTAACTGTTGTATTTTTGGTTAAAAATTAGTTGTTTTTTTTTTTAATGAAAATTAATTTTTTCAACTGAAAATTTAACTATTCCAATTTTTATAGAAAATGTATCTTTTTTTTTATAGTAATTTAATCTTCTTGGTTTTAAAAATGATATTTTTGTTTCAAAATGGATTTCTTTGCTTGAAAATTAGTGCTTTTTTAATTGAATATTATTATTTTCGAACTGCAAATTTAAGTATTCCATTTTTTATCGAAAATGTATCTTTTTTGGAAGAAATTCAATCTTTTCGGTTGAAAATTCATCTGTGCTTGAAAATTAGTGTTTTTTGATAGAAATTTAATCTCCTAGATTGAAAATTTATGTTATTTGATTGAGGATTAATTTTTTTTTTATTGTAAATTTAACTATTCTATTTTAAGTTGAAAATTAATTTGTTTTCGGTGAAAATTCATTTCTTTCTTCGAAACTTCCTTTAAAAATTCAAATATTTGGTTGAAAATTTACTTATTTTGTTAGAAATTAGTCTTTTCCGATAGAAATTTAATTTTATTGGTTAAAAATTCACCTTTTTTGAATATTATTTTGAATATTCATCACTTTGAAAAGTAGTAATATTTTAATTTTTATAATTTAGAACCATGTAACAATCATTTTTATCTGACATTGGGATCATCTAAAACTCCTTAGTTAAAAATGGAACTACTTTTAAAAAAAAATAATAATAATTATTCAGTGGCTATTTCATCATTTTAGCTTAAAAAACTTTTTTTTTTTTTTGTTCAAAATTATTTTTTTTTTTTTGGTTGAAAGTTAATTTCATTAACTAAAACTTCAACTATTCCAGGTTTGATTGACATCTTCTTGGTTGAAAATTTATATATTTGGTTTGAAATTGAACTATTTCGTTGCAAATTAATTTTATTTTTTTCAAAATTAATGTTTTGCTTAACATTTTTAACTATTCTATTTTATGTTGAAAAATCATTTCTTTGTTTGAAACTTCCTTTAAAAATTCAAATATTTTGGTAAAAATTCATGTATTTTGTTAGAAGTTAATCTTTTTTGGTAGAAATTTAAACTTCTTGGTTAAAAATGTAACTATTTCGTTTAAAATAATTTTATTTTGTTGAAATTTAATTTTTTTTACTGAACATTTTTTGTTGAAAATTCCGTTAAAAATTCAAATATTTGGTTAAAAATTGATCTATTTTGTTAAAACTTAATCTTTGTTCAGGAGAAAATTGATCTTTTTTGGAAAATTATATTTTTGTTTCAAAATTTATTTCTTCGGTTGAAAATTAGTGTTTTTATTGCAAAAAGAATTTTACTGCAAATTTATCTGTTCCATTTTTTATCGAAAATTAACCTTTTTTGATATAAATTAAATCTTGTTGGTTGAAAATTTATATATTTGGTTGAAAATTAATTTTATTATGTTCAAAATTAATTTCTTTCTTTGAAATTTTCTTTTAAGATTCAAATATTTTGTTGAAGAATTAATCTTTTTTGATAGAAATTTGATCTTCTTGGTTGAAAATTCATCTGTTTGGTTGGAAATGAATGTTGTTTTTTTCAAAATTAATTTTTTGCTTAACATTTTTAGCTATTCTATTTTATTTGAAAAATAATTTCTTTCTTTTAAACTTTCTATAAAAATTCAAATATTTCGGTGAAAATTCATGTTTTTGTTAAAATTTAATATTTTTTGATAAAAATTTAATCTTCTTGGTTGAAAATTGAACTATTTCGTTGAAAATTATTTTATTTTGTTAAAATTTAATTTTTTATTGAAAATTTTTTACTATTCCATTTTTTGATGAAAATTTCTTTAAAAAATCAAACATTTGGTTGAAAATGTATGTATTTTGTTAAAACTTAATTTTTGTTTAGGAGAAAATTGATCTTCTTGGTCGAAAAATGATATTTTTGTTTGAAAATTAATTTGTTCGGTTGTTAAGTGGTTTTATTTATTTATATTTTTTTTACTGCAAATTTAACTACTCCATTATTTCATATTTTGTTGGAAATTAATTTTATTTTCTTAAAAATTAATTTTATTTTCTTGGAAATTAATTTTATATTCCTAAAAAATAAATTTTTTTTCGAAACTTTTGAACTATTCCATTTTTGGTTGAAAACTAAATTCTTTGATTGAAAATTCTTGTAAAAATTAATGTATTTTGTTAGAAATTAATATTTGTTGATAGCAATTTAATCTTCTTGGTTGAAAATTCACTTATTTCGTTAAAAATAATTTTATTTGGTTTTAAATACATTTCTTTACTGAATATATTTAACTATTCTATTTTTTGTTCAAAATTCCTTTAAAGAGTCAAATATTTGGATAAAAAAATACGTATTTTGTTCAAATTTGATCTTTGTTTGGACTTTTGTTTGTACATTAATTTCTTTGTTTGAAAATTAGTGTTTTTTTAAATTGAAAATTAATTTAAAAAATAAATTTAACTATTCCATTTTTTATCAAAATTGTATAATTTTTGATAGAAATTTAATGTTCTGGGTTAAACATTTAATTATTTTGTTGAAGATCTATGTTATTTAATTCAAAACGTATTTTTTTACTGAAAATTTAACTATTCTATTGTAAGTAGATAATATATCTATTTTAGGTGAAAATTCTACTGTTTGTTGAAAGTACATTTTTTTCGGTTGAAAATTTATTTTTCTAACTGAAATTTTAACTATTCTATTTTTAGTTGAAAATTGGTCTTTTTTTGGAAAAAAAAACTAATCGCTTGGGTTGAAAATTTAACTATATGGTTAAAAATTTAAATTTGTTGTTGCCGATTCATCATTTTAGTAAAAAAATTAAATTTTCAACTGAAAATCTAATTAGTCCATGTTTGGTTAAAAATTCATCTTCTTCATTTCAAAATTGAACTTTTTGTTTGAAAATTCTTTTCTTTGCTTGAAAATTCCTTGAAATATTCGAATATTTGGTTGAAAATTCATGCATTTTGTTAAAAATTTATCTTTGTTTGGTATAAAATTAATCTTCTAGTTTGAAGATTTATTCTTTTGGTACTTTGTTAAAATTAATTTTTTTGTTTGAAAATTCCTTTAAAAATTCCATTATTTAGATAAATATTCATATATTTTGTAAAAAGAAATAATATTTTGCGGAAAATTTAACTTCTTGGTTGAAAATTTGGTTTGTTTTAAATTAATTTCTTTTGTTGTAAATTTCCGGTGCACTATTTTTGGATTCTTTTCTTGAAAATGATATATATATTTTTTTAATGAAAATTAATTTTTTCAACTGAAAATTTAAGTACTCCATTTTTTATAGAAAATTTATCTTTTTTTGATAGTAATTTAATCTTCTTGGTTGAAAATTTAACTATTTCGTTGTAAATAATTTTATTTTGTCGAAATTTAAATTTTTCACTGAAACTTTTAACTATTCTGTTTTAATTGAAAATTCCTTTAAAAATTGAAATATTTGATTGAAAATTTATGTATTTTATTAAAACTTAATCTTTGTTTAGGAGAAATTTAATCTTCTTGATTGAAAAATCATATATTTGGTTGAAAATTAATTCAATTTCGTTCAAATTTAATTTCTTACTCAATATTTTTAACTATTCTATTTTATTTTGAAAATTCGTTTCTTTGTTTGAAACAACCTTTAAAAATTCAAATATTTGATTGAAAATGTATATATTTTTGTTTGAAAATTAATTTAATTTTGTTCCAATTTAATTTTTTCCTCAACATTTTTAACTATTCTATTTTATTTTGAAAAGTATTTTTCTTTCCTTAAAACTTCCTTTAAAAATTCAAATATTGAAAATTATTATTTTTTTTTAATGAAAATTTATTTTTCTTAACTGAAAATTTAACTATTTCGTTGTAAATAATTTTATTTTGTTGAAATTTAATTTTTTTACTGAAACTTTTTGACTATTTCATTTATTGTCGAAAATTAATTTTTTTGTTTAAAACTTCCTTTAAAAATTAAAATATTTGTTTGAAAATTCATTTATTTTGTTACAAATTAATCTTTTGTGACAGAAAGTTAATCTAATTGGTTGGAAAATTATGTTTTTAAATGAAAATTAATTTTTTCAACTGAAAATTTAACTTTTTCGTTGTAAATAATTTTATTTTGTTGTTATATAATTTTTTTACTGAATATTTGTAACTATTCTATTTATTGTTGGAAATGGATTTTTTTGTTCGAAGCTTCCTTTAAAAATTAAAATATTTGGTTGAAAATTCATTTATTTTGTTAGAAATTAATCTTTTATGACAGAAAATTAATCTAATTGGTTGGAAAATTATTTTTTTATTTGAAAATTCATTTCTTTGCTTGAAAATTAGTGTTTTTTAAATTGAAAATTATTATTTTCTAAGTGCAAATTTAACTATTCAATTTTTTATCGAAAATTTACTCTCTTTTTTTTAATAAAAATTTAATCTTCTTGATTGAAAATTCATATATTTGGTTACAAATTCATTATTTCGTTGAAGATTTTGTTCAAAATAATATTTTACTTAACATTGTTAACTATTCCCTTTTTTATCGAAAATGTAATTTCTTTTTTTAATAGAAATTTAATCTTCTTGGTTGAAAATTCATATATTTGGTTAAAAAATTTACTATTTCGTTGAAGATTATGTTCAAAATAATGCTTTACTCAACATTTTTAACTATTTTATGTTGAAAATTCATTTCTTTTTTCGAAAATTCATTTAAAAATTCAAATATTTAGTTGAAGATTTCTGTATTTTGTTAAAATTTAATCTTTTTTCAGGAGAAAATTGATCTTCTTTGTTGGAAAATTATATTTTTGTTTGGAAATTTATTTCTTCGGTTGAAAATTAGTGTTTTTATTGCCAAAAATTTTTGACTGCAAATTGAACTGTTCCATTCTTTATCGAAAATTAACCTTTTTTGATACAAATTAAATCTTCTTGGTTGAAAATTTATATATTTGGTGGAAAATTGAACTATTTCGTTGAAAATAATTTTATTTTGTTGAAATTTAATTTTTTTATTGAAGATTTTTTACTATTCTATTTTTTAAAAATGAAAATTGCTTTAAAAATTCAAACACTTGTTTTGAAAATTTAACTATTTCGTTGAAAATAATTTTATTTTGTTGACATTTAATTTTGTTATTGAAAATTTTTCACTATTCTATTTTTTGGTGAAAATTTCTTTTAAAATTTAAACATTTGGTTGAAAATTTATGAATTTTTTTGAAACTTAATCTTTGTTCAGGAGAAAATTGATCTCCTTGGTTGAAAAACTGTATTTTTGTTTGAAAATTAATTTCTTCGGTTGAAAAGTAGTGTTTTTTTATTGAATAATTTTTTTTCGCTGAAAATTTAACTATTCCATTATTTCATATTTTGTTGGAAATTAATTTTATTTTCTTAAACATTAATTTTATATTCTTGAAAATAATTTTATTTTCTTGAAAAATAATTGTATTTTCTTGAAAATTAATTTTGTTACTGAATTTTTTTTAAGTATTCCATTTTTGGTTGAAAATTAAATTCTTTGATTGAAAATTCGAGTAAAAATTCAAATATTTTGTTGAAAATTCATGTATTTTGTTAGAAATTAATCTTTCTTTTGATAGCAATTTAATCTTCTTGGTTGAAAATTCATTTGTTTGGTTGAAAATTTAGCTATTTCGTTAAAAATAATTTTATTTTGTTGAAAATAAATTTTTTTACTGAATATTTTTAATTATTCTTTTTTTGTTTGTTGAACATTCCTTTAAAATTTCAAATATTTGGATAAAAAAATTACGTTTTTTTTTTAAATTATTTTTTTAACTGAAAATTTAACTATTCCACGTTGAAGCACTTCAAATTATTTAAACCTATTTAAAATACCCTAAGATATTTCAAATCCTTAAAAAACTTTTGAAATCCCTTAAAATTTTTTTAAACTCTTGAAAATTCCTTGGAAGTTTTGAAAATACCCTAAAATCTGTGAAATTCTTGAAATCCATTCAAATTTTTAACATCAATTGGAAATTCCTTGGAATCTTTGTAAATATCTTTAAATCTTCAAAGTTCTTAAAAATCTTTGTAAATACCTTGAAATATCTGAAATTTTTAGAAATCTCTGAATTTTTGTCAATCAATTCTTTGAGATCCAATAAAATATTATAAGATCACGTGACATTACATGAAATCTGATATTTTCTAAAATCTTGGAAAATTTATTTAAAAACTTTAAGAGCTTTCAAAATTTTAAAATTAACTGAAAATGCTTTGGAATCTTAAAAATACCATAAAACATTTTAAATCCTTTGAAACCATTCGAAATCCCTTAAAATCTTTGCCTTGAGAAATATATGCCTCTAAATTTTTTAAAAGCTCTTGAAAATTCCTTGGATGTTTAAAAAATACTCTGAAATCTTCAAAATCCTTTGTAATATTTTTAAATATTTGAATATTTTAAAAATTCCTTCGATTCTTAAAAAAAATTAAAATATTTTAAACCCATTAACAATCCTTCTCAATTATTAAAATTATTTAAAAATTCCTTTCTTTTCTATAAAATTCCCTAAATAATTTAAAATCCTTTGAAATCTTTTGAAATCCCTTAACAATTTCTAGAGTTCTTGAAAATGTCTTGAAATATTTTAAAATACCCTAAGACATTTAAAATCTTTTAAAATCTTTTGAAATCCCAATTTTTTTAAACTCTTGAAAATTCCGAATAACTATTTATTTGTTCAAAGGTTTTGAACTCTTAAATTCAAGCAAGAAATAAGATTCTTGAACAAATTTTTTAAAAATTTGAAGATTGCAGATGTGTCGAAAAATTACCTAGAAAATTTGAAACATACTTCTTAATTTTACAGGATTTTACAACATATTAGGATAAATTTGAGTCCGTTAAAAAGATAATTAGGTTTTCTAGAAATTTGGAAGAAATTTAAAAATATTTTATATTATTCAAATTTTTCCTAAAACTTTTTTTAAATTCTTCAAAATTAAAAAAAAATTCCTTTAAGATCTTCCCGATTCTTTTTTGACAATTCTGAAAATCTTTTTAAATCTTTTTAAATTTTCTACTAAAAAATTCTTAAACTGTTACTCATATTTTCTTCAAATTTTGTAATCATGAAAATTAATATTTTTTATTTAAAATCTTTTTCTAAATTTTAGGAAATCATACGAGTTTTATTGTTTTTCAATTTCCTCTTCAAATCAATATTTAAAATAAAAAGTAATTTGAAATATTCTGAGTAATCTTTAAAAAAATCTTATTCCCTGGAAAACTTCTAAAGTTTTTGTTTAAAATCTTCCAAAATCTATATTTCGTTTTGAATCTTTTGAAATCTTTTGAAGTTTCAAATTATTTTTGAATCTTCGCAAAACTTCTAAATCTGTTTTAAACTTACTTGAATTTTATTGAAAATTCGTCATTCTTGCAAAATTGAACATTTTTTTCTTTAAAATCAAAAAATGTTGAAATTTTAGAAAATCATATGGGGTTTGGAATATTTTTTTTATTTTTTCAAACTAATTTTTAAAATATAAAATCATTAAAAAATTTTCCAGAAATCTCAAGACATTTTTCTAATTTTCTTCAAATCTTTCACAATTCTTAAAAATATTTTTGTTCAAAATCTTCAATAACTACATTTTCAAACAAAAATTATGAAAACTTCACAAATTTTAAATTATTTTTTAATCTTTTCACAACTTCTGAAGATCTCTTAAACCTACTCGAATTTTTTCTAAAATTTTTTTATCTTGAAAAACTGAAAATAAAAATTGAACTGATTGTTTGAAAGTTCATCTTGTTTAGATAAAAATGCAAGTATTTAGTTGAAACTTCGCCTCTTTTGGTGGAAAATTAATCTTCTTGATTGAAAATTCATCTTTTTGATTGAAAATTCTTGATGATTCATCATTTCAGTTAAAAATTCTTCTCTTTGGTTGAAACCTGAACTATTTTGTCGAAAATTAATTTGTTTAGTTAAAAATTAATTTTTTGACTGATAATTTAACTATTCCAGTTTTTGTTCAAGATATATCTTTTTGGTTGAAAATTGAACTATTTGGTTAAAAATTGATATTTGTTAGATGAAAATTTAACTATTCATTATAAAATTAGTCGTTTTTGGTAGAAAATTAATGATCTTTGTTGATAATTAATCGTTTTGATTGAAAATTCTGGATTCATAGTTTTAGTTGAAAATCTATCACTTTGATTAAAAATTTAATTTATTTGCAAATTCAGTTTTCTAACTGCAGATCAACTCCTTCTTATTAAAATTAAAATAATTTTTGTTTGAAATGTCAACCATTACACTTTTTCGTTAAGGATTCATATTTTTTGTTGAAAATTAAATTTGTGTGAAATTTGAACCACTTCGTTAGAAAATAATTCTTTGTTGGTGGAAGATTCATCATTTCCGTTGAAAATTTATCTCTTTGGTACAAAATTCAACTATTTTGTTGGAAATTAAACTATTGTGTTGATAATTCAACTATTTCATTGAAAATTTGTTTATTTTCTGTTGAGAATTAATTTTTTAAACTGAAAATTCAACTATTTGGTTGAAGATTCTTCTTTTTTAGTAGAAAATTAAATTTTTTGATTGAAGATTCTTGATGATTCATTATTTTAGTTTATAATTGAACTATTTTATTGACATTTTAATTTTGTTGCATTTTTCTAACTGAGGATTTAACTTCTTTTGATTGAAATTGAAATAATTTTTGTTTGAAATATCAACCATTACGCTTTTTCGTTGAGAATTCATCTTTTTTGTTGAAAATTAAATTTGACTAAAAGTTGAACTACTTCGTTAAAAATTAATTTTTTTTGGGTAAAGATTCATCACTTCTGTTGAAAATGTATTTCTTTGGTTGAAAATTTAACTATTTGGTTGAAAATTCTTCTTTTTTGCTAGAAAATTAATCCTTTTGATTTAAAAGTCTTGACGATTCATCATTTTAGTTGAAAATTGAACTGTTTTATAGAAAATTTAATTTTGTTGCAAATTCATTTTTCTAACTGAAGATTCAACTCCTTTTTATCAATATTATAATAATGTTCGTTTGAAATATCAACCATTACACTTTTTCATTGAGAATTCATCTTTTTTGTTGAAAATTAAATTTGAATAAAAGTTGAACTGCTTTATTAAAATTTAATTTTTGTTGTCGTTGAAAATTCATCATTTCTGTTGAAAATTTACCTCTTTGGTTAAAAATTTTACCACGCGGTTGAAGATTCTTCTTTTTTGGTAGAAAATTGATCTTTTTAATTGAAAATTCTTGATGATTCAACGTTTTAGTTGAAAATTGAACTGTTTTATCGAAAATCAATTCTCTATTGGTTGAGAATCAATTTCTTTGAGCAATAATTTAACTACACTAGGACCCCGCTTTACCGGAAGCTGATATACCGGAAAAGGTGGTCAAAGGGGGCGAGAGAGAGATGCGTTTGTAAGGTCAACGGAGTCGCGCAGTTTACGGTTTGGCACTATAAGAATCCACAAGCAAGAAGGAGAAGAAGAACGGTTCGGAGAACCCCGATTTACCACGAAGGCCCTTGAGGGTACCCCCGAAATGTGCGGTGAAGCGGGGTCCCAGTGTATTCCAGTTTTTGTTGAAAATGTATATTTTTTGGTTAAAAATTCAACTATTTGGTTGATAATGATCTTTTTGAGTTGAAAATTCAACTACTTGTTGACAATTCATGTATTTTGTCGAAAATTCAACGCTTCTTAAAACATCTTATGTTGGTTCTAGAAAGTTGTAAATCGTTCAGAAGTGGAGTCAGAACTAGGTCACTCTAAAGAAACACTTTTAGAAAAAAAAATTCATTTCCAGAGTCATAAGGATTTATAAACCCACCCTTATGGCTCCCACCCTGATATTCAAAATTCTCTAAAAGATTCCTCGTTATTTTCTTTTCTTTTCAGTATAACAACTGCTACTCGATGGATAAGATTGAAGTTGTCTAAAAATTAATTTTGGATCCACAAAAGTGTAGCACTTTGATCTGACGTTGATAAACAGAATGATATGCAAAACAGTTTGAATTCACACGCTTTACTGCGAAATTAAGTTTTTCTTTAAAGGATCAAGATTCACATTCCCAAACATTTGGAAGGGATTTCATCATTTTGAACAGATGACATCATCGTTTTGGAATTAGACTTGAGTTTAAGATCTGGAATCAGTAGTTAAAGTTGATCCTTTCACTTTGTCTTGCTTTGTCGTTGGGGGGTCAAGTCAAGTAGAGAGGGCAGTTCCAGACAGGCTGGATTTGTTAGTACGTGACAGAAGCCGATCAATTTAGTGAAGGTAATGACTGACGCTTAAGTATCGATATTGAGAGGAAGACCAATTAATTGTTAGAAGTGCTATATGTAGCGACATGACAATATTATTGATTTCTTAATCTCTTCCTAATGAAATGATGAATTGCTCATACATTGTTCGAAGGCCGACGGCCAACTATACGTCACTTCCCACTGACCAATGTAGTTCAATATCCTACAATTCAATCCCATTCATAGCTTTTTTCTCGAATATCATTACTTAAGCCGACAATATTAATTATAATCTCCTTTATTATTCAGATTCAATTTGTTAATTCAATCCAATCAAGAGTAAACCAAATTTTTACCAGAAATTATTATTTGGTCCTTCGAGCCGTATTTGGCAGAAGAATAGGCGACACCGGCTCGAAGGACCAATATTTATGAATGAGTTTTTCAATTTTCTCTTCATGAATTGAACATTCAATTTTGGTGTTTGAGTCTGAGTGCTTTGGAAAATTTAGGAAGACCATTTTAAGCAATTCTTCTAATCTTTCTTTTAATCGTTCCTTCCAACGCTATAAAATCTTTAAAATAACTAAACAAAAAAACGTGAAAAATAAAAAATGTCTCTTTTCCAATGTAGAAAACAATTGAAAAATAATATAAACAAAAAAGGGGAAATATTTCGATTTAGAAAAAATTGAATAAACCAAAGTTTCATCCCTTCCAACTGAATTATTATGTTGAAAATAAAAAATTGCCCTCTTCCAGTGTAGAAAAGAAAAATTCAAAATAAAAAATATAAAAAATGTTAAAAGTAAAAAGTTTCTTGCTTCTAATTCAGGAAGAATTGCAAACAAAATTTCCTCCTTTATAACTCAACAAAAATGTTTTAAAAAAATTTCTCTTGCTATTCAGAAAACAGTTGAAAATAAAAAATTCTTCCCTGAAACTCAATAAACATGTTTTTTAAAAAATGACCTTTTCCGAATTAGAAAAAAATAACCTAAGTTTATTCCCTTTCAACACAATAGAAATGATAAAAACAAAACAGGGCCTCTTCCATTAGAGAAAAAATTGAAAACCAAAATTTTCTCCCTTTTCCAATTCAGAAAAAAAAATATCGAAAATAAAAAATGCCTTTCTAAAAACCAATTCAGGAAAGATTGCTAATCAAAATTTCCTTCCTTCACACTCGAAAAAATATTAAAAGTGAAAAATTTCCCTCTTCCAATTTAAAAAACAATTGAAAACAAAAAATTCTTCCCTTAAACTCAATAAAAATTTCAAAACAAAAAAAATGGCCTCTTCCTATTCAGAAAAAACTAAAAACTACCATTTCCTCCCTTCCAAATAGATAAAAATGTTAAAAATAAAAACTTACCCTCTTTCTAATTCAGGAAAGAAGAATAACCAAAGTCCCGTCCCTTCCAAGTCTATAAAATAAAAAAATTAAATAAAAAAATTCCACTCTTCCAATTCGGGAAGAATTGCAAACCGAAATTTCCTTCCTTCCAACTCAAAAAAATGCTAAAGTGAAAAATTTCCCTCTTCTAATTCAAAAAATAACTAAAAATGAAAAATTCTTCCCTCAAACTTAATAAAAATTCTGAAAAGAAAAAAATGGCCTCTTCCCACTCAGAAAAAAATTAAATAACCCAAATTTGATCCCTTCCAATACAGCAAAAATGATAAAAACAAAAAAGGGCCTCTTCCAATTCAAGAAAAATTGAAAACTAAAATGTTCTCCCTTCCAACTGGATAAAAATGTTGAAAAGAAAAAATTTATCTCTTTCAATTCAGGAAATATAATTGAAAATAAAAAACTCTTCCTGTCCAATTACATCAAAATTTGTAAAATACAAAAATTTCCCACCTCTAATTTAGAAAAAATTTCAAATCAAAATTTTCAAATGATTTTTACTTATTTCAGTGGATTTTTACTATTTGGAAAGAAAATATTTCTAGGGATTTCTAAAAAAAAATTGGTTAATCAAAGATTTCTGGGGATTTCAACTTTTTTTTAGAAAACTTTAATGAATACATTCAATTTAATGTATGTACAAGGAATTTAGAATTTCTACTCATTTTAATGGATTTCGACGATTTCTAAAGATATCAAGGGATTTTTAACGAATTTCTCGAGAACATTATGAAATAAATAGCAAAGAAAAAAACAGGATTTGAGAGATTTTATAGGACCTCCAATTATTTCAAAGATTTTAGATGATTTTACCAATTTCAAGGTATTCCAGCGGATCTCTAGAAAAGCTTAGGGAATAAATTGACCTAATTTTTTTTCGAGGGCTTTTAAATTATTTTAACAGATACGTAACTATTTAAAATATTTTAAAGGAATTCAAAACAGATTAACAGATTTCAAGGAAAGTGAAGGAAAGTAAATTAAGGGGAAGTAGGGGAAGTTCGGGAAAATTTAACGAGTGGAAGTAGGAGAAATTAAGAGAAGTGAGGAGCTGGCAAGTAAAGAAAGTGAGGGGAAATTATAGGAGGGGAAGTAACGGAACAGATGGGAAGTTGGGAGAGGGGAAGTAGTGAAAATGATGGGAAATTGGGGAGGGGGATCACGTGAAGTAGGGGAAATGTGCGGATGGAAAGTAGGGGAAATTAGGTAAGAGTAGGGTAAGTGAGGGTAATGAAGGGAGAGGAAGTAAGAGAACTGAGGGGAAATAAGGGGGAAAGAAGTAGGGTACATCAAGGTGGAAAAAGTAGGGTGGGGAAAGTAGGGAAACTGAGGTGGATTAAGGGAAAGTGAGTGAAACTGAAGGGAGGAAGGTAGGGAAAGGTAGGAGAAATGAAGGAAGGGGAAGTAGGTGATATAGGGGAAATGTGAGGAAATGTGCGGATGGGAAGTAGGAGAAATGATAGGAGAGTAGAGGAAGTGCTTAATGAGGAGAGGGGAAGTAGAGGAAGTGAGTTTAAGTGATAGGAAGTAGGGGAAATTATTAGGAATGAGGGTAAATAGGGGAAGTGATGGCTGGAGACTAATACAGTATAGACTAATCCTTCTAACGAACCAAGGACACTAGTTTAATCATAGTAAGTCAGTACCAGTTTTTTTCTCAATGTAGTGTACACCAAGAATCCGAATAATTAACCCCTCGTTGTTACCCTATCTTGATTTTTTTTCTCAGAAGGGGGGTTAGGTTGGTGTCCGGCGCCGATTTTTTTTGTCACTTTGCAGGTGAAAAGAGAATCCCAGACTATGAAAAAAATATATATAAATTTTGGCTAACGTTCTCATTTAGGGGTTGAAATCACCCCTTCTACATTGTTGAGTCTTTTAGTGTTTCAAGAGTTTCAAGAGGTAGCATTGTTCTTTGTTTATTGTTTTTACACAAAATTGTTCTAATTGATGTTGCATTACAATATAAGCGTGAGTTGTGAAAACACTTACCCTCTAGAGTATCATCATTTAGAAAATCTACCCCTAGAATGCAATAGGAGCATTTTGTGGTATTTGTCCAAATTTTATCGTAAGATTCTTGGTTTATTTTCAAGAATTTATACATTGATAATAATATTGAGCCTTTATAATTATAAAATTTATTATTTACGGAAATACATTAACGTTCAATATTTCCAAATTTATATTTTTAAATTAAAAAAGTTCTAGTTGATACAACAGAAATTTCGACGCCTGATAATTATAAACATTTTATAATTAGAGAATTAAAATTTTTTTAATTTTCATCATTAAAAATTTTTCAAAATGAAAATTTCGATCTCAATCGATTCAAAAGTACAAAGTTTTTAATAGTAACTCGGATCTCATCTCTATTGGACTACTAGTACTAAAAATCACTTTCTGAGATCAGGTAAAATACGCATTTTGGGACCATTCTTTATATATATTTTAAAGTTGAATTACAATTTTTTTCACTTTTTTTCTGATAATATCGGGACACATTCTAGACTTATTTTAAAACATTTCCGTGATTATATAAGATTTTAAAGCATCTTTATTGAAAAATTACATGCAATAGTCAGAAATTTAAACATACGGTTTAATCCGCAAAAGTTCCTTTTCATATATGAAAAGAAACTTTACATATACTATATTACTATATTTTTAACAACGGTCGCCTAAGGTTATTTAATACTTTTAGAATATCCCTATTTATTAATCAATTGACATTTTCACTAGCAACGATTATTTACCCTATAATATAAAAAACGGACTATATTATAAACATTAAATGTCACTCTGACCAAAAAAATAACAACAAATGTCAAGACAAAAACACGCGATAAGTGAACTGAAACGTAGGAGCTTCAATGTGACAGACATAAATCCACAAAAATCGTACTTTGAATTAAATATTTTTCTTATTTAAAAGATTCGGAAGTAAAAAATTTCCATCATAATGGGGAGCAGAATATAATAATCTAATGTATTTTAAATAATTTTTGGGGTTTTGAATTTTTTTAAAAAGAACGTTTACACAATATAATATTTTTTAAGTATAAAATTCTTTTATTTTGTGCACTCCACGCGCATTTCCACGAGGAAAAAATGATCGGTTGTTAATCCAATATATATATAATCCGAACGAGCTGAAATTGCGTTAGGTGCACGGAAAATTCCGTAATACTAGACAGTACAATCTATTTTTTAACTTCAATTTCTAGTCCTTTCAATGAAAAATAAAAACAACTTTAAATTGAATTGAAATTATTTCAAAACTTGAAACCTAAAATTGGTATATTTGTTTATTTTGGACTGAGGTCAAATTTCGACTTATTTCAGAAATGGCAATAAATAGTTGAAAGATCATGAAAAAGTCTGTCGAAAATATATGAGGTAAAATGTTGCTTTATGCAAAAGGAAATAAGTTATATACGTCTGAAGCAGAGGCTTCCCATCAAAAGTCTAAAAATTGTAGACCCCTCCCCCCTATTACAGAATATATTTATCCAAACAAAAAGAAAAAAATGTTGTGCTAATAAGTGCTATCCGATATAACTGCAATCAGCTAGACTTTGAGCCTGATCAGACTTTTAAATGTAAATAAAAAAAATAAAAAAAAAATACGATTGAGACATTCAAATAAGAATGGCAACTAGGAAAATTAATTAAATTAATTTTTTAGTTTGACTCCAGTTTGAAATACAAATAATATTTACTTTCAATAATTCCATAACTTTTTATTTTTCCTTACTTTCATTTAACATAAAAAATTTCAAATTTTAAGCCTGTATAATTAAAAAATGTATTATTCTTTTTGAATTAAAGTTTTTCGAAAACTCGAAACCTAAAATTGGTACATTTGTTTATTTTAGGCTGAGAAAATTCGTACGGTTGCCGCACTCGATTTTGCAAAATTATTGGGGGAGCTGGAAAGGGGTTACATGTTGGAGGGTGGTAGACACTTCGTCTATTTGATAGAATACTATTTCTTAACAAAAATGTACTCATCAATGTATTTCTTTCTTTTTGATTGCAGAGGGGTGTTTGAAAAAAGACTTCGATAAAGTGGATTGTTAAAAAGAAAAAAAGATGTCGTCGGTGAAGGTGGCGGTGCGGGTTCGTCCCTTCAATAACCGGGAAATATGCCGCGATGCACAATGTATTATCGAGATGAATGGAAACACCACCTGTGAGTAAAAATTGTAATTTAAATCTATAATACACAATGTATAGAAAATACTTTACTACATTTTTTGTATTTTTTCCAAACATACTTTATTCCTGAATAGTCGCTTCATATTTGAAGTATTTTTCAATGTATTTTGTATATCTTTTGTAAGGTAGTTTTCACATTTCTGAAATATAAATTTTTACTTTATTTATTATTCAAAGTTTCAAAACCTAGTATTTTTAATTAAAAGTGATGCAAATCAAAATAATTTTATTTCATAGTTTTGTCTGCCTCTAATGCATGTTAACTTGAAAGAAAAAATATTGCAGGAATATATAAAATTGTGACGTACTTGTCTCTAAGATATTCAATAAAACTACGGTTATGGTCTTTGTAATAAAGTAGAGAGGACGGTTTTACGCGAAGAACTTCCTGCGTCAGAATGTTATTTTTTTTTCTCGTAGCGTACTTAGTGATCCACGCAGGAGGTTAATATGACTTTTATGTAAATTCATGTAAAAGAGGGAGAAACAGCGAAAAATTTAGAACTTCATTCTTTTTTAGTTAAAATTTCTTGAGAGGTTTTTTCAGTATGACTATAAGTACATTCGTCTACATAGAATTGAGTAATTTTTTAAATAAAAAACAGTATTTAGATAGGTATTTTTAATAAAAAGGTATCGTAGCTTCGATTTGTCCAAGCAATTGTTCTTTAAAATACAGAAATGTTATGTTTCGAGAAAATGATTCTCTTTACACTGGCAAAGAGTAGAAAAAATAAATAACTTGGATGCTGCATCTTGGGCTAAGATCGATAGTCCGCATCCGTGACTCACCAGTTCTTTTTATTAGTACACCCTCTGTCTTGTCTTTCATTCACCAACAAATCCAAATAAAACCCACGTCTGCGATAGTAAAAGCAAGCTTCTGTTTCCTCTACATATATCATTTTTATATTAAAAAGATGTTCTTTTACGATTTCTCAAAATGAAATGACATATGCTATTTTATAGGTATTTCCGTCGGGCATCTGTTTTCCCTATTTTATATTTATTCCTAAACATTTTTTTTTTAAATTAAAAATTTTCCATTTTAGCACCTTCAAGGACAGGAAATTATAACTTTAAATTATAATTGAAAAGGCCAACAATTTTATTGTCAGTTTTATTCTTTATCAGCTTTGTTAAAAATTTATTGTTTTAGTTGAAGATTCATAATTTCTGTTAAAAATTCATTTCTTTGGTTGAAAATTTAACTGTTTTGTTGATAATTCGTTTTTTTCCTTGTTAAAAGTTAGTTTTTCTAATTGAAAAGGTAACTATTCAATATTTGCTTGAAAAGTGATATTTCTTAATTAAAGACTCATGTATTTTGTTAAAAAATAAACTTTTTTGGTAAAAAATTAATCCTCTTGTTTGAACATTTAACTAATTGGGTGAAAATTTATGTATTTTGTTGAAAATTAATGTTTTTTGGCAGAAAATAAATTTGTTTGGTAAAAATAAACTGTTTGGTTGAAAATTAGTCTGTTTTAGTTGAGGATTCATGTATTATATTGAGAATTCATACTTTTCGGTCAATCAAAATTCATTTTTTTGGTCGAAAATTTATAGTTTCAGTTCAAAATTCATCTCTTCGGTTGAAAATTGAACTACCTTGTTGAAAAAGCGTTCCGTGGTTTAAAATGATTTTTTAAATGTAAATTTAATTATTTGGTTGGAAATTCAACTATTTAGTTGAAAATTAACTTTTTTGTTGAAAATACAAATGTTTTGTAGAAATATCGTCTTTTTGGCTTGAAAATTTAAACATTTGGTAGAAAGTTGATGAAATTTGTTGAAAATTCAACTGTGTGGTTAAAAATTAATGTATTTTGTTGAAAATTCGTCCTTTTTGATAGAAAATTAATATTATTAGTTAAAAATGTATGTACTTTGTTGAGAACTAGTCTTTTTTTTAGTAAAAAATTCAACTTTTTGGTTGATAATTTAAGTATTTGGTTGAAAATTAACCTATTTTGTAATAATCTCCTATCTCTTTTGGTAGGAATTTCATGTTTTTTGTATAAAAAAAATTTCTTGGTTCAAAATGAATTTTTCTTGGTTGAGAATTCAACTATTTTGTTGAAAATTCGTCTTTTTTGTTCAATCTAGCTGTTTTTGATCCAAAATGAAAATTTTCACTAGGATAAAATATTACCTGTTACATTTTTTAGGAATTCAGCGAAATTTACTAACATATCAGACAGTTGCTCCATATGTCAGTAAATGTCAATTTTGTACTTATTCACTTAAAAAACTCATTTTTCTTTTCATAGCTCTTTTTACAGTAAAATAAAATTATTTCAATATACTTATTTTTCGATTATATTTCTCCTCGTATTGCCCATATTATATTAGAGCTCTTTGTCTAATTTGTTTACGTCATCAAATCAACGCTATCGGGTTTCATTAAATTGATTTTAATGTATTATGTAATCTAACAAAGCTTCTCATTTATCGAATTTGCGTAATGAATTCAATATTGCGAGGAACTTTCTCATTGTTAAAATCAGCTTTGAAGCTTGAAAACCCAGATAATAATTCCACAGATCCGCTGACGCTATAAGCACTGGATTGAAATAATATCGGTTTAAATCACAATGAATTCTTTCATTTGAAGGGATTCATTTTTTAACTACCATTCATTATTCAACCCGACATTTTCAGAAATAAAATATACTGAAGGATTTCAACGAAACAATATGGGTTGATAAGGGCAAAAATTCATCAGTTTTGTATTAAAATATTACTAAAAATGTAGATTAAAAAGAGTTATTGTATGCAATGTAAACCTAACTTATTCACTGCAGACATTAGGTTGATTAGTACTGTTTATAAACTTTTTATAAATAAATTTGTTGTAAAAGTGTGGTAGAAAGTTTGATAGTTGGATTTATTTTCTTTAAAGGCTTATCAATTTTCTTCGATTTAGTTCATTATACAAATTGTTCCGTTCAATTTAGTTTTCCAATATCCGTCAAAGGGGCAGTCAAGTAAGGGAATAAGGGCGAAAATGTAATTGAAGTGAAAGCAATTATTATTTCGTGACCCTTGTTTGTGATTCGATTACACCAATTTCTAACTCTAGAATCGTGTAATTAATCAGATTCAGTTTTGCTGGTACCTATTACTAATTCTATAAAAATTGAATTCTTTAATTTTGTGTAATTCTGTAATTAAGTTGGCACTGTCCATGGTTACGGAATTTTCCGTAACTCTAACCCCTTTTCCAGCTCGTTCAGGGCTAACGTTACGGAACATTCCGTAGTGCGAATTAAGTTTTGATTTGAATGTATTAAGCAATTTGTGTCTGACTTGGTGGATCAAAACTAGTAATTAAAAAGTTAATTACTATTTGCCTCGAAAACTCTTTCCTTGATACATAGAAAATGGCTTTTCCGTTGTAAATTCATATGGTAAATGAATCCATATGCCGAGATTTTATTTCAATATGAATTTCCAGAGACGTTTTAGGAATAAAAAGCTATAAAATGGAAGTAGTAATTGGAGTTAGTTTTTGAGGACAACTAGGTTTTCAAAATTAAAAATGGGGTTGGAAAATATTGTATACTTTAATCATTCTTAAATTTTATGTATCAATTACTTTAATCCAATATTTGTTCTATTTTGATTGGTTCGTTAAAGTAGAAAGTTCTCAAACATGCATCTATTTCCCTTTAAATTCAAGTGGAAATATAATTTTCTAAAAATGATTTTTATATCAAATATGTAGAAAACGATCAAATTATCTTTCCCTTTTTAATTACTACTAGGCAACGCTTTCTATAAATACTTGGAATTTCGTAAATATAATGTATAACTAAAACTTTAAATTTGGCATTTCAAAAATGATTGAAAACTTGAAGATGTTGGATTCTGGAAGCTAGAAGTGGAAATGATCAATTCTTTTCCATTTAACAGGATTCAAACAGAAAACTTTAGAATTAGAATGGTTTAACAAGTTGTGAATTTGAAATGTATTTCAATTTCACGAATATTTTAACATATTAATTCTTTTCAAAGCCTTTGATTCTTGCCAATTTACATCAATATAAGTAAAATTATTTGATTTTTTCCAACATTTAATGATTACTCTTTTTATTAAATGTTTATTAAGTTTCATAACTCAACTTCGTAAATTTGTACTTGGAGTTCGATAAACAAAACTATCAGATTGGATTTTAAATTTAAAAAATAATTGGAATTGAAATCGGAATTGGAAAATAATAATTTGAAAAGACATGAATCATTTTCGAAAATAATTTTAAATTAACAGATCCTTTAAAAATAATTCTTCTTCTTTCATAATATTTTTTTTTTCTTCCCAATATAACCTATTTTTGAGAAAATATTCATATGAAAATCGACATTTTAAATTTCAAGCAAGATTTGAATTAATCAAGTTCTTTTCATACTGTTCATTTATCCAGATTTTTCATTTGACCTTTATTTTACCAAAATATGTATTAATCCGAATTATCCGATATTAATTAAAAAGGTGAAATGTGCTTATCAAAGTTATAAAAGGTTGCACTGAAGAATGCATAGTATAAATTAAATTTATTATTTCAGTTTAGGGGATATTCGTGCTTTTCAATATTAGAATCAAAATGATTATTTTGGGGTTTGAGTGGTTGGATGGTTTGAAGTAAGACCACGAGAACTGATTAACAGATTTGAATTTGAATATTAAACAGAAATTTTAAATGAAATTACATTTGAAATAAATATCAAATTCAGTGGTATGCAATTATGAATAGCTGTCTTTTGTTATAAAATATTCTTTATTTTTGACCTCCTTCGTTAAACTTTATTCTGGCCTTATTCCTATAATTCAAACCAAAACTTTGAGTCCTATTTTCTCTGAACACTATGAGTTAAAAAAAATCTGAAAAATCTGGAAAGTTTATTCTGCCAGGAAACATATCTCGCGACCTCCGGTGACTCATCGCGTTCAGCATCGATTTTTCATTTGACCCCGGCGCCTGTCTCCTTTTGAGTGAGTCTGAAAACCAGCATTTTTACTCTCAGCTCTGTTAAGTTTCCTTTTTATTCTTTACGTGAACTAAAACTAAAGGGTATGTTGAAATGTGTGAAGCAAACGTATTCAGAGTTGTATAAATCAATATTAGATTATAATTCATTGCTCTGAACCTTTCCCAATAAACTGCTCTTTCGTGCGTTGAAAGTTGCAAAGGCGTGGGTGCTTACGTGTCTGAATGCATCCAGCTTACATACACACTTATGAAAAATAGCATATAGATTTTATTTTACATAGCTAGAGGGAAAAATGTATAGCGAGAAAATGTGTTATATTGAGTATATACTGTGCACGTTAGTCTGACGTCTGCAGTATGACGAAGTAGGAATGACTGGATAGGGTTTTGGTTATTTCATTTTGTTGAGAAATATCATGGATTTTCAGCCTTTTAGGTCTTAAAAAAAAAAATTTTGCCATTCAGAGGAAAGCATTTTTATTAATATTGTAGTCTTTAATCATATTAGAGTGAGCTGTAAACTCCCAAAATCGCTCGATGATATGTTTACCTCGCGATGCGCGCTCGGTCTTTGCATTCCTCCCACATTTGCGGCCAGACCTTTTAAAATTAAAGGTCAAATCATCGACAACTGTAATTTGGTGATTATGACTTCTCTTTTGTTAAAGCTCCTTTGGCTTTAACGAACACATTCTCATCACGTATCTCGTGCTTCGCACCAGACCGAGGTACAGAAATAAATATATGTAATATACACTTGATATAGTAAAGTTGAAAATAATGTAGAAAAGTTCGAATTTTCGATAAAAGCGAGTGCGAAGCACGAGACACGTGATGAGAATGTGTTCGTTAAAACCGAAGCAGCTTTAACAAAAGATCATTCATAATCACCAAATTATAATTGTTGATGCTTTAACCTTTAATTTTAAAAGTAGGGAAAATACAATGACCGAGCGCGTAGCGCGATGTACATACGTTATCGAGCGCGAAGCGCGAGATAAATATATTATCGAGCGCGAAGCACGAGAACCAACAGTCCGGCGCCCTAGGCGCGCTCAAATTTTTTCATATGGGCAGATTTTTTCATATGGCTTACCTACGTCGTTTTCTATTTTAGACTATCTTTTTCAAATTTTTTTTGCAATAAAAAATGTTTTTCAACCACAAAAACAAGCACTGCCGAAGAAATGTATACTTTATCTAAAAATTGATTACGTTGAGTTTCACTTGCGATCATATTGCGAATTTAACCGAATGATTTTCCGTTTTCACCTGAATTTCACCAAATTACAACTTAAACCTGCGGATAAATTTTGCATACAATGGAACTGCTTCCGGAGTCGCTGTTTTTGACCGGATGAATTTCGGATTTAAGCGGACGATCTTCCGTTTTCACTTTAATTTCACCGAACTACAACTTAAACCTGCGGAATCATTTCGGACAGAATCGGAATATTTCCAGAGTCGATGGTTTTGACCGGACAGATTTCTAATTTAATCGAACGATTTTCCGTTTTCATTGGAATTTCACCAAATTACAACTTAAACCTGCGGATCAATTTTGGATAGAATCGGATTGCTTCCGGAGTCGATGTTTTTGACCCGATGAATTTCGCATATAATCGGACGATCTTCCGTTTTTACTTTAATTTTACCAGATGACAACTAAAACCTGCGGATAAATTTAAGATAAAATCGGACTGCTTCGGGAGTTGATGTTTTTGACTGGACAGACATCGGATTTAATCGAACCACTCAGTGGGGTGAGATCGTACGACGTCTTTATGATATCATAATGACACCTTAATGTGATGGACATAGGATGTCGTCAAGTTTTCGTAAAGATGTCGTAACGATGTCGTAAAGACGTCGTCCAATTTGGTTCCCACTGGGTGGCGACAAAAGCAGGTACGTAAGTCCGTCGGGATAAATTTTTCAGGAGAGAGAAAAACCCATCTCGAACATCGAACGATAAAAAAAATGAGAAAGTCCATTCGAGTTTTGATGGAGCTCTAGAGATATCAATAAACAAATTTTTGAAAAAGTTACTATTTTTCGAAATACAGCTCGTCAAAAATCGACTGCTGTCGAAACCGTGCTAGGCTATGGATTTTTTTTTGATTTTCTAAAATGCCAATCAACATGAAACATATGCCTAGAATATTATAAACGTTTTACGAGACAAATAGAAGGCTGAAAAGTGCAAAATTAAATAGAAAAGTCGTTTCTTCGAAAAAATGTATTTTACATTATCGTAGTGTTATTTGTATACAAAATATTTAGTTTATTTGTATTTTGTAACTATTTAATACAATAAAAGGATGTAATCAAATACAAATATTTAAATTTTTTTATAATTGATCACAGTTTATCGAGATAAAAACCCACTACCGGTTCGAATTTGGATATATCCTTTCACCACAATTTCAGGTAAGATTTTATTGAATTTTTAAGCCAATAAAACGTGCTATCGAAAAAATTGCACTTACATGGTTATGCCATGTAGTTATTTGCATAATTATTTCTGTTTTTGCATCTGCTTCAGGCAAAATACGTAATTTGCATTCCATTTTGATTTACAAAAGCTCATTCCATACCTTCAAAGTTTCTTTAAAATTATATTCGTCACGTTTTTATGGAAATGATTTTATTTAGAAATAATACGTACAAATCTTTTTATTTATTCATGTTTGAAATAAAACAATTTACTATATAATATTTAATTAAAACGTTATGAATAAAATTATGAAGGACCTTTCAAGGAGTAGAATTAGCTTTTGTAAATTTTACTTGAATGAAAATCATATGTCTTTTGCCTAAAGAAAATTGTGCTCTTTTAATATTCATTACTCTTAAGCAAATAAATTAAAACTTCCAAATTGCCTGATAAATTATTGAAAATATTACACATGTTTTATATCAGTACTATTCGCTGGATTCAAAAAAATATTATAAAATCAAACCATTACAAAGAAGACTCGAAATTTATTTAAAAGTTTAGGTTGTTTAAGTTTTTAAAAATTGGCAATTAGTATTTTTAAACAAAAATCAGCAAGATTTCCGATTTTTAACAATTTTAGGTTAGATTAACGATTCATACCAAAAACTGGTATTTTCAAAAAAAAAATCACTATTGTTTAAATAGGATAGCAAATTTTTGAACAGTTTCAAGTAATATTAACGTTTTTCAAAAAAAATTGGTCATCCCAGTGGGTACAAAATTTGGCGACGTCTTTACGAAATCGTTAGGATATCTTCACGACAACTTTACGACATCCTATGTCCATGCCGTTAAGATGTCTTTACGATATGGTAAAGACGTCGTACGATCTGACGATGTCTTCACGATATCCCAAAGACACCTCAATGACATGGACAGAGGATGTCGTAAAGTTGTCGTAAAGATTTCGTAACGATGTCGTGAAGACGGCGTCAAATTTGGTGCCCACTGGGATCTTGCAGAAAAGTCATTGGATTTTGAAGAAGATTTACATTTCTTAATAACTTTCTGCTATGTTATGTTTGTGTTTTTCGTTGAGAATTATTGATATTTTTAATAAAAAATTATTACATTTCGAGGAATATGTATTATTTTTCAACAATTATAGGTTATGTTGACGTGTTTCATCTGAAATCTGTATTTTTCACAAAAATCATTAAATTTAAATCCAATGACTCTGTTTAAAATCAATTATATTCTAAACAGTTCCAAGAAGATTCAGAACTTTTTAACCATTTCAAGTTATTTTGGTGTCTTACACTAAAAAACGGTCTATTTAGTAAGAAATCGGTATTTTTAGTAAAAAATCATTAGATTTCAAAGAAGATTGAAACATTTGTTTAATCGTAGGTTTTAAGCTGGTGATTTTCACCGGAAATGTCGATGTAGGTTTCGAAGAAGATTAAAAATTGTTGAACAATTTAACATCATGGTAACGTTTTTCACCGAAAATCGGTTATTTCAAGCAAAAATAATAAAATTTCAAATAAGATTGACTATTTCGAAACAATTTAAGGTTATGTTGACACTTTTTATCGGAAATCGGTTATTTTAAACAAAAGCCATCTAATTTCAGAAAATATGACTTACAATTTGGAACTATTTTTTGTAAAAAAAAATGTATTTTTCATAAATAAAATCATAAGATAATAATTTAAATACAAAATTCAATAAGATCTAAGTTCAAATTTCGTTAAAATTTTAATGGAGTATTAATTTTGTCAACCTTCCAGTATTGATATTTTTAACCATTTTTATTATTCAATCACAAAAATATATACTTTTTTTTGTGATACCGGCGCGAATTTCAATTTTTATTTTCTCGGAATAGGATTATTTTTTTGGATCAAACCTTTTTTATTCCCATTAAAATATAATTTTTTCATCCCACCAAATGAAAGAAAAAAACTAGAACTTTAGTAGGGAAAACACCCAGTGGACACAAAATTTAGCGACGTCCTTACGACATCATTACATCTTCACAAGAACTTTACGACATCTTATGCCCATGTCGTCAAGGTGTTTTTACGATATCCTAAAGATGTCGTACAATCTGACGATGTCTTTACGATATCGTAAAGACACCTTAGCGACATGTACATAAGATGTCGTAAGGTTGTCGTAAAGATGTCTTAACGATGTTGTAAAGACGTCGTCAAAGATGCCAACTGGGCACTAACATGACAAAAAGCACTGAAATGGCATCACTATGGTTTACGCCAGGGGCGTCAACTTCGATCGATGGTAATCAATTTTGTAATAACCTTCTTAAATAAACTCTAATTTTATTTTGCAATTGTATAACTGATATTCATTATTAAATACTAAATGCCAACGTGTACTATAAATAGGTTGAACATTCAACACCTTATTCATAATTTAAAAAATGGTAAATATCTTCGAGGTGCTCAATACTTGTATACGATCCTGCAAAATTAGAGAGGTGGTGGGAGATGCCGGGTGACTGCGACTCGACTTTCGGTTTACTGAACTGACGAATAAAGTCTAACATAGCAACAATAAAAATCTCTTCCACAGCGGATAAACTTTCATACAACGTAGAGGAAATAATAACATATCCAAAATCAATTTTTCTCCAGAATTCATTTTAAACTTGACCAAACTTTCGAGTATATAATAAATTTCTTACATAGAAAGATTCGCCGAAATTTGTCATTCTGTGACCGATTTTAAGGGAATTATTAACATTGCACAATTTAAAGTTTGCTTGACTTTACATTTGCAAACTTTACTTGACTAACATGAAATTTTATGCAATTTTTCCTCAATGTAAGACAGAATAGTTTTTAATAATTACACCATGTGCATTAATGTTTACTTTTGAAAATCTTTACTATACATTTGGAAACTTTACTCTGCGTTATTAAAGTTTACAGAACTGCCATGTATTATTTAAACTTTTGGACGTCACAAATTATTAAAATAGTGTCAAATATTCTCCTTTTGGTCCATATATCTCAGTAGTACTCAAAAGTTTGGTTAAGTTTCCTAACCAAATTTTCTCCGTGTAGCAAAACCCAGCACAACTTTGAGATTTTCGAAATTCGCATTTTGACAAAGTTTGGATTCAAAACATTATTTTGACGAAAAAAACTAGTATTTCACAAAAAAATATAGACCTGAGTACAAAATGTATAGGGCAATAATAGTTTTGGACGCCTAGCACAACCCAGCACAACTTTTAGATTTTCTAAATTCACATTCTGAAAAATTTGTGATTCAAAAAATTATTTTGGGGGGGAAAAAACGGGTAATTTACCAACAAATGTAGACGTGAGTAAAAAGTGTATCAGACAATAATTGTTCAGAGTGGTACGATGGTCGTGGGGGCTAAGATGTAGGCTTTGGACCCACGCCGTCGGCTTGCGGGTTCGATTCCCGCCTCGCGCTCTGGAAGAGCGGTGAACACTAGCCTAGCAACGGAGTTTTTTATCTCATGAGAGTCGTGGGACCAGTACCTCAAGAGAAAAAAGGTTCTCTAAGTACTTAAAGCTGTTGCTCCTGGTGGTTCGGAACCCACCTTAAACTGTAAATCTCCCTCCCACCACCAAGTAAGTGTGTGGAGGGTGTGTAAAGGAATAGGGGGAAGAGATACAAGAACAATGTAAATCCTTAGGGGACACATGAGAAGCTTCCATTCCATTATAATAATTGTTTAGGACGCCTAGCACTACACAGCACAACTTTCAGATTTCCGAAAATCGCATTTTAAAAAATATTAGATTCAAGAAATTATTTTGAGGAAAACAAACTGTATTTCACCAAAAAATATAGACCTGAGTAACAAGTGTGTACGACAATGATTGTTTTGGACGCTGAGCATAATCCAGCACATCTTTCAACTTTTTGAAAATCGCATTTTGAAAAATTTTGGATTGAAAACATTATTTTAAGGAAAAAAAACTATATTTTCATGAAAAATATGAACTTAGGTGAAAAGTGTATTCAACAAAAATTCTTTTGCACGCCTAGCACAACCCGGTACAACTTTCTGATTTTCTAAATTCGCATTATAAAAAATGTTGGATTCAAACAATTATTTTGAGGAAAAAACAATTAGTATGTCACCAAAAAATATAGCCCTAAGTAAAAAGCATATGGGACAATAGTTGTTTTCGACGCCTAGCACAACCCAGCACAACTTTCAGATTTCCGAAATTCGCATGTTTTTAAATTTTGAATTCAAAAAATGATTTTGAGGAAAAAAAACTAGTATTTCAACAAAAAATATAGACCTGAGTGAAAAGTGTATAGGGCAATAATTGTTTTGGACGCCTAGTCCAACCCAGCAAAACTGTTAGATTTTAGAAATTCGCATTTTGAAATTTTTTGAATTTAAACCATTATTTTGAGGAAAAGAGACTAGATTTTCATGAAAAAATATGGACCTAAGTAAAAAGTGTACGAAAAAATAAGTCTTTTGCATGCCTAGCACAACCGAGCATGACTATCAGCTCACGGTACTGCTCACGTCAACTTGGTATCTGATGACACCAACATTTTTTATAACGCTTGATGCGGACACAGTAGACACAAAATTTTGCGATGTCTTTACGACATCGTTACGACATCTTTACGACAACTTTACGACATAGTCTGTCCATGACGTTAAGGTGTCTTCACGATATCGTAAAGAAGTCGTATGATCTGACGATTTTCATTCGATTTTCAGAGCCACATATCTCGATTTTAAATCAGGAGTAAACTCTGTAGCCAAATTAAATGCTCAAAAAGGAACAGCAGTATCAGTTACATCAAAGACAGAGGTAAACCATTTCAGTAAGCCTGTTGATGAATTTGTGAAACTGCAGACAATCTTGAACAAAGTGATGAGTACTGCAAAACAGCATGAAATGGAATTTTTATCTGAAACTGAACCCGAACGACGCCAACAGATATCCGAAAAAAGAAAAAGTAGAAGTTCAACGATTCCACTCCAACGTGAAGCGAAGAGAAACAAATGCGGTAAGAACTTCGAAACCAACGGTTCTGAAAAAAAACTCCATAAAAAATATGGTGCTTTCAGAGGGTCTTTGAATATTCATGTCAACTTTTATCATGAATATAACGCAAATAAGGAAGATTTTAATTTCACAGAATACTTGATGTTTTTTTTGTTGATAAAGTGCAATCACTGAAATTCACTATCCAATCGTAAATTATAAAAGATTTACTAGTCACTGTAGTAATTCCTTGTATCCATCCTTCAGTATTTTTATAACACATAGATAGAAATAAACTTATAAATTATACTATGATGGACCTTTATTTTCTTCTCCTTTATCATGTCAAATATGATATTTATTGATTTACAGGGAAAACACAATTTTTTAAACAAATATTTATTTATTAATTAAAAACGAGCAACAAATACATCAAAAATTTATCATATTCATATATAAACACATGTTTGTGATGGATCTTCTTATTTCTGCTCAATTCACTTATAACTAAACGTTACAAGAACACATCCTATTCAATTTTTATTCATCATAACATTATTATATTGCCGTATTTCAATTTTTAATTAGTTAGGTTTTTAATGCCCTTTCCAGTAACATTTTTTTCTTAATGCCCTTTCCATAACATTGGTATATTGCCGTATTTCAATTTTTAATTAATTAGGTTCCTAATGCCATTTCCAGTTATTATTGCTAATACCTCGATGTTAAAAAGTGGACATATTATTAATTATTTACGCAGAAAAAACTCTGCTAATCTTACAGAATTTTCAGTTTAAATAGTTACTGAATTTCTTCTGTCAAGTTTGCAACTTCAAACTGTAAACTCTAATAAAAAAGAATGTAGATATTGCAGAAAGTATCCGTAAATTTGCAAAATTACTGAAAATTCTGTAAACTGTGCAGGGAATTCGATAAGCTTTACAGAAAAGCTTATACTCTGCCATGTAGCCAAGCAAGTGGCAGTGGTGGGAGGTGAGTTGGAGCCATTCTGTACAAATCCATTTGTTTTTTAAATTAAGATCGAAATGAAATCTATTTTATCATGAATAATTTTTTGCAAAATGAACATGAAAAAGATTCACAATTAAAAAAACAGAATTCCAAACTATCTCACTTTTCGGCTCATTAGAGAGGGATCAGTGGTGCATTTAAAGTTACTGCGCAAAAAAATTCAAAAAGTCACTGACTTATCAAACAGCCCTCGTATTTGAATTTTCCTCGTAAACGATGAAGGATAACGCAAAAGAACAAGAGACATTTTTCATAGAACTTTTTTAGATGTGCAAACTTTTATCTTGCAATTTTTTCGTGTCCGTCATTGTTTCCAAGGAAGAGTAATAACTTCGATTGTAAGAAATAAGAATTCTCCTGGCCACGAAAGTTACTTGTCAAGCACGTCAAACTTACAAGATATCTTCATTTTCAAAGTACAAGTTCAAACGAAAACTGGAAAAAAAGTATATAGGTGGGTTTTTTTTTATAAAATCGACGGATTACAAAAGAAGGCGTTGAACGCGATTAGGCTCAAGAAGAAAATCGTAAATATCTGAATTAGGTTAAAAGTTATAGAGGTTTGCAGATTTTTTTTTGTTTTTTTTTTAAGAAAGCATAAAATTCAAATACGCATACCTTCTTTACAATTTTTTTTTTTTGCAAATCGGAAAAAGAGAGATTCTGAGATTTCAAGTGTAGAACCCTGTCTGATTTGAAATGGATGCAGTCAGTGAATTTCACATTTTGTACAATATTTTAGTATACTTAACACATTTTCAAATTTACATTTCATTACAGATATGAACCTATCGTGAATGTGATGATTATAACACCTGGACGTCTTCTTTTGAAGAGTGTATATTCTGAAACGGAACACCATACTGGATAGTACTTCACAAGAACCATGAAGGACGTAATCATCTCAAACAGAACGGGGCGTTGTTTATCTGTACGTACTGACAATGCTTCTATAATGCAACAATCTTGGACATTGCTGGCTCAAGATCCTGAGTTGGAAGATTCGCCAATCGCTTATCATAGTTGTGGAGGACATACAATAAACTTTTTGGTCACATACATTATAAAACAACCAAAATCTGTTCAAAGTGAAGCGAATGTCAGCAGAGTCGTAAATGTCGTTAATGGAAGTCCAATTCTGAATGAAAAGTTGAATGTCATTAAAAAGGAAGTGTACAAATGTGTATTGGCTCTACTTCAACCAATAAAAACAAGGTGGTGGTAAATAGTACCGAGCATCAAGAGTGTTTCGCGGAGCAGAGTTGCTCTAGTAAACCTTGCACAATGTTCTGAACTTGAAGAATATCTACAATAGGAAGTCAAGTTGATTATTTTAAGCGAATCGTTTTGAATTGAGGCTGATCAGATTTGCTTTTTATCAGAGCCTTCGAAAGTATGGATAGCGTACTTTGAGTACGCATAGTCACATAATCCGGTCTTCGGGAGTTTGCGCAGTTTGTATATCACAGCCTGCATAATTGGTGATTTTCAATTATGATAAGAAGAAAATTTCAAATTTGTAATTGTATTATTACTGTATACTTTAAAATGATGAATCTGTATAAAATCCTTAAATTTTTTATATTTAGGTTCTACGCGAAAGACCTATTGGCATGAATGGGGCCAGCTTGTCAAAACATAAATGCTTGACTTGATAAGAAACGCCGCACGAGATCGAGCCAATGCGCACCTTAGTAAAAAATTGGCCACATATTTATTGCCTCACATGGATTTGTTGCTTCTTTGGTCATGTATGCATCGTGACAAACATGAAAAGTGCCTGCTTCTAGTGCCCCCGTGAATCTGATTTCAACGATCTTCAAACGAGATTTTCAAAGAACAAGACTGCAAATGAGGATCGTTGATTTTATTATGAGCACGTCGAGTATCTTTCTGGCAAAATTAAATTAATTGAAGCAACTGACGCCGAAAACATCAAAAAGAGGAAAAATATTTATGACAGAAAAGTGCAGGCAGAAGTCTTCACATCGACATCCGCACAAATTGACCAATGCCCAATTTGTGCCGATACATTTTAAATTATTCCTGAAACTATCCTAGTTATGTCAAGAGTTGAAATCAAGAGTTCAAAAATATCTCCACTAGTCATCAGTCGACGCAGAATTTCTTAGACTTTGTTTTTTGAACGAGTAATTATGTTTCAAAGTCAGCAGTGATTCTTAATATTACTCGCGCTAGCCGCGTAGGTAATTTCCTACCCTTTTCACTCTCTTAGTTATATGAATTTCTAAAAGTATTTAAGCAAATTCCTGTTTTTAAATTGTATAAATAACTTGGTGTTTCTAATTTTTGTATGGTAGCCAGGTCCATTAAGATAGCACCTTCACAATGTAGTTCCTGCATTCCTTATAGCTCAGAATTTGAGAGTTTTTTTAGGCTTCTCTTAGGCATCAATTACAATTTTTAGGCTTGTTTAATTCTTTAAAAAAATCATGTTTCTTGTAGAAAATACTAGCTTACATCATCCTATCACCTCGACTGTCAAAAAACACAAAATAATAAAACATCAATTCCACCACAATTTTGACCTTTTCTCGGCTCCTACATTACGAAAAACTCCATTTCCGCAAAACAACCCTTACATTTCAAAAGCATGCCTTATAAGAAAATTTCAAAATTTTTAAAAATGAAGTTCGCTAAATTCGTGCGCATCATTTGGGCTCTTAAAAAATACCAATTTCATATAATTTCTGTGCTCTATCTGTGGCAAGAGTCCAACTGAGTATTTGAAAAGTCTGCAGATTCCATTGTAGAGTATGATATACCGAGCGGAAATGATTGCTAATCGAAATTTAGTTTAAGTTTACATTCGATAGCGTAAATAATATCTTGCTTAAGAGCAGATGGCAAGGAATTTTGTATAATTTGTATTATTAATTGAATAAGCTCAGAATCGAGAGTTGTTTTCGATTCTCAAAATTAAATTTATCTGTCCTCAGTCACGCGGACGACAGATTGCTACTTCGAGATAAAAAAATTAATTAACTAAAAGTAATTGAATAAAATTGACATACAGCATTGTTGACTGTCCCTGAGCTACTTTTAAATGGAGTGCGCGATGTGAATAGTGGAGTGAGAACATAAATGTGAAGAAGTGAAGTTACTAAGGTGATTCGTCTATCCTGAAGACTATACACTAGCTGATATTTGGAAGGACTATAGAAACTGAAAAGGTATTTCATTACATTCCTTGAGCTCTGCGACATATGATAGTTCAATATTTGATACAAGAAAAGGCACGACTTGTGTCGCTGCACGATTAGATAACTTAGAAGGTTCTGGAAGTAATCAAAACAGGAATTATGAAAATCCATACGCGAATCCAACAAGTACGGTTGGAGGTGAATTAAATTTAACAACAACCATCAACCTGGTTGCGGACTTTTATGAAACTAACTGTTAAAAACTTTATTTACAAAAATTGAAATTGCAAAAACTAGAACGAAAACAAATGTAAGACAAATGTTAAGTGACGGCATCATTGCTCAAAAACTAAAAGGACGAGCAGCTGGCTCAATAAAAATAGATGGTATTGCCAACTATGGGGGTTTGTGTAATAGACTATGAATCCTATTCGGAGAAAAAGAAACCTACCCTTATCTTAATCGACAACGAGTAACCTATCAAATGGGAGCAACTGAAGTATTAGACAGATTCATTGACAGGTTTCCTAAAACACAAGACAAAATTCGACAGCATTTAGATTGATTAAAAATATCTTCTGTTGAGTTGAATATTCGACAAGGATTAGAAAGTCAACTGGGAGTTCATGTTTTTCTACAAAACATAAAAGAAAAATATTAAATCAGAGTAAGGCCTCAACATCTAAAATCTCTAAACAAAGCATTTTCTATAGCTCATGATGACGACGCAGCAATCAGTACAAGAAGAAAATTTCAAGCGCCAAGCCCATTACCAACCAAAAACAATGGTTACAAAAAACAAGACGACCTTCCTTCTGCAGGATGCAATAAAGTCTCATATGAAAATTGTCCTCGTAGTGGAGAGGGAAGAATCAGCAGCGGACGAAGCGACGACAATAACTCTAGGCCTAGCCCGCCGGGACGGCGGGTTATGTGGGTGGAGTGGGTAATACTAACCACTCGAAAAATCCCGAGTGGGTATTTTACCCACTCGAAATTTGAGAATCTATAGTATTTATAAACTATAGCATATCAAAACAAATGTTTTTAAAGCCCCCCCCCCCCGGCTTTTTAGTTACTACCACTGGGACTCAGCATGATCAGCCGCCCCTACCAGCCCGCACGTATATCTAAGAATGAGAGGTATTAAACCAGGTTGATTTTAAATAGATACGTGTAAAAATATTTCAATAATATTTGTTATGTGATAAAATTCAGCGATTTAGTCTTATAAAGTCTTATAAAAAATTTTGACAAAGTAAATGAATATTTCAAATGTTCGATGAAAGTGGCAACCTCCCAGCAGATGGTATTTTAAGAATGGACTTTTCAAATAGACATGCATTCATCTATGACAAAATTAAAGAAAATAACTTTATAGGTCCTTAAACCTTTTCACTTAAAAGATCTTAGGAAATAATGAAGGAATATACGTATAGATTTCGTAACTTTTACCAGCAGAATCAGTATGATCACTAAATTCAAAGGGAATGGTCAACCATTAATACCTTAATATTTGAAAAAGGAAATGGATAATTTTTATCTTATTTTTGGGAAAGAATTTATTGAAGCTTCTGTAAATTTTATTAACGAACAGTATGTGCCAATTATTATTGAGAGGTTAAATCTACTGAGACTAAATACTAGTCTCTCACATGTCAAAGAAAAAATGGAATATTTATGGAACATAATAAAATCCTTTCATGCGCTTTATACATTACCTGGTGACCCTTTACCTCTTACTAAACTAACAACACATTCTATCAGAAAAACAGACAATATGCCTCTTTGCGAGAAACAGTATAGATATTCAACAATCCTACAGGAAGAAATCAGGTCACAAATAAAAAATATGTTATAAATAGGAATAATACGTGATTCAAAGTATCCTCGTAATAGCCCATTATGGGTAGTTCTCAAAAAATGGGAAGCGTCCGGAAAAAATAAATAGCGACTCATCATAGACTTTCGAAAGCTAAATGAAAAAACGATATCGACAATTATCCATAACTGGCTAAATATTACTCATGACGTTCAAGAATACATTAAAACTTGTATTAAATTCCAAATAAATAAAAACACCTCAAGAAATACTTACAAATACACAAGCCCTGATATTCGACAAAAACCCAATGAAAAATTATCATTAGACCTAATGGGGCCATACAAAGAAACCAACAAATGGTAATAAATATATACTAGTATTGAAAGATTACTTAATACGATGCACAATAACAACACCCCTTGAAGATAAATCAACCAGCTCAGTAACGCAAGCTCTCTGGTCTATCTATATACAATAGTTTGGAAAACCAGTGGAGATTTTAACGGATAATCGAAAAGAATTTGACTCAAGAACTGTCGATCACTCTGTATACGGTCAGGAATACAACACACATTTACGGCAATTTACCACTCGCAAAGTAATAGGAAGAGCGAAAGATCACATTTGATTATCAAAGAGATGATTAGGCAAGAGCCAAACACAATATACGATACACCTCCAGTATTAGAAATAATTCATTTACAGAATAAAAGAAAACTTATACACGAAAACAAACTTGAAGATGCTGAAGGAAATCTTGAAGTCAAACTAAACAAAAAAATATGCGATGCCGATAATTTGGATGTCATAAAGATAAACGGTTTAGTTATGGTCAGAAATTTTTAGCGAACCACTTGAGAACCTTTTTGGAAAGGTCCTTTTCTAGTAACTCTTTTTTCAGAATGAAGACCGAATAGGCTCTAGTGATCCTTTTGGTTCCAGTGACAGCGATGATAGTACCGATAGCGGACAATTATTTTATCCAGCAACTCGAGAATAATCAAGTAGCCTACCCGGAAAGATTGGGCAACCTTAAACTTGATCACGAATATTGGAAAGTAGTAATAGGATTAGATCACGGGCATCTTAATGATAATCAAAGTGTAATAGGCATAGGGTTAAATGATATATTGAGATCTTGTAAGGATAATCATTCTAAAAATAAACGATTGATCAGAAAATTTATGCAGAAAAATGACCATTTGAAAGAAAGAATAGAAAAAACCTTTTTTATGAGAGGACAAGAGCTTATATCAACTTATATCAACAATAATTTTGGTAACTTGATACATGCAACTAAGAAACTAGAATATAACTTAGCAATAGAAGAATAATTATTTGAAATAAATATTGCTATTGACGAACAGAAAGATTAAGTAGAGAAATTGGAATGTTTGCTCACTGACGGGAAGCATAGAATAATTCATCCTAATATAGTTTCTGCAAAAACATTATTCTGTATACCTAGAGAGCAAAAGCATGTCAACGCTTTTACGGCCACTGTTGCAGCTTAGCAATGTTCAATATTTTAGATTTTTTTTTTATTTTCGTGTAACAAGCTTAGAATTCTGCAAAATAAATACGTGGATCAGATCAAGGTGGACTATTCCGCATCTCATTAGGTGGTTGTAAGATATCGTATACTCAATAGAAACCGTGAAAATTATAAAAATTAAAGACAAATTTTATTGCAAAAATCGATCAGAAATTGACCATACATTATTTCTGCATTTTTTCAGAATTTGTGTTTAACGGAGTCTATGCTTGGCCGTTAAAGGGTTAATAGCTTTCTGGTTCCTCTTCATTCCTCCAATCGGTTGGCCACATTTTTAGTCTGTCACCTGTGCGCGGTGCTTTAAATCTGCCATTCCGAATTCGGTAAAATGCTGAGTGAATAGAGTTGAATGAGACTGACTAATCTAAAATAATTTCTATGGGCATTCTACGATTCATTAATGTGCGCATGAATGGGTTGAAATTCAATATGAAATCGAGGCCTTAAAAGATCACACCCAATGATAAAAATATGATGCACTCATAGCAACTTTCAATGAGCGTGAATCTGCTAAGTGTAGGTTGCCGCAGGTTATGTTCAACTGAGTGGAATATGCAGATTACAATTTTAAAGGAATAATATTGTAATATATTATAATTAATGCAACAATTTATTTCTAAAGTCTATAATTATGAAATTGTAATTCTTTTTTTACATTAATTTCCATAGATTATCCTCTGCAGAAGTTATAAGATTTACATGAAAGCGTCAGTGCCATTCATTAAACATCTATAACTTTCGACCTAATTGAGATATTTATTTTCTTACATTCTAATTAGAGAGTGTATTAGATTTGTGTAAATTTTGACCCCCCCCCACATTTTTTTGTGAAATTACCACGTTTTGAGAACATCTGAACCGGTAAAACAGGTTTTTACGAATGTGTCTGTCAAGCATCCTAAAATGAAGGTCAAGTTCGTTAACCAGCCATTTTTGATGAAAATTCAAAAGAAAATGAAAATTTTAAGCCAACCAACGCACGATATGAAGAAATGTCAAAGAAAGAAAAACCTTAGATTTTGAACACCCTACAAGATTATCACAACAACTTTTCGAATTATCTTGAAAAGTCGAAAATTCAAATTTTGACCAAACAAAAAATAATAAAAAATCAAAAATTTGATTTTGCAGCCAAAATTTACAAGATGCGAAAAAATATGAATAGACTAAAATTGTGCATTAAAAAAAGATCTATAAATTTGTTACTAACCATTTTTTGACAGGATGCGTGCTTTTTTCTTAATCGTGAAAAATATCATTAACAATAAATAAATAAAAATCTGCCCGCTGCGCGGGCACATTTTCATCGCGTGCGGCTCGCTTCAGTCGCAAGTTTGAGCGCGCTTAGGGCGCGCGACTGTTGGTTCTCGTGCTTCACGCTCGATAATATATTTATCTCGCGCTCGATAACGTATGTACCTCGCGCTACGCGCTCGGTCATTGTATTTTTCCCACTTTTAAAATTAAAGGTCAAAGCTGCTCAGTTCTAAATAGTGCAGATTCTCTTATGCGACTCGTACATCAACATGAAGTCGTCAATGTTGCGGCGTTTCCATACCGGGCTGCAGATAGGGCCGCAGAGGAGTTTGGCCTCCCATTTGATTCTAGCGACACTACAGATGGCCTAGCATCACTAACACCTTTCGTGCTCAAAAGTCGTGTTCAGGAAGCAGAACATACGCTTCTACTAAGAGAACATGCTGACAAGCCTCTTTATGGTAAATTCTGCGGCATCATACGTAGAGAGGAGCTCTCGATAGGTATGTCCAACATGTTTCTCAAGTCTGCTGGATTGAGATCGGCGATGATCTATTGCCCGTCTTGCCATACGCCCAGAAAGAACTCGAGTCCGTTGTGGAGAATGATTAGTGTAAGATATACTGGAATTTCTCATTCTCTACCACGCAACGTATCAGTGCTACGAAACCTGATATTGTCCTCCAAGATCTGAAGACAAAGATACTTTACGTGGTTGAATTCTCGGCACCAGCCGATGGTAATATCACGGCAAAGGCGGAAGAAAAATGGGCTGTTTTGAAGGTATGACAGCTTCTCTTCTTAGCCAACTCAACAGGATTCCGGCTTGCCAGCGTCAGGCTCATTCCATCGCGAACTGGATGGTCCTCATAACATTCTACAAAGTTTGGTAGCTCTAAAAATGTATCCAGAGGTGAAAACTTCATATCCAACGGTCCTGTCTGCCGCGTAAGGTCATCCGCGTCTAGAGACCTGATTCCAAGGAGCAGTGTTGAACGATGTTGTCTCGCCTGAATTTCCCGCTCTTGCTTACTTTCTAGGACAGAAGGAGCAGAAGTGGATGACGTACACGTTTTAGTTGCGTCGGGATTGATTGCTCTAAGGAACCATGATAATAGCTTCTGGAGCCTACAACCTCTTATATAATTGAAGAGTTTTCAATTGCAAATATTCAAAATTAAAGTGGCCCATATTTGTACCCCGAAAATATAATGATACTATCCACGAGTTATTGCATTATTTTTGTATTCTTTTTTTTTAACAAAAATAGAAAATACCATTCAAAAGTAGATCAAAAATGCTAACTTACATGTAAAATTAAAACTCGAAAAAACAATCCGAAGTACTTTCAACTGATGCACAAGGACGAGAGAATTTTAACGAAAGGATCGTGATTGCCGGCGAGAAAAGTATAGTGCCTTATGATTAAGCACCAAATGACACAAAGAACGAAGTATCGAAGAAAACATTGTAATAATGTGAGTAAGAATATAATTCAACGCCAGTTGTACTATGGGCGCCACTAGTTTTCGAAAACGGTATCGTGGCCCATATTTGTACTACCTACTCTATAATTTTTGAAAATTGAATGATTTGCAATTTCAAATTTCCCACATTCAAGACTTGTTGGATTGGGGTTTTCGTGGGCGCCCCGCTTGTTGCTTTGTCGATCGCCTCTCCTTCTCGTTCATCCCCACTCCTACTCCTACTCTCGGAATGTTCGCTCTCTTCCTTGGGGAGAGTCACGACACTTCAGTTCGTGTGTAGCTTTTGAGCAGGCAGCAGGTCAAATGATGATTAGTGCCCTCAACGTTGCGTTTCCGGTCATCCATACGAGCGCGCCAGGACGTCGCGTCGTCATGGACCCAGCCACTGGATAACCAAGTAATTACGCTAAGCACCGCAATTAATTCCACTTCAGGAGCCACGCTCTCTGTCTTCTGTCTATCGCATCGCTTTAGGAGATACGGCCCCTGACTCTACTGAATTGCTTCAGGAGCTACACCATCTGTCTTCTGTCTAGGGCATCGCTTAAGAAATTACGGCCCCTGGCTCTGGTGCACCGCCTCAATAGCTACGCCCTCTGTCTTCTGTTCAGCGCATCGCTTCAGGAGATATGACCCCTAGCTCAGTACAGAATTATCCGCTTCGCCTTCTTCTTTCTCTCCTTTTGCAGATGTAAGCTGACTCAGAACTCAGCACGCACTAGCCGCCGTCCTGTGCCAAGCGGCCTGGAAGATCCTGGACCGGATCCATGAGGAATGGACTGATGGCCTAGCACTCAGCAGCTTCGAGACTTTGGACTAGTTTCGGAGGGACTTCTCGAGTAACCACGTGAAGCTGCTTCACTACCCGGAGACACAGGACAGCGATTACTCCATCAATTTCGAATACACGGCGGCCGAGGACATTTACACCGCGGCCAAGTGTCGACTGTACCTCTGCACGATGAGCCGATTTTAAACGAAGTTGAGAAAGTATTCTTCCTGAAGTCGCGCGTCAAGAAAAAAACCCCGGGAAGCGCTAAACTGCCTTCCGACCACCGGACTCGGGAGACTCGTTACGATCACCGAAGGGTCTGAAGTTGGCTCTGAAGGAAAAGTCCGCGGCAGGAACCCAGCGGCTCTTGGACAAGCTGAAACGGCACCGCAGTCAACTCGCATCCCTACGTCACGCTTCTGAACCGTTAGCTTCGTTTCGAGGCCTACGGACTTCAACACATTGGTATCAATACTCCATCCCGGCACCTACCCACCGGGGCAGCAGATTGCACCCAAGGACTCCAGCTGGCCTATCCTACGTTCGACATTCTTGAGGGGAAAGGGGGGGGGATTGGCGGACGTCATCCTTGGTGCCAACATCTATAAGCGGCTCCTTCTCTCCGGCGCCCTACACCGAAAGCAACTGATCGTCCAACAGACGGTCTTCGGCTCGACCGTTATCGGGATTGTACCCGCGAACGGGTCTACGACGACGCTTATGGCTGCATGCACTCAGATACCGTGCTACGAAAGACGAGTCGAGCTCGTGCACCACTTCTGATCGCTGTAGGAAGTACCTCGAGCCCTCCGAATGTCCATGGCGAGTGCTGAGTGTGAATGCTTGTTCACCGACGGATATACCCGCGACCCAAGCCGACGATACATCGCGCCTCTCCCCCTCAAGGCAGAAGGCCTCTTGTCTGGAGGAGAGCCTTGCCGACGCTCATTTATCGCTGACAACAATGCACCGCCACATGCGACGCAATAAGGAGCTCGCTGATGCTCACATACGATTCATGGAGAACTAAATAAAACACGGACACATGCGCCCGGTCACGCTCAAAGAACGGCAAAACTGTCCACAGCCAGTGTGGCACATCTACCAACACGGGATTTGGCAGCGGAGCGACGAAGGGGGCAAACTCCGCGTGATGTTCAACGCCTCCCGCCCAACAACCAGCGGATGCAGTCTCAACAACGTAATGTATGCCTGCCTCAGGCTTCAGAATGACACTGCAGTCGTAGTCACATGCTTGAGAACTTGCCGAATCGTCTACTACACATACATTCACCTCCAGCGGATCCTGAAGAGCTCAAGCTCCCACATCCCAGCAACTCACCACGTCCTTCTCACGATCACCTATGAAGAGACCAGTGCACCGTACCTAGAATTGGGGACCCCAAAGCAGTTCTGCCAAGGTAAGGGTGACAATCTTCCCGAGGCCGTCGACGCCGTCGACAGGGATCTGCGCGTCGACGACTTCCTCAGTGGCGCAGATGACCTCGACTCCGCGTGACATCGCTGCCACCAAATCGTCACACTATTCAGAGCAGGCGGCTTCAACCTCAAAAAGTAGGTGTAAAATAGCTCCGAACTTCTCGAGGAGATTGCCCCAGAGTACAGGCTTCGGCCGACGTGGCTCCAACTCTCGATAGACAGACCGGTCAAGGAACTAAGGGTCACCTGGGATCCAGCGCAGTACTGCTTCCGGATTGCCCTTCCGCCCGCACCCAGCAACCACCAACTTACCAAGAGGACGATACTTGCCAAGCTTGCTCGAATCTTCGTACCTCCACGCTATCCGACTGCATGGTCTGCGCCTATACTAATGCTAGGCCCATGAAGTAAGCCATGGTGAGCTGCGCGGGTGGCTCCGTGAGCCACCTTCTTCCCGACCGGCGTGGACTACGGTGGCCCATTCGACATCCTTGAGCCTCCTTACACCGTACGCTATTCGTTAGCTACTACTACTCACGTTGAGTCGAAGTGGGGATAAGAGTAACTAAGACGTAACCTTGGCGGATGAGAGAAAGAGAGACTGGCTGCTTGCTCTCTACTCCCTCGCATGCTCTGGAGTCAGGCCTCAGCTACGCTTATCCCCACTTTAGAAGTTTATGCCTGCAACTAGCGAGCGTTGTAAGGAGGCTCCTTGCAACAAAAGGCCGTGGAGTGAGGACGTGTCAAATCTCAGCAATTTGAAAGATTCATAATTGAAAAATCTTGAATTGTCATCTATTCAAACTATTTGAAAAAAAATCAAATTGCGTACCTTTATAATATAATCATTGAAAATTGAATAATTTGTAAACTTATATTTTTAAAATTTAAGAACTGTCAATAGTAACTCTTCAAAATTGTAGAAATTTGAATTGCAAATAATTTTAAACTGAAGAGTATTCAATTTTGAAAAATTACAATCAAAAATTGAAGAATTATTCATGAAAATATGAATAGGCTATTTCCTGATGATTATAAGTTAATAACTAAATAATAAGTTATAATAATTCCATTATTTAATATGCATTTGCCATGAATGGCGTTCTTTCAAACTCCGGCAGGCCGGTTTATGAGGTCCATAATTCGAAAAGAGTCGTAAGTACCAAATACGGCGTTTCCCGAATTTCAGCATACCAATCAACACCGTTAATTGCAATTTCAATAATAATTCATCAATAGTGGAGGCACGCTAGGTAATTATCTTGCATAGGGCCAAAGAAGTTCGGATTTCGTTGATTTCTTTTACATACTAAACATGTAAAATAATGAAATATTTACCTGTTTAAAATTTGTGGAAATTGTTTATTGACGATATTTTCAGATTTACGTTAATTAGGAAATTTTCTGTAAAGGAATATCGTTTATGTACGAGATAATGTTCAGGAATAAGTACCGAAATACCTTATACTGTAGTATAATTTATAGGACCTTCGTTGAGAAGGAAGTTTTATGGAGAAATTGGCGGTCTTGCTATACCCAAGCGAAAGTAGTCTAGTATCCTACTCGCTGCGATAATATTACAGATAATGGACTTCCAATACAAGGTTAATATATTGCAATGAAAATATACTACAATGAAAATAATTAAAATAAGTACACGAGTCATTATTTATAAATTATTTCAAGATTCGTGGCGGGCGAAATGGCACAGATACGGTACAAGGGCATAAGTGTGAAAATGAGAATGTTACAGGAGGGCAAAAAGCTGTTTAACTTTTGCCGATTTAATCAAAAGAAAATTAAATAATAGTCTTGAAGTACTACCAGGGCACAATACATGATTAAAAAAAAAAGTATAAAAAAAAGCAACCGTCTGAGAGAAAATCGTTGTCAAAGGAACGAAGGGTCCCAAAAAATGCCAAAGTTGACATATAGAAAACTGCATAACTTTTTTTTTGAATTTAAAAGACAAACCATAAGATGATCTCGAAAAGTTATTTACTTCTATTGAATCGTGAAATAATTTGTTTAAATATATTGAAATAGCTAATTACTTATTATTTTTATTTATTAGTTATTATTCTTGATTTATAAGCAAAGAAAAACGATCATGTACGTGAAAATTATGTTCATAAATTTTAGATATTTTTTTATTTGTTGCAATTTTGTAATAAATAAAATCCTAATTAAATACCTCATTATTATTGACGTTTAATAATTAAGTATTAATTTTCATTCTTAAGTAAAAAAAAAACAATCTATCACGTTCAACTTTTTTTTCTCAAATTTCAGGTATTTCTTTATTTTTCGCAATTTTTCATTTAGAGCAAAAATCAACTCCTTTTGCTAAAAAAGAACTCAGTACGACGAATTAGTTCTAAAGGAGGCTCTATTTGGACTTCTGAAGGAACCCAATTTCAATAGAGCCTATTTCCGATGAACCTATTTCTTGCGTTGCCCACTTCGATATTTTATCTAATTAATAACGAAAATTTTACCTTAAAGCACACATATGTCATCGGTTTGCTTATGAATGCGCCCTTCTTCTGTTCCATTTAAGGTTTCTAAAGGAACCCTTTTGGTTATCTACAGGTTTCTATTGGAGCTCGAGTTCTAAAATATATCCTTTTATTCAAGCCGCAACTTCAGTGAACCCCCAGTTTTCTCTTTGTAGAAATAATCAATACTTATAGCAGTATGATCTACAATAATCTTTGACACAAATTAGTGCAAAAGTGGATCAACTTCACGTCTTATTAACTTTTTATACAGCAATGAATATTAGGCTGGTCACAGTCTAACCTACCAACGTTGATCAAAATATAATCCTGGCTTTCTTATTGCAGAATTAAGTTCACAGCCCGAATTCTCACCTGATGGCGACCGTGCTTCTGGTGTGCCTCGCTGCAACCTTTCTCCTTCTTCTGAAATAAATCAGCGACTTGAGATTGACCTAAATCGTCCTCCTCTCGAGTCTCCACTTCGTGTCAGGTCCAGGTCTCCTAACAGGGGTCCTTCTACACTCAGGTCCACAATTTCACCTATGAGGCTTCCTTCTCCTGACGGGCACGGATCTGGACTTGAACAGCTAAGATTTATTCGGCTTAATTTTCTTGCGAATCGTAACCGGATATTCGAACTTCGAAGATACACTTTTCCTGCCGATGAACCAATTTTAATAAAAACTGGTAAGTATGGGCCTGTGCCATCTCAAGAACGAATTGTGTTATCAACATCCAATGGTGACGTCTTTGCAATATTGGAGTCTGTAAATGTACTTACTGGAATATATGAACGTTTTTCTGGCGATGTAAAACGTGTGAAAATGAACATGGAAAGCCGCAATGTTACCCGATTGAACCCAACAGAAATCGCTGAAACTCCAGTGGGTGTCCAACGAACAATCATAAACAGTTATAGAGTAGTTAATTTAAACTACATTCCTTAACATAATCAATTAAAAAAATGTTAATCTAAAATACAATGGTTGCGATCTAATGTCGGATAAAAATGTTTTATGTAACGGGTAGTTACATTAAAAAGTCAGCATGTTATGGTTTTCCAAGCTTTAGTCTTTTATCAAGGAACCAGCAAGTCCTTTGAATTTTTCTTTAATCAATCTATTTTGATGAGAATTCAACTGTTTTATTCAAAATTTGTCTTTTGTAGGTGAAGGCAACTTTTTCTGATTTGAAATTTAAATCTTTTTTCAGTTGAAAACCCAATTATTAAATTTTGATTTGAGAATTTACATTATTTTATGTAAAATTCAACTACTTGGTTAAAATTTCAACAACTTTGTTGATATTTTTTTTCAGGTTTATTATTTCAGTTGAAGATTCATCTCTGTGGTTAAAAGTGTAACTATTTCGTTAAAAATTCGTCTTTTGGCATAGAAAATTAATGTTTTTGCTATAAAACTTATCTATATAGATTAAAATTCTACGGTTTGGCTTAAAACTTAAATTTAGTTATGTATATTTTTGAATTAAAAATGGTAATCATGTGATAGAAAATGTGCACGATAATATATTTACCTCGCCTCATGTGCTCGGTCTTCGTATTTCCTCCACATATGTGCACACACGTTTTAAAATTAAAGGCTTTAACAAACACATTCTCATCCCGTATATCGCGTTTCGCACTCGAATTTGTTCAAAATGTAAACGAAGATGTTGAAATGAAATGAAGCTGAACTAGCTCAATTGACTAACTTAACCTGACGAAGACATGATCAAGGCTCTGACTTCCAGTATCCTAAACAGGTATCTAGCTACAAGGCACAGTTTCGCTGCATTCGGTGAATTTAACAATGCGATCCAGAATAGGTTCTCTTCTATTCTCCGGTTGCAGATTGAGCAGAGCTTTCCCGTCACAAATCCAAGACTAAGATCCCCTACGGAAAATCTACGCCTAATCGGATCAATTCTACATCTTATTAACTTAAAAAAAATCATTGACTGTTAACTGGTCGGCGCTGCCCCTCCTTACCCTATAGGACGAATGTCTTGATTCTCTTGCGGAATTTCGTTCTAATGATTAATTTTAAAGATTTTCTACTTTAAATTGGAGAAATTAATTTTTTTAGTAATTTAGACGACCTGAAGCTTCCAATATTAACCCGATTTTTACAAAATTGGGGGTAATGTGGAGCATGAGATAATGTGGCACAAAGGGTCTATCTATTTGATTGAGGTAGTATATATAGTTCAATATTTTACTCTCTTTTCCAAAAACATACATGCAAATTGGATCTATGTATTTCGCGGCGAAAACTATATATAATATAGAGATATAAATATCAATACAAATCATATGCATTATATTTTGTTGAGTGTTATATATTGTTATTGAGTTGAAAAAATTATCTCACTTAATACAAATTTTTATCGAAAAGAAAAAAATTCCGATAAGGAAAAAAAAGATAAAATGACAGAAATTTGAAGAATGTATTTGAAGAAGAAAACAATGAAAACTTGACAAGAATATTGTTTGCATTTTTCCTTTATTTTGATACACTCTCAAAATGGATTGTCATTTAATGAAATTATTCATTCAAAAAATTTATATATCGTTTAGAACTACTTGGTAAGCTTTCATTTCGCAAACTATATCGATTGTACCGTCAAACGGGGTGATTTCAGACATGTGGGGTAAACCCGGACATTCCTACATTGATATTTTAAATTACTCAAGGGGTTTTTAACCAGAATATAGAACCAGTTTAGGCTTTATTAAGGCTTTATTTGGTTCTAGATTCTTGTCAAAGTCCCTTTAAGTAATCTAAACTGTCAATTTAGAAATGGCCGAATTTACCCCACATGTCCAAAATCACCCCATTTTTACGGTCTGATAATTTTTTACTTGGTAGAATTTTCGGCATTATAGATGTTTTTGGTGAAATTAATAATTTCTCGACTTACCACAATCACCGGCATATGGGCAACATTTTTGTCTTTTGGCATTTTCGCCGCAGGCTTCACCTTCCATAGCCTCATCATCAGCGCAGGTAACTTTCGGCTTATCAGGCTTTTTGGCGTGAACTGATCCAATGAGAAGAGCCACGCACAGCAGAACTACGAAAGTAATACTTGTAAGCCTCATTTTATTCGAGAACTGACTTGCTCTTCTACTTCGGGTACGGCTTATAAACCGAACGATGATTAAGCAAAAAAAATCCGGAAAAATGTTATCAGAGAAAAACAACATACACATGTGTATACGAACACGAATCTGAAAAACAAAAAAAAAGAAGTAGGGCAAACGTTAGTGGGCCATGCATGAATTACGCAGTTGTTTTCTGAAAAAATGGATTACGTACCCTCCTTGCTTAGGATCTCTAAATCCCTCCCCCCCTCCCCAAAGCCCTATTTTGCATAATTTATGCCGACTCGATTTTTTTCGTTGATTTATTCAGGGTTCATGCAAAAATAACGTAAGACAATCAGGGTGGAGGGGATGTTTTTGGTATAATGTTATTGTTCCTTGTGAATTAACAAAGTAGTTCAACTTTAAACCCAGTAGCTGAAATTTCAACCAAAAAAGGTGAGTTCTCAATAAAAAACGTAATAGTTTAATCGAAAAAGATTTTGCATTCTACAAAGAAGAAAGATATCATTTGAAATTTTGAATTTTTAGGTCAAAAAGAAGAGCTTTGTACAGAATAGTTGATTTTTCTACAAAAAAATACGGATTTTTCACAAATTACATAGATTTTAAACAAATGGTCGAATTTTCAAACTTAAAAAGAACTACTTACAACCCAAAATCGAACAGTTAAATTTTCGTTTGAAAAATAATAATTTTTAATTAAAACAACGGATTTTCTACGAAACAGATATATTTTTTATTCGGAGAATATAATTTTTTAACATGATAGTACAAGATAGACATTTTGAACCAAAAGGATTAATTTCCTACCAAAAAAAGCTAATTTTCAAAAAAATATATAAAATTTCTACTAAAAATGATACATTTTTACCCAAAAATAAAAAAAGGTTTCTAAATTTTTATTTAAAAAATTATCCTTCAACCAAAAACTCAACAAATTGTCAACCACATACTCAAATTTTCAGATTAAAAAATTAATTTTTAACCTAAAAATATGCATTTTCAACAAAAAATGTTAGTTGATATTTGAACCAACATCAACTAAAACAGATCTGTTTTCAATTAAACAGTTGCATTTTTACCAAGAAAAATTTATTTTCTACCACAAAAGACGAAATTTTAACAAAATACATCAATTTTCAACAAGATTGTTACATTTTCAATCAAAAAGATTAATTTTCTACCAAAAAAGGCTGATCATAATTTTCAAGCAAAAATTAAATAGTTAAATTTTCATTTATAAAAATTGTCTTTCAACCAAAAGTGAAACGAGTTTTCAACAAAGCAGGTCAACTTTCGAACCAATAGTTAAATTTTCTACAAAATTGTTGAATTTTGGAGCCCAAAATACAAATTTTTTACAAAGCAGTTGAATCTTAACGAAATAGTTCCTTATTAATCAAAACAGATAATTATTTAACTAGGCAGAGGCATTTATAACCAAAAAGGATGAAATTTCTACAAAACAAAATTAATTTTTAAATCAAAAAGGCAAATGTTCAACAAAATCGTTAAATTTTTTATCGAACAACATTTTTTACTCAAGAAAGAAAAAAAATTCAATCATATTATTGAATTTTCAAGCCAAAAACACGAATTTCAACAGAAAAGTTGAATTTTCAACCAAAAAGGATGTTTTTTTTAAACAAAATTCTTGAATTTTTAACAAAAATTTTTTTTGAAAGAATGATTTTAAACCCCCCCCCCCACCCTCCTATGTAAATGATCTTCCCAAAAAAACGAATCTTCAACAAAATGGATAAATTTTTAAACGAATAATTTGTATTTTTAAGCAAATAGTTGAATTTTTTCTCCAGAAGGTTAAATTTCTATAAAACAGATGCATTCACAACATGTCATATAAATTTCCAATCGTGTAGTTGAATTATTAAGCTAAAGAATATTAATTTTTAACCACAAATAAAATAAATTTGTATTAAAGAAAATAATAATTTTTGATCAAAAATCAATTTTCTATAAAATAAAGAATATATATATTTATATATGTATAAATAAAGAATTATGAATTTGCAACTAAAATTATAAATCTTCAACCGAAAAATAATAATTTTTGAATATGTGATTTAACTTTTAACCAAATAATTTAATTTTCTACCTGAAACGATGAATTTTCAACAAAAAGGAACAAATTTTCAACAAACTATTTCAATCTTCAACCAATAAAATGAATTTTTTTTAACAAAGTAGTTGAATTTTCATCAAAAAGAAAATGACTTCTTAATGAAAATTTATTAGTTGAATTTTCAAGAAAAAATTATCATTTTTCAGCCAAAAATTAATTAGGTAAATTTTCAGTTGAGAAAATCAGTTTTTAACTAAAAAAACGAATGTTCAACAAAATAGTTCAATCTTCAACCTAATAGTAGAATTTTTAACCAAAAGAGATAAATTTTTAATGACAAATTAAATGGTGCAATTTTCAACTAAAACTGATATATTTTCATTTAAAAATAGAATAGTTCAATTTCCAGTTGCAGAAATTAATTTAAAAAAAAAAAAAAAAAACGAATTTTCAACAAAATAGTTACATTTGAAATTAGTAATATGAATGTCTAACAAAGTAGTTGAATTTTCAACTAAAAATTATCAATTTTCAACTAAGTATTATCCATTTTCAGCCAAAAATCGATTAGTTATATTTTCAGTTTAGCAATTTAATTTTTAACTAAAAATACTAATTTTTAATAAAATAGTTTAATCTTCAACCAAATAGTAGAATTGTTAACCAGAAGAGATTAATTCTGTACCAAAAATATAACAAGCGACTTTTCGATGAAATATAAGTAACTTTCAACGGAAAATAATTGGATTTTCTTACTGGGTTCTATTAATTCAGTTCAAATTTTAGTGAAGAAACGAGAAAAATGGAAAGTTACTTGAAAACATGGAGACAAAGTGGAATTCTTTTAAAAAGGAGTAGAGAGAGTTATATGGGGAAGAGTGTAAAACAAAATCTATCATTTTCATTTTTTCAAAAATTGAAAGAAATCAGTGTTAATATGATCAGGCAAGACGCACAAAATAAAATATAGTGCCACCAAAAAATTGTTTTGAATTAAACAAAAGTATTTGTTTTTTAATAAAAAAATGTAAATACTCGATCGTTTTTACTTATTAAATCAAAAAATTTAATTTTGCCATTCAATAAAATAGTGTCCAAATCCATTTCAAATTAGAAACTAAGCAACACGTATTTTTCCGATACAAGAAATTTTTTGTGCGATTTATGAGTATTTGAACTTTGAAGTTTGTTTTTCCACCAAAATTGAAATTCGTTATATTTATTTCATACAGTATTTTTTACAAATTTGTGCCATAATTTTTTCAATATAAAATAAAATGGTTATTTCTTCTCAAATTTGATAATATTCTTAAGATTAAGAATAATGGCAGATTTCTAATTCAAATTCATGAAAGAAGAAATACATTTTTAGTTAGATACGTCATTCATATTTTTGGTAGAATTTCATGAAAGTATTTAAAATTTTAAAATAGAAAGGCTTTTTTCAAAAAATCTGCTAAAAATCTGAGTAATGTATTTGAGCAAAAAGAGTGCATTGGATGCCTGTCGAAGTAAAAGAATCCATCAATAGCTTTTTAACTAAATTATTTAATTTTTGACCGTAAAGTTACATTTTTACCTAAGAAAGATGCAATTTCTACTGAAATAAGTCAATTTTTAAAATAGAAAACGAATTTTCAACAAACCAAAAAGCAGTGGCATTTTCATCCAAAAAAGATTTTAGTTGACTTTTCAACAACAAAATATAAATTTTAAACAAGTCAGTTTATAACTATAAATTTACGACTATTCATTTATAACTAAAAAGATAATCTTTAGGAGAAAGCAACTGCAAAAAAAAGTTATATTATGAAAATAAATACAAGGCAAATAAATTACTTGTCAGAATATTATATCAGGATTACCACAAAAAATCATTTTAAGAATTCTCTAATTTTCCCTTGTTAATTTTTCATTGTCAAATTTATTCTGCTTGACAGTTATGCGAAGTGATAGAAATTTCCTGACTTTCACCATTTTTTTTAGTCCCAAAACATAAAAGAAAGCAAAAACTCAAATCTTAATTTTGCAGAAAGTCGTTTCAAAATATCACGAAAATAAATAATAATACCTTATTTGTACGTCACAAGTGAAAATTTTTTTAACTCTTTAAATCTTTCTTTTGTAAAAATTACACAGAAGTTGAATCATTTGCTTTTATTTTAGATAATAAAATCGATTGATACCCGTTGCAGTTATTGAAAGAACGAGATATTCGTGATCTGATACCGGAAATAGGTCCAAGAGTCAAGTTTTGGAACAAATTCAATGAACTCTTACAATCGGTATAGGAGTTTTTATTTTTGTATTAATTAATTTTCATAATCAAAGTTATTTTTAAAATACATATTTTTAGACAGTGAAGTCGATAAACTTCAAGTTGAGATTGAAACGTAAAACACTAATATACTATTTATTTTTAGAATAAGAAATCAGATTCGCAAGATAGCGTGGAATCAATCAATCCTGGAAAAAAATCAAACTGAAACTTATTAGACGAAACAGAAAGTAATGAGTTTAAGATTTTTTCTCTTCCGAATTGTTTAGGAAATTAAAATAAGATTATAGCCGACAATTTTTTGCTTAAAAATTATTTAAATTGAACAATTTGAAATTCAAATTGTAAACGAACTCTTTTACGAAACAGAATTATGCCTATAGATCTTTTACTTTTATCACTTTGCATAAAATGAAAAATTAGAAATTTTATTTCCAAATTCCGTCTTTTCTATTTAGAAAAAAAGTATTAAGACTGTATATAATTATATTTTAAAAATAAGTAGGTATATAAAGCAAAAAAAATATCTAATTATAATATTTGTCGAATAAAATGATGAAATCGAATTTCGAGGTTAGATCATGAATCCACAATTCAATATTTACAATTCAATCCTTACAATTAAACAATTTTATCATTAAACTAGAAATCTGGTAAGGTTGAATAATTTTAAATTGAACATACAAAAATTTTCTATTTAAAATTTTATAAAAACATATTTTAAAGCCGTGGAACGTTTTAAATTAAAGATAATTTAGATATATGCATGCATTTAATTGTATCTTAAAACTAATTTATTTTGAAATAGTTGAAATTAAAAAGTCAGGGATTCCTAAATACTTAAGTTTCAATCGTAAAAAATTCCAATTGTAATTATTCTTCTTCAATGTGATGTGATTATTCTTATTTTTCTCTTTTGTTTTAATAGGGACTTCAGAACATTATATTTTAAACCAAGATGGTTCACTAAGAGCCGACGACATTGCTGAATATGATGCGTTCGAAGTACAATAATCTAAAAAACTAAAGCTAAATTTTCAAAAACCGTCTGTATTGCTGAAGGCAAATTATTTATGGTGTAAAATATACTTGGATTGGTTATAAATATTTATATTGCCCGGTACTTAGGTATAAACACTCCAATGGTAAAATGTACGTCGTCACAGACTGTGAGGAATAATGGTTTTAAAAAATTGTATTTTAATTTGTAATAAAAGTTTTTAATTGTTCACTACTTTTCATAAAATCAATGTTCATTTATTTATTATTTCTGTGTATTTCTCTTAATCTTAGTTAGTCATTTTGACAGATCTATCAATGTAATGTCGACCTGAATGAATTATTTTATTAATTTCAATCGAAATTACATTGTTTAGACAGTCAAATTGATTCATTTTAAATTAAGAATATAATTATCAACAGATCCTAGTACCATAGATAGGTATTCAAAACATATAAAATATTACTGTTTAAAATTTTATATAATAAACATTAGTATTCTAGATAATTAACTTTATCATCTTGGATATTTCCCTTTATTATCTGATATTTTTAAATATAACAAGGATATTAAACATTAATATCCAAGATATTACAGGTTTTCGAACTTCTTCTAACTTTAATATCTTAAATATTTAAATTTAATATTGTGGATATTAACAAGTTTAATATCTGGGGATATTAAATCTAAATATCTAAATAGTCGTCCCATAGCTAAATAACAGATTTATCACGATTTAATATCCAGATATTAACAATTAATATCTATTTCTCTCCGTGAGTGGACGATGATATACAAAAGAAAAACAGAATCCTCCACAAGCGTCATACAAAACTCTTGGCCTTTTAAAGCACTTTTTATGTCGTAAAATATGCGATGTCATGCAAAATTAGAAACTTTGCCGACAAAGTCAGGGAATTAGGGCCCAAAATGATTTTAAACAAAAAAAAACCAAGTTCACATGAATTATATTTTTCTTCAAAAAAGCAAGTCTCGGCTTAGCCCCACTTTCCCCTACATGGATGAAGAACCCCCCTCTCCCTTCCATAAAAAATCGTAACAAAATCTCTTGACCCTCCCTCCCCCTTGAGCTGTTACATAATTTAAGTACGGTCCCTAATCAAAAAGCTATCTAACGAGAGTTCGAACATCTTCTTTCGGGTGCATGCGATATTTATCTCTTGCCGCACGATCTCCTCTGCATAATTCTGGTCCGCAACCGTGATTGCCACGTTGCGTGCCAAAGATATGCATACTCGCGTACACGCCATTACTCTCTGTACAGCGGATGTATGGCACAAAGCATGTTCAAGAAAACTCCTATTTACCTATATATATATATATATATAGACTTTTCCCTGATTTTTTCTCTGACCCACGGCCATACTGTACAAATAATATGAAATAACTCAGTCAAATATATTTTGTCTTTAATGAAATGAAAATTCAAGGGCCATGAGCAAAATTCAAGGAATTTTCCAGGTAAAAAAAATTCAAGGACTTTTCTAGGTGTTCAAGGGTTTCCAGAACGCTAAACACCCTGTATAAAACAGACTTATGGGGGTGATATTTGGAAAGTAATATTTTATTTGTATTCATTGGCTTTTTCTTCTTTTTTTTTCATGGATTCGACCAAATTTCCGGGCGTTATTCATAAAAATTCGAGAGAAAAAAATTCCAATGCATTTTTGGACCACCCTACTGCAAATAGGGTAGCATAGGGACCAAATTTTGAAAATGGTGTACAATAGAGAATATAGAGCCCGGTCTGTGAGGCCTGAAATATGAATAAATGACTAACCTTTTGCAGCAGGATCAAAGCCGCTTCGTGGTTAGTGCAATATTTAACATATGCAGATTGCATTTTTTCCGCCATTTCCACGAAACAAGGACCCACTGTTTGCACCTCTTCATCACATCCCTTCATAGACTTCAAAATCGAATCTAACAATTCTTCTGCAACTTTCGTAACCTCTTCTATATTCCCAAACAACGTAGCGACATCTACACCTCTACTCTCCAGAAACGAAGGATTATACAAGTTGAATGTCTCATATGTGACTTTCAGATCCCTAACGTATTCTTTCTCAGTCAAAACCAATTCCGATATTACATTCTGTCGTGTATCTGCCTTTTTCTTCCTCTCAAGATCAACATCATCCGAAGCGTTAGGTTGTTTCTGCAACGGAACTCTTCCAGGCGCAGGTGCTGGAGGTGCAGGTCTATGAGGTTGTGACAATCTCTTAACTTCCTCTGACTTTGCTGCAGGTTCATAAATCTCATCATGCTTTCGTATCACAACAAAATCCTCCAAGGCGTCATGGAAAATTTCAATCGACGGTTCAAGCAACGAAGTTAAATACGAACTTGGACAAGATCCGATCTTCCCTTCTTTATTTCTCACGATGATCCAATCGTCGTTCGCGATTTCCACTACAGTCACAATATCGCCTTCCTCAACACTCAGATCTCCATCCATCTGAGCTTCAAATGTGTACTCCACCTTGGCTGACATCTCCGGTTCGAAGACATTTTCCTGTTTGGAAAAGCTCTCTGATTTGTCTTCGGCAGTAAGAGTCTCTTCTTTCGTTTTGTCGCAGTCGACGATGATGTTAACATACGAGACAGGAAACAACCCCTTGACTGAGTCTATCGAACCTTCTGCCCATTCTGAATCGACGTATTTTATCAAATGAACTACTTCGCCTGCCTCAAAACTTAGTTCATTCGGAAACTGAGCATGGAAGGGATAAAGAGTTATGGCATAGGGTTCTACACCAAGTGGATTTGGGCTCTCTTCGTACTGGGCGTTTTCGGGATCAGGATCAGGATCAGCTTCAGGGCCAGGATCAGCTTCAGGACCAGGATCAGCTTCAGAAAAAGCTGGAGTGGTTTGTGGCAAGTACTCGGGATATAAATCGAAATAACTGGGAGCAGGTTCATCAACTGGGGACCAAACTTTGGGAGCGTCTCCAAAATCTTTGTAAATGGGACCTCCATTTTGTACTGATTGAGGCAAGGGATCGGTTGGAGTTGCAAGACTTTCGTCTGTTTCATCCACACTTTCATCGATGTAAGTTATGAAGCCTTCGGGAAAAGTGCCTCTTCTATTGTCTTCTGTTACTCCGAGACACCATCCATCTTCAACGATTTCAATTACAGTCAATATTTCTCCTTCTTTTAGGTCTAATTCTTCATCGAGTTGTGCTTTAAGATTTGTTTTCACTCTTGCTTTTCTCTGCACTGATTTCTTTTTTGCTGGATGCTGTAATAATTATAATATTTTCATTAGAGTGAAAATTAATCATTTTTTAGGGTTTCGTACTTTTTTCTCGGGAGGGGAAGTAGGGGAAATGGGGTGAGGGGAAGTAGGAGAAAAAAGGGGAAAGTAGGGGACGTGAGGGGAAATAAGGGAATGGGAAGTAGGAAAAATAATGGGAAAGGAGGAGGGAAAGTATGGACAATGAGATGAAATTAGAGAAGGGGAAGTAGGGATAATTATGTGAGAGGGAAGGGGAAGTAGGGATAATCATGTGAAAGAGGGAGGGGAAGTAGAGTAAATGAGGAAATGGGAAAAAGGGAAGAGAGGGGAGTAGAAGGGAAATGAGTAGAAGTGGAGAAGTGAAAGGAAATGAGAATATGGAAAATGAGTGAGAAGTAAGGAAATAGAAGGGAATGAGGAGAGGGGAAGTAGAGGAAGTTATGGGATGAAAAGGAGGGGTAGTAGGATGGTTCTGGGGAGTAGAAAAGAAGGAGGGAGGGATGGTGAAGTAGGAAAGGGGGGAGGGTATATATTAGGAAGTGAAGAAAAATGAGGTGAGGGGAAGTAGGGGAAAGTAGGTGAAGTAAGCGGAAATAAGGGGAGAGGAAGTAGGGGAATGAGGATGGGAAAGTAGGGGAAAAGAGGGGAAGTAGCTTAAATTAGAGGAAGGGGAAGAAGGAAGTTGAAGGGACGTATAATAGGATAGTGTCGGAGAGGGAGAGGTGGTGAAGTACGTAAGGGAGGGAAGTAGAAGGAAAATGAATGGAAGTGAAAGGAAATAAGACTATGGAAAATGAATGAGAAGTAAGGAAATAGAAGGAAATGAGGAGAGGGGAAGTAGAGAAAATGATGGGATGAAAGGGAGGGGTAGTAGGATTGTGCTGGGGAGTAGAAAAGAAGGAGGGAGGGATGGTGAAGTAGAGAAGGGAGGGGAAGGGAGGATTAGGAAGTGAGGGGACGTAGGGGAAAGTAGGCGAAGTAAGCAGAAATAGGGGAAAGAAGTAGGGAAATGCGGATGGGAACGTGGGTAAAGAGGGGAAATTTGGAGGGGAAGTAGGCAAAATTATGGGAAAGTGGGAGGGGAAGTAGCGTGAATGAGAGGAGGGGGGAAGAAGGGGATTGAAGGGAGGTACAGTCAGGTAGTGCGGGAGAGTAAGGGAGGGGAGGGAGAGGTGGTGAATTATGTCAGGGAGAAGGGTACAGTAGGGGAAGTGAGGGCAGGTAGAAGAGGGAGAAGATAAATTTCCAACCAAGAAGATTAATTTCCTGCCAAAACAGACAAATTTTCAATAAAATAGTTAATTTTTCAACCAAAGAAATGAATTTTCAACTAAAATGATGATTTCCAAACCAAAAAGACGAATTTTCAAGAAAATTGTTGAATTTGGAACCAACAAATATTTTTCAGTACTGAATAAAAAAAAATTTAGGCAAATTATAATTTAAAGGAAAAAATCATTTTTAATACAAATTACAAATTTCGAATGACTTAATTTTTTTATTCCATTGAAGGTTATATAAATATAATTTTAGTAGGTTTCTCGAGGAAATTCAAAAATATTTGTGAAGATTACAGATATGTCGAAAAAGTTTCTAAAAAATGTTTGGGAATTTTATTTATTTCACACGATTTAAAAAAAATGTAGGAAAAATTGGAGAATTTTAAAAAGATATTTAAGACTTTTTGACGCTCGGAAAAAATTTAAGAATATTTTATAAATGTTTGAAAATCTTTCAAAGTTTGAAAATATTTTTCATCTATACAAAATTCCAAAAATTCCTAAATATCTTTTAAACTGAGTCGAATTACTCCTAAAATTATTTTAAAATCTTTCACATTCATTTTTGACAATTTTTGAAATCTTATGTAATGTTTTATAATCTTTTCAATTATTGTTTTAAAATTAATTTAGAAAAATAAAAAATTACCTTTAATATTCCCACGAATCTTAAGAATTTTTTTTATTATATCGCAACCTTTCAAATTCATTGCAAAATTTCAACATTTTATTTCGAGATCTTCAAAAATCTACATTTTGTTTCAAGATTTTTGAAATCTTTTACTACTTTTAAATTTTTTTTTAAATTTCAGAATATTTTAAAAAAAGATTTGACATTTTCCTAAAATTTGAAAAAAGTTCTGCAAAATTAGGAAAATTGCCTTCAAATCTTCAAGATTCTTTTTTGATCATTTTGGAAATCTTTTGAAATGTTTCGAAATCTTTTCGAATGTTCTCTTAACATTCCTTAAAAGCTTCAAACTTTTCTTCGAAATCTGCAAAAATCCACATTTTGTTTTAAATAAAATAATTTTTGTCTCCTTTCAAAACTAAACTTATTTTAATTTTTTCTAAAATTTGTAATCTTGCAGAGTTGAAAAATTTTGCTTTGAAATCTTCTAGATTCTTTTAATTTTGGTTTCATTTAATTTAAATTTAATTTTGCTTGCCGGTACCTGTATCTGCAAAATAATTAATTTAATTTAATTAATAGTTAAAACACTACACATATATATTTTATAAATTTTCGGAAATCTTTCAAAGTTTTAAAATATTCGTAATCTTTTGAAAACTTCTAAAATTCCAAAGTATCTTTTAAACTGACTCCAATTTTTCCTGAAATTGTCTTAACATTTTCCGGATTTGTTTTTGACTATTTCGGATATCTTTTATAATTTTTTAAAATCTTTTCAAATTTTAGATTCACAGAAATCTTAAGATTTTTTTTTATATTGACCCCTTTCAAAATCTTTAAAAAGGTTCAACATTTTATTTTGAAACCTTAAAAAATCTAAATTTTCTTTTAAGTTTTTAAATTTTTAAATTATTTGTGAAGCTTTTTAAAAACTTATAAATATCTTTAAAAATGATTCTAATTTTTCTCAACATTTTGAAAAATTTCTGCAAAATTACAAAAATTACTTTGAAGTCTTCCTTCCAGATTATTTTTTGAAAATTTAAGAAATCTTTTGGAATGTTTTGAAATCTTTTTAAATGTTCTCTAAAAATCAATGTCGTAAAATAAAAAATCTTTTTTAATTTTTCCAGAAATCACAAGAAACATTTTTTACTCTCTTGAAACCTTTTAATCTTCTTAAAAAGATTTAAATAATTTGGTTCGAAATCATCGAAAATCTATATATATATATTTTTTTTCAAAACTTTTAAATATCTCCTAAACTTATTCGAAATTTTTCTGAAATTTTGTAATCTTGCAAAATTGAAAAAGTTTGCTTTAAAATCTTCTACAATCTTTTCCGAAATTTTAGGAAATTATTTGAAATGTTTTAAAATATTTAAAAATATTTTCTTAAAATTAATTTTTCAAAATAAAAAATCAATTTTACTTTTACCTGGAATTTTAGACAAAAATTTTAAAAATTGTCTTACAGTTTTGCAGATTCTTTTTGACACATTTTGAAATCATCAAAAGTTAAAATTAATAAATTAAGATATTCCAAGTTTTTGTCCATAATTTCATTTTTCTCATCCCTTTGAAGGTACATTTTTTACAAATTATAGTGTGTTAGTAAACTGTTACTAATCAATTTTTAGAATTAAAATTCCCCATTTGGAAATTGGGATTGAAAAAATAAAAAAATAAAACAATGTATGCGAGATTTTTGAGAATTTCGCTCCACCAATAGATAGGATATAATAATTGTTTGCGAAATTGCTTTTATAAAAAAAAAATACCTTGATTAATGATTTGTTAAGCTGCCATACGTGAGTGGTTGGAAAAATTCCTTTTTGAGATTCCAAGTAACCAGAATACCATCCGGGCTGTACTTCGCTTCGTCCAACAATGATTTGTCCTATTAAAAAAAAAACAAAAAACATTACATTACTTTGCATCAAACATTCACTTTCTGAGGAAAAGCTCTTATAACTGAATATTAAAATATTAAAATAATAAAACAGCCCTTTATACTCAGACCATTTATTCAGACCATTTATTTACGGATATCACAAATAACACTTTTATAGAATTGGTTACATTTTCAAGATTCTCACAATCTTATCTTTCACAATAAGATTATAAACCGACTAAAAAACGTAGAGAATAAACACAACATCATCACGAAACAGAAAAATATTGCTGTTTTATCTGAAGTCTGAAATGGAAGACATTTCACCAAATTCTGCTGTGCATTTAAAAATTCTTGTATTTTCAACTTCGCTGCTTTGGGTATTATCAGTCTTATCATCCTCGAGAAAATCCCTTTCACAATATTTTCTTTTTTCTTTACATACATTTTCGGCATTCGATGGGATAAAAGCTTGAGTTTCAGCATCACAAGTGACCATATTAATATATTTAATGCAAACGAAGATTTTACAATCTGTATCATCTTCTTCTGGAAAATGGACTTGAACACTCTGATCAGTTTTTTGTAGAATCGAACTTTCGGTATTATCTTGTATTATTTCAACTGAAGACTGAACCTTTTGCTCTGGAATTTCTTGGGGAATCATAACTTCAGTGATATCTTCTGACTGAATGCTTTCAGCTGGAGATTTTTTTGAAGAACGATTCAACTCTGCACTAGCTCTTCTTTTTATATTTCGTTCGAACCTAGAAAAAATAGGAATTAGTGGGTCTTCTATCAACAGGGCTACTACGAAATCAATCAATAATTTTAATGCAAAAAGAATGTCTGTTTCTATATTTATTAAAAAAAAGCGCTATGTACTTCTTTGAGTGGCCCCTCACAGGTATTGCATTTTCATCAAAATTTATGAATTTTAAAATAAATTGTTGTTTTTTCAACCAAAAAATACCAATTTTCAACAAAATACATGAAGTTTCAAATAAAAAACATCAATTTAAGGTTAAAAAAATGTGTTATACAAAAAATTGAATTTTCAACTAAAAATATAAATCTTCAACTAAAAAAATATAAATTGTCAACTGAAGAAGATTAATTATTAACAAAAAATGGAATAGTTAAATTTTCTTGTAAAAAAATTAATGTTCAATAAAAAAACGAACTTTTAACAATGTAGAGAATTTTCAACCAAAGAACTGAATTTTCAATCAAAAAGATAAAATTTCAACCAAGAAGATTAATTTTCTACCACAAATGATTAATTTTTAACAACATATATTAATTTTCCCTTCAACAAAATAGTTAAATTTTCAACAATAAAATGGATTTTTAACAAAAAATGGAATGGTTAAATTTTGAGTTGTAAAAAAACTAATTTTCCACAAAATAGTAACATTTTTAACTAAAAAAATGAATTTCCACATAAAATGATAAATTTTCAATTGGAAAGATGAATTTTTATCCCGAAAATAAAATTTTAACCAAATAGGTGAATTTTCGATCAAAAAGAGGAATTTTTAAAAAATAAAATTAATTTTCTACCAAAAAGTACGAACTTTTCACAAAATATATGAATTTTCGACAACAACAAAAAAAAATTATACAAAAATGGAATAGTAATATTTTGAGTTAATAAAATTAATGTTAACCAAATATTTGAATTTTCGAACAAAACCATGAGTTTTCAAACAAGATTAATTTTCTAGCAAAAAAGACGAATTTTTAACGTTCAAAATAGTTAAATTTTTATCAATAAAATCGATTTTTAACAAAAAATGGAATGGTTAAATTTTGAGTTGTAAAAAAACTAATTTTCCACAAAATAGTAACATTATTAACTAAAAAAATTAATTTCCAAATAAAATGATAAATTTTCAACTTGAAAGATGAATTTTTATCCCGAAAATAAAATTTTAACCAAATAGTTGAATTTTCGACCCAAAAGAGGAATTTTTAAAAAATAAAATTAATTTTCTACCAAAAAGTACGAACTTTTAACAAAATATATGAATTTTCGACAACAACAAAAAAATGTATACAAAAATGGAATAGTAATATTTTGAGTTAATAAAATTAATGTCAACCAAATATTTGAATTTTCGAACAAAACCATGAGTTTTCAAACAAGATTAATTTTCTAGCAAAAAAGACGAATTTTAAAACATTAGAACAATACTACAAAACTCAGTGAAAACCATTGAATTAATCCCTTTCTTTCTTAATTAATTATTTAATGTAATTTTTGGAAATTCGTAAATGAAACAAATAACTGGCAGTAATTGTACATAAATTTAATATGAATTTAACTAAAAAAAGTCAGGGAATTTATATAACTTTAAATAACTGTCAAGCAGAATAAATTTGAAATTTATCCATTTTAATTTGAAAATTTTCAATTGTAATTTGAAATTGTTTTTTTCCGTTTATAAAAGATTCTAGATTAAAAATGTTACAAATTCATCTATTTTAGTATATATTGCACCTTTTTTGGATAAGAATGCAACTGTTTGGTTGAAAAGTCAACAATTTCGTTGAAAAGTAATCCTTTTTGGTTGAAAATACAACTCTTTCGTAGAAAATTTACTTTTACTTTAAAATTCATATTTTGGTGTTGAGAAGTCAACTCTAATCTTTTTTGGGTGAAAAATTCAACTCTTTTTTTGTTGTTGAAAATTTGTGTTTTTAATTTAAGAATTCATCTATTTTGATAAAAATAGCACCTTTTTTTTTGATAAGAATGAAACTGGTTGAAAATTCAACAATTTTGTTGAAAAGTCATCCTTTTAGGTTGAAAATTCAACAGTTTTGTTGAAAATTCAACTATTTCGTAGAAAATTTACTTTTAGTTTCAAAATTCATAATTTTGTGTTGAAAATTCAACTGAAATCTTTTTTGGATGAAAAATTCAACTCGTTTTTTTTAATTTGTTTTTTTAATATAAAAATTCATCTACTTTAGTAGAAATGGCACCTTATTGAATAAGACTGCAACTGTTTGGTTGACTATTCAACAATATTGTTAAAGAGTCACCCTTTTGGGTTGAAAATTCATCTGTTTGATTGACAATTCAACTATTTCGTAGAAAATGTACTTTTTGTTCAAAATTCATATTTTGGTGTTGAAAAGTAAACTGAAATCTTTCTTGGATAGAAATTCAACTATTTTTTTGAAAATTTGTCCTTTTGATTTAAAAATTCACCTGTTTTAGTAGAAATTTCATCTTTCTTGGATAAAAATGCAACTGTTTGGTTGAACATTAATCTTCTTTGCTTGAGGAGAAATCATTTTTCTCTTGATGATTCATATTTTTAATTGAAAATTCATCTCTATAGTTGAAAATTTAACTATTTTGTTGAAAACTAATCTTTTTTAATTAAAAATTTAACTGCGTCGGTAAAAGTTGAACTACTTTGTCGAATTTTTTTTTAATTTAACTATTTTGTTGAAAATTAACTTTTTACTGAAAATTTATATCTTCTGTTTAAAAATACAATTTTTGTACAGAAAATTCGTCTTTTGGCTTAAAGGATCAACAGTTTAGGTGAAATTTGTTCTTTCATGGCTAAAAAATCTTTATTTGTTGAAAATTCGTCTCTTTGGTTTTAAAATTCATTTTTTTGTAAATGAAATTTCATCCTTTTTGGTTGAAATATCAACTATTACACTTTTTTCGTTGACAGCTCATATTTTCAGGTTGCAAATTTTATTAAAAATTGAAGTATTTCGTTAAAACGTCTTCTCTTATGGTATAAAAATTTTTTTTTTTCTGCTTGAAATAAATAAATAAATTTGAAAATTAAAAATTGTTATCTGAAATATTATTTTATTCCGTTTATAAAAGATCCTATGTTAAAAATATTACAAGATTAAAATGCTGGAATTTAGTACTATCTCTAATCGCATTTTGATTCCCTTTTTTTAATTCTCTGTCAAAAAATGAAGTTTTTATAATAATGTGCAACGTTTGACTCAGATTTAATCAAATTAACTGAAGTAAATTTTGTAATGTAAAATTTAACGGGAAATCTTAATTTTGGGGTTCCAATTACTTTCCATTAATATTTTATAAAAATTATTTCTACGAAATATTTCAAAGTTCAATTTATCATAATTGCCCAATTCGCTTTTTCATGTATTTTTTTGTTACCCCAAATGCAAAGAGCCCTCTTTAAGAAAAAAATTGAATCAGTCAACTTTTGTTTTATTTCGAAAATTATTTATTGCAAACATTTAAAAAAATTTTGTTGTTATTTTTCAGGGGAAATTATACATTTTTATATTTTAATATTTCATTACTTTAATCAAGTATTTATATTTATTGCAACAATAGAAGAAGTTTTCCAAAATGAATCAGGATTAAGAAAAATTAAAAAATAAATTTACTGATTTTTCAAGTCTATTAATGACTCAATCATTGATAATTTTGATCAAACAATAAATTTGTTATTCATAATTTATTCATTAATAATTTCCCTTCTCCATTATAAAAAACTTTTTTCCTCATGAAAAGTGCAATACACCTGTTTTATAATTTTTTAACACTCATTCATTTTGTAAAACTTGTTTCCTTGTCTCAATAAATGTTAATACTTGGTTAAGCAATACAAGAGTAATATTTTCCCTGCCAAGTTAGATAACGAATAGTCTTTTAAATTTTCTAAGTGAATAATTTTTAAAATGCATGAAAGCGTTATTGAAAACAATTTGTACAGTTTCAATTATTTGATTAAACCTAAGAAAAACGGTACTTACTATGAAAACTTTCCTCTTTTTTATCAGAGACATTCAAAAATAGAAAAAAAAACAAAATAAAATAATCCTTCGGGAAAAGTTTCAAGAAAAATATCTAAAATGTTTTTTTATTTGTAACAAGTTGTAAAATTTAAAAAGAATTTGTAAGTTGTGCGTTTGACTTATCAGAATCCAACATGTCATGGAGTTCCCCTAGATCTATAATATTAATTTTAGGGAACAGAAAGCACTATTAGCAAATCGACAGCTGGTTCCTCAAAAGATTCGAAAAGGTCGAAAAAATCAAAAAGCAAAAAGGAAAGTGAACCAGATCGTTCAGAAGATGAATCGGAATCGTGTTTGAAACATTTTCCATCTAATTTTTTACCTGAACTTGTACATGCTAATGAGGTTTATTTAGAAAAATGGAAAAATAAGGACGAGTCGATGAATAAAGGACAACGACCTTATGTTGATATGATTGAAGCTGAAAAAACGAGGGAAATCGAAGATGAAGTCAGGGTTGTGGTTGATCATACTCTTAGGGGTAAATGAATTTTAAATATAATTATGATAAAAATAATGGATGTGTCGAGGTTCACCGAAATTCAGTGTGCGTAGAACAAATATTTTCGGGGGTCTAGACACTTCGACAAATAATTAGGACATCTTTCATTTACTAACAATATAGAATTGCTTTATTTATTAAACCATATCAGAGATGAAAAATATAAAAAACCGACTGTGCAATTGCAAGCTCAAATTAAAGTAACAATTTTTTAAAGTGAATTACCTATTACCAAATTGCAACATGCTTTAAAATTGAATAATTGGTAAATCAGAATGAGAAAAAATTAAAGAATTTCAAAACCTCAAAAATTCCAAAGTTATGCAGAACATTCATCAATTTCATGATAATAATCGTTCTAAAATGAGCAAAATTATAATCGTTAATATTTGGAAATCTTTACAAATCATCGATCAATTTTCAACTGTTACTCCTTCATACCATGAATATGGTTTAATATGAATAATTATTTATTTTTTATTCTTAAAACCTAAATCATTAAAAATTGATAACATTTCAAATTCTTCAAATCGAAGTTTGAAACATTTGCAAGTGTACAATTTCTAATATGTAACTGTACAAAATTTCCATTGGAAGCATTCGACACAGAAAAATTATATATGTTATTGCTAAAAAATTAAAAGTTAAGGTTTGATTTCAAACTAATAGTGTGATAATTTTAGGAGCAAAATTTTCTAGGAGAGAACTTTAATTTAAAATACCATAAACCCATACAGAAATTTCCCCAACTTTCTCTATTTGAAATTAAGTTCTGATAGGGCCCCTACCAGAATTTCTAGTCTCGAAAAAACTGATGAGGGCCCTATTTGGAAAACATATTATTCTATTACATAATTAATGTTCCCATTTGTTTGTAAAATGCCTTATGTTCTAACAAGGCCTTAGGTAATAATAAAAATTAAGTTCTTTAACTGACAGTATCTTTCAGTGAATTAAAATGTTTCTGAAATATAACCTTGTGATGTTTTTCGAGTGTTAAAATCAAATAAAATAATTTAAAATGCAGTATAAAATGCGAGATTCCCTTATCCCCAAAACGTCAAGTATTTGAAAATTAAACTACACTCATACTTTGAATTGCCACCTGAATGCTGTAGGGTTGTGGAATGGCAACCCCACCAGAACACTAATTGGAAGTATAGTAGGGCCCACGCCGACAAGAACGTTACGTTACCGATATGGCCATGGCTAATTTTCCCCACTAGCGCCCGATTAGAAACAGGGAAAACTCGTCAGAGCCTCACTAGTACCCTTTCGTAATTTCTGCACGGGAAGGCTTATCTATAAAGATATCAATTCAAAATTTATTTCTCAGGCGATATAGAGGCTCTACAAGCAGCCCTTGACAGAGACAAAGGTTTTAAAGGGAGAAGATCAAAAAAGACACAAAAAAGAATGCGTCGAAGTGGAAAGAAAAATAAAAGGAAAAAGGAAAAGGATCTCACACCTGATAGATCGTTAGAGTCCCTTTTCGAGGAACTTCTTGTCAATGGTATTATCAAGCTTCATCCGGAAGTGAAACTTAGTAATTTCAAGGGAGAAAAATCTTTTGCAAATTTCGAACTGAGGGAAAAAGACAAGGATCCCTTTCCAGCTTTAGGTAAACACTCTGAATATAGTTAATCAAGAAATGGTTAATCAAGGAATACTTTCTTTAGTCCATTTATATTATTCTTAATTTAGCCCTTTTAAAGACTTTAACTAGACCTATTTCTTAAATGTTGAAAAAGAATTTTAAAGCTCAAAACTGTTTATTTTGTTGTGTTTGAAATTTGAGATTGTTTTATTTAAACCACTATGAAATTGAAATCATTTACTTTTCCAAATTCCATTTTAACATTTTGAATTACAAATAGTCATACATTTTAAGGAATATAATCTAAAGTTGTTCAATTTTTTCTCGAAATCCTAAAATATGAATTTGTTTAGTTTGGAAAAACTAAAGCCTAAATGTTCATATTTCTGTTTATTTTTTAATCTATAAGTTCCAATTTCATCAATTTTGAGTTGTGTAATTTGAAATTATCAGGAGTTTCAGTTTCAGAATTAAAAATGTTGAACTTATGCTTTAAAAATGATCTAATTACACATTTTAAGCATTTTCAATGTTTTGAAAAGCTTTGAATTTGGAATTATTCATTCAAAAATAATATCTAAGACCGAATCGAATTTCAAATTAGTCAGGTTCTAGACCTGAAGTCGCGGAATCTCTCGGGGACGAAATATGTTGTTTTTCAGAGGAAATTAGGCAATAATTTTTTTTTCTGATTTGTGAAACAAACTTTTTCAACGAAATTATGGGTATTTGAATTTTGTGCTTTGTTTTTCTGAGAATATTAAAACTTGATTTTCTTAAAAATCCCACACTTATGTTTTTTGAAATTTTTTGTTGAATTTCTCCTTCTATAAGAAAGACTTCTATGCGTTTTATATTGCCTAAATAAATGTTGTGGACAGGAGAATTTTTTTTGATAAATCGAATTTTCTTATTTTTCACGCAAACAGCAACATATACGAACAAATTTATTATAGGGTCAAATGAATGTTTTTTTAAACACAGTTAAAGGATGAAGTGCAGAACTATAGAGAACCAACATTTTTCCGAAAATAGGTTTATTGCATGAAAAAAAAAAAAAAATCTTAAAACCCCAAATACACACTGTGCTAAAAAGATTAGTTCAAATTCTCAATTCCTAATATAGTAATAAAAAAGATTTAATTTAAGCTTTAGTTAAAATGTTATCTTAGGGTCAGAAATCGACAGTCATAGTGCGATATTGTCACACTCAATTTTGATTTGCTGGAAACAAAACAATTTTTTTGTATCAAACATTTATTATTCTTATACAGCCTCCCCATATCTCGGGAGCAAGATTTTATTTTAGCAAAAATAGAACATTCGATTAAAATTCTTGGACGATTTACTCTGAATTGGATATCTTTTTAAGATAAAACTTTTTTCACCCGGATTCAGAAACTATATATTTCAGAAGTAAGTTTCTATTTTGATTTAAACTGATGATTACATTTTTTAACACAATCTGCAGCCGAACATGTTCCAATTTGCGGTCAGTCTCACTTCGAGATTTTCAAATGACACATCTATCACCTCGAAACTTTTTCTAATAACATTTTTTTGGTTAAAACAGCAACACTTCATCTCGTAAGTAGATTTCTGTCCTAGCATTAAACGGTGATTCAGATTTTACAGAATGATTTTTCGCTCTTCTGAAAAATTCCGATTTGGTTGGTTATCTATTTCTGTACTATCACCCTTCAGTTATTCTTCGATTGAAATAAAGTTTGTTTGAATGAAATAAAACTTTTCCTAATTTGAACAAAGTTTGCTTGATCTAAATAAAAATTGGTTTAAATCAAATAAACTGCATTTAAAAAATGTGTTTGTTTGGATCAAACAAAAATTTTTCTCACACGGAAAAAAATTAGAATTGATACAAGAAAATATTGGTACGAATACGAACGATATAATATTTTTATGATTTTTTATAATGTTGGATGTTCATTTTGGCGTTAGGGTCAGAATAAATAATTCAGTCAATTTTTAATTGAACCAAACGTTTCGGCGCACAATGGTGGCCCTCGTCAGTGTTTAATTTTTATTCTGGAAAATACAGTTACAAACAAATGTTTATCAGGGTCGCAGTGTAATAATGTTGTTTAAATAAGAAAATTATTTCAAATTTGGTTTAGTAAAATCTTAAATGTCTTTGGTGATTTTTGCAAAAATTTAAAATGTGTGTTGCCCTTACAATAATTGGATAAATTAATAAAATTTGTAATATAATATAAAAAAAGGCTAGTTGTCCTTACACACAAAAGACGTTTACAAACCTCCAAACAAATGGACCGCAATGATAAAGCACGCATGGATGGAGGACCATCGTTTTGATTTTAAAAACACGACCATTTTAGAAAAAACAGAATACTACAGTAAAAGAATGATTTTAGAAATCGCTCATATAGTCAGCAATCAATCAAAGGACAGACACGAAGAACTTATCAACATTTTATTACCCTCTTTTAGAGAACAGCAAATTTTAACCCTGAGCATAAAAGACAACATACCAAAACATAATAGTTGAAATTTCACTTGGAAAATGTTTAAAAAAGAAAATGAATTTTCAAGGAAATAGTTCAATTTTCAACCAAAGAAATGAAATTTGAACCAAAAGGGTAAAGTTTCTAATAATAAGATTACTTTTACATTTAAATAAAAGACGACATACCAAAAGTATAATAGTTAAATTTTCACTTGAAAAATGTTTGAGAAAAAAAAAACGAAATTTCAACAAAAATAGTTTAATTTCTAAACAAAATAATGAATTTTAAACCAAAAAGATGAAGTTTCCACAAATAACATTACTTTTACAGATTTATATAAAAGGCAACATACCAAAATATAATAGTTAACAAATTTTCAACATAATAGTTAAATTTCTAGTCAATGAAATGAATTTTGAACCAAAAAGATGATGTTTCAAATAATAAGATTACTTTTCTATACTTAGAATACGATTTGATTGAATCGACAAAATTTTTGTTGGTATAATATTTAAATTTTCACCTTAAAAAATGTTTAATAAAACAAATTTTTAACCAAATAAATGAAATTTGAACCAAAAAAGATGAAGTTTCAGTAGAATAAAATAAAAATAACTTAGTAAAATGAAATTAAAATCGACAACAAATAACTTTCCTTTAACATTATGTATATGTAAATATATGAAATATTTCAATTTATAAAATACAAAACGCAGAAAATACGTAAGACTTCATTTTTTCGAATATGAATGTTATAATTGTATTTTGAGAAACACAATGTTATCTTGGGTACAGAAACTGGTCGTATAATTTTTTATGAAAAGTAGTTAAAGCAATAAAAATGTATCTGAGGCCATTCGTTTATTGAGCCTTACTTCGCAACTTTTAAAACGTGGCACGTGGATCCCAAAAAGGGAAGAAAAATGTTTTTCAATTTTTTTTACACTATCTTTGTTTTTTATTTTATCATCAAAATATGATATAAACTATAATATTTCAAATCTATCCAAAAACTTTTTCACCTGTTTAACTCCACACGATCACGATAACAATGAACAATATGGATAAAATCTGAATCAATAATGGGCCAGGATAAGTTTACTTTTTCATGCAGTATATTTTTACAACGAAATGACCCGAAACATGACTCACATACGTTTAGATTTAATTTTGTTTAGATTCATACATTTTAGTTTTTTAAAGTTTTTTTGAATGGTAGCTTTTTTGATGAAATGGTTTATTTGGTTACTCTAACTCGAATTAAAAATTATCGGGTAATGAATACTACCCGTCCCGAAAATATTCTTCAAACAAATTCAGAAAATGTTTGCATAGATTGACCCTTCTCATCAAGGTAACCGGATTTTTTTCAGTGGCTGGAGAAGAAAATTCTGATGAACCGGTGAGTTTTATAAAAATATGTTTGCTTTATTAATTGAAGTTGAAGTAATTTCCAGTATATCTAAAAAATAGAAATGATCTAGTGTAATTGTCTATGAGGCATACACCCTAATGATTTGATGACATCTTAGATAACATCAGATACACAGAGTTAAGCATGGCTTTCAAAATTGGAAGTTTTATAACCAGTTTCTAAACCAGCTTGTCGAAGAACAGTTCACAGTCTTTCTTAGCCAATTGGTGTGAACAGTTGTACGGATTTCTTGAACGAGATGGCTAAAAATCGTGAAAATATCGGAAAAAATATTTTTTGTGCAATACCCCCAAAGCGAGCCAGATTATATAATTACCAACAGGATTATGAAAGTGATTATATGGTGATCAATCATCGTGGATGGTGCGTCTGTTTAATTTGTAGAAGAGAATTGAAGTTTTTTAAAAATGACATTGAAGAGTTCTATCCAAAAGATGATCCCTCACGTGTTCAACATATTGAAGAATTAAAAAAAATTTAGACACAGTTACGAGGAGACGGTGAAGGGCTTCTGACGTCAGACCCACATGCATTGACAGAAGCATCATTTCAAGTATGCTACGTGATTGCCAAAAACAAGAAACCTTTTTCTGATGGAGAGTATTTCCAGGAACAAGTTTAGGCAGCTGATCCTTCGTGGTTTCCAAATGATGCATTAACAGATCAATTTTTAAAAACAAGTTATAAAAACGCGTTATCTGGCAATACAATCCAAAAAAGAATTGAAGCAATGGGGGAAAATGTCCAAGAGCAGTTATCACAAGACTTGGTATTATGTGTATGTTTTCGCTTCAGTTGATGAATCCACGGATCAAACGAAAATAGCACAATTAAACGTTCCTCATACTTATTTCTATTGAAGAGCAGACATGAGGAATACAGGGACATTGAAGGAATACATCAATTTGATTCAGATGCCACTTCAAGAGCGACGATGAAGACTCAATGTGCTCCTGCAATGTTAGGTGAAGGAGCAGGATTCATTGGATGCTGTAGACGTGATAACGATTTCTCCAGTTTCTTGTTTTTTCACTGCATTGTGCACCAAGAAGCGTTAGACGCAAAAAACTCCATGCATGCCGAAGAAGTTTTTGATGGGTAACTCGAATTATTAATTCTATAGTACGACATGCACTCCAAAAAAGAGTGGGAAGAGATTCCAGATTCAGAATGGGTAATGACTTTGGCATTTTTAGTGGACCTGACAACCGAGTTGAACAAAATCAACAAAAAATTACAGACGAAGAACGTCAGCATTTGAATTTTATTGTCTCACATCGACCGGCTCAAACTAAAAATTGATGTTTGGATTTACCAAATGAAAGAAGGAGAAATCGACTCAGATGATTTCGAGAGACTAACAGAAGTTCTTGCTGATCATAACATTTAGGGTTGCTCTGATAAGTTTCTTGAAATATTGAACTCTTTGAAACAAGCTTTCAATCAAAGATTTCAAGAGTTTTCGGAAATCAAATCGCTCTGCCGATTTGTGACTGATCGTTTGAAAACATCGATATGTTCGGAAAGTAATGGAATTGGCAGAGAAGATGTCAACTTTGTTTGCAGTGCCAAAAGTGAAAGTAGTTCGACAACTCGTGGATTTATCTTTACAGTTGAATCTTCAAGGAAAATTTCACGAAGATATTTGGCTTCTCCTTGAGCTTCCAGTATTTCCGGATATGATATTTGTTTACCACTGTATGCTGTCAATGTTTGGATCAACAGTACTTTGTGAAATCATTTTCTCTGCAATTAATTACACGAAATCCAATTCGAGAATTTACAATTCAGTTTTCTTTTCGAATGGCATCAGGAACGAAAAGTGTTAATCATTTTCAAATATATGAAAAACTTAAGAAGTTATAAATAATTTTTTAACTCATTAGGTTTCGTGAGTAGACCAATCCACATAGTAAAAAAGTTAATGACAAGATGAGAACATTTCATTGAATGATCGAAATTTTACTTCCGTCTTTCTCGCATGATTATTCAATACCCATAATGCCAAGTCACTCAAACTAACACTCATTTAACGCAGAATTTACTCACCTTTGTAACGATTTCTTTAAAATGATTTGTATTTCTATTTTGGACGGTGCTATCACCTTTCAAAGTCAAATCTAATTTTTGACATTTCACCCGATTAGTGGTCTGATACTATCCTTCAGTATTGTATATTTTACAAGTAATAACTTGTGACCTGTGGAAGCTAGACAATTATTTTTGTTATGTTCACAGAAAGTATGCTACTCTACAGCTTTTTCTCCGGCGTTTTTACAATAAGCTGATTAACAAAAATAGAAGACTTCATTCTGTCTAATTATTTTTTCCCTTAAAATCATGACCACTAAATAAACCGTTTTAGCACAAAACGTGCTCCACCTAGTCAAACTGATATAAAGGCCTTTTTGATACAAGATTCCTGGACTATATCTCGCCAATACGAATGTGTTCTGCCCTCAAGCCCTTGAAGAACATCTTATTCAGAGGATCGTTCTCGAATATTGGTGCGATTTAACTGGCATCGACGTTATGTATGCGTAATTTAATTCTGCCTACACGATTATTAAGATCCACTCTGGGAGCTATGAATGGACATAAAATATATACATTTGGTAAAGTTTCCATAAATCCAATGACATAATCCTCATTCTGATCTACTCCTTCTTCCCAAAAGCCTGACGGTAATTGCAGAATCGCACCTTCATGTCTCCAATTCTCATAATGATCAGCACCAAGTTCAAGAGGATGAGGACCAATGATTGCGGTCCTTCCTCTGCGCCTACTAAATAGCCAAGCTAGTTCTGCAAAAAGTAATTATAAGTGGGAATTCATGAACCTGAAATAGAAGGCAATTCGAAGAAAATCTATTATGAAGATAACTTTTCAGCACAGCAAAGACGCCCCGGCAGTGCTAACCAGGCGTATAACATTGCTCTAATCAAAGAACCCTGGTTATACAGGAAAAGGATTAGTGGCTTAGGAGTTTAAAAGAACTGAGAAGAAACATATTGATATAGAAAGTCTTCAACAAGGAGTCTCTTTTGGATCACAAATATATCTTATTCTAGTTAGCCCTGAGAAAACAGCCGCTTTCCAAGATCGGAAACACCAGAAAAACACTTTGGGACTCATTTAAAGAGGAATTCAAAGGCAGGCTTATGGTACATCCCGAAAGCTACGGTACCATAGATGAGTTAGAGCACGTTACGTATCATTTGCGAAAAGCTCTGATCACATCATTTAAGAACTATTGGCTTACAAGTACAATTGAGTCTAGGAAAGGTAGGAAACGAAAAGCTACAAAAAGGAAGATTGAAGGGGCTTTTGCGAGGAATATAGGAACATTCCGAAAAAGCAAGGCTCCATGAGATCCTGACAAATAATTCGGAGTCTCGGCTTAGACTCTTAAGGCCTGGATGATGACCAGTTTGCCGAAGACAAGGAAGAAACACTGAGTTACCTAATGGAAATCTACTTCCCAGATTTTGAGCGTACTTAAGCCGACTGAGAGGAGGAAGGTTGGGGCCTGGAGAGGAAGAAGGCCATTGGGTCCTCCTACCTCTTCGAGTCGTCAAAGGCGTATGTCGACCCTATGCTCTTACAAAAGAACATGGATTTCGTCGATAAGACGGCAGAGTGGCCTTCAATTATAAGCCTGAGGAGGAGGGCTTCACTGCTGCTACATATTTCCGGTTAATCAGTTTATCGTCCATCATTCTGAAGGCGGAACAAAAACTGTTCAGGAGGATTAGGTGTTTTTAGACTCCCCGCTTCACAGAGGGCAGCTCTGTAGAAACTGTGCTCCATGCTGCCGTGGCAAAACTGGAGCAGCAACTTAAACAAGGAGAGTATGCTGTGAGCACCTTCTCGGACACAAAGGGAGCTTTCAGCAATACCCATCTAAAAGTCATCTGTCGAAAGGCTTCCGGATGTGGCGTACCATACCAGCTGGTGAGCTGGATAGCAAGCATGCTACGCCTGAGGCGACTCAAAGCCAGACGTGGCAAAGGCCTAGTCACGGGAGTAGCGGCGCGTAAATGACCGCAGTGGAGTGTTTTGACACCCCTCCTGTGGTACACTGCACTGGAGGGCCTTCATTGTAGGCTAAATAAGGAAGGGTCTTCCACCCAGGGATACGCAAATGACTTTGTAATCCTTATTAGGAAGGCTTATTTGGAAACGTTGATAGACCTCGCAAGTTCGGCGCTGCGCATCGTAGAGCTCTGAAGTGATAGTTCAGAGCTCACAATAAAACCGGAAAAGACCAGCCCGGTCATTGTTATGAGAAAGTAAAACCTGTCAAAGTTGAAACTTCTGCATTCCGTTGGAAGCGACTAAAGATCTCAGACTCAGTTAAATACCTAGGAGTAATCCTCGATAGAAAAACGAACTGGGCCAAGCATCTTGAAACCCAATGCAGGCAGTTTATCATGAGATTTTGGAGGTGCAGAAGAGAATTTGGTTTGACGTGGAGTTTAGAACCAAAAATGCATAACAGCTCTGCTCCGCTGTCCATAAGCTGAGGCTCATATATGCGGCAATGGTCTGGTGGCCATGGGCAAAATTCAAAACGATGCAGGGCAGCCTGCAACGATTACAAAAACTAGCGTTTAGGGGCATATCGGGAGCAACGAGAACTACGTCCACAGCGATGAGCAGCCTGGCAACAGAAAATGGATTGACTTGGGGACTAAGCACACTAGGCTTTCAAGTGAAATTAGCATACTGCAAATTCTAGGAATGTGGAAAGACAGAGCAACAAAATGGTTCAACTACACCCAGAATTTCCATGTCTTCATGCCAAGCAGAGATATGTTGAGGTAAATGGTAGCACGCCACTTTGTGTGGCAATCTGGTACACAGATGGCTACAAAGGAATAGGGGAGTCAGGAGCAAGAATCTATGACAGAGCAGAAGAGAGTGGGCCAGGGATCCCTCTTGGGCAGCTTGACGCCGTCTTTCAGGCGGAGGTCCTGTCCGTCCTTCGCTGCACTAAGACATTATCAGAAAAAAATGCTGCTAGTTGGCAGATTTGAATCTGCTTGGACAGCTAAATAGCATTGACTGCAGTTGTAAAACCAGACTTAATATCCGAGCCGGTCTATGCATGCAGAGAGGCATTAAACCAACTTGTACAAAAGAAGAACTTGGCCTTCATATGTGCTTCTGATCGCCGGGCTCTGTTCATTCTGTACGTATAGCCCTTGATAGCTTTGATCTGTCGGCATACCAGTGCAGCAAGACTAGTGCAACTAATTGTTCCTGCTCTATGTATTTACTTGCTGCTTCGCTTTTTGCCAGCTGGCAAATATATAGGGCGAGGATCGGTAGTTGGACTAGTCTTCCTGTATTGGAATGCCGACAGGTTAATGCTATCGAAGGCTTTACGTACAAAATGGACAGAGCCAGAAAATCCTTGAATTACCTAAAAAAGACCTAATGCGTCAGAAAAGATTAAGCATCCCTGAATGTAATACGCCAGTGCCCGGAATGGGATGAATCTACCAGTGTTTTTCCAGATAGCGTTAGGCTTATATACACATTTTTGTACGTAGACATTTATTTTTTTGGTTTTATTTCAATAGAGACTTAAATTTTTGAGCTCTCTGTGTGTTGACAAACTTATTTTTCATATTTTCTTTTTAGATCAAAGTCAATGTTGAAAGAAAGTCAAGGTTTGTCGAAAAATCTAAAGAAAACATTGGTAAAAACGATTTGGCTGAAATTCATCTAATATTAAATTGAATCCCAACAAAAACATTTGCGATTTAAAAAGTCTGCCATAGTTGGTATTTATTTAATTTTTTTTATATAAAAACATAGCAAAGTTTTTATCAATGTTACGGTAAGTGTGGCCAAGCTCTGTCAGGTGAATAGAATCTTGATCAAATTTATGCCTGTTGTAATTTAATTTTTCAATTTTTGACAATCGAACCCTCCAAATATTAAACATACCGTCTTATTTTTTTTGGAAAACGAACGAATTGGGGGAGGGTTCGATCACCAAAAATGAAAGTTGATTTCTTGGTACTTCTATTGGACATATAATCAAAAACTTAACATAAAAGTTGTTTTCGTTTGGGCAGTATTTTTATTTTTCTCTACTGTATCATGAGAATAATAATAGTAATAATTTGTATTGATTGAAACACTTTTTTTCAATATAAATATATATACGGATACAGTTTAATGAACGACTGCAAATTGTTCGCGTATCTCGCCAATACGTATGTGTTGTTTCCCCAATGTCTTGAAGAAAATATCATTAAGAGTATCGTTCTTAAATATTGGTTCAATCTTAGTTGCGTCGACGTCATGTATGCGTAATTTAACTCTGCCATCGTCATTATGAAGATCCGCTCTGGGAGCTATGAATGGACACAAAATATATCCATTTTGTGACTCTTCCATCACTCCAATGACGTGCTTGTCATCATGATCTACTCCTACTTCCCAAAATCCTGGTAGTAATTCCAGAAATGCACCTCCTTCTGTCCAACTTTGATAATGATTAGCACCAAGTTCAAGGGGATGAGGACCAACTAATGCGATATTTGTTTGGGTTCTTCTAAATGGCCAAACTAGTTCTGAAACAATTAATTGTAAACAAAAAATTAATGATTATATTAACAGGTGGGAAGTTTAGTTTCCAATGATAAGAATTTCCTAGTGTTTCGATAAAGTTAAAAATGCTATGCAATCGCGTTTTTCATCAAGATTATGTATTTATCACTTTATTTATATGCTGAAATTAAAAATTTACTTTAAATCAAATCATAGTTATCATACCAACGGGAGTAAGGAAAACCAATACGAAAAAGCACAGAATACTAATCACTAGCCTCATTTTCTCGAAAGAAACGATACACACTTGTGATGAATGTTAATTAAAGTTTAACTAATTATTGGTGTCAGAAATGTTTCACTGTATAGCATACGAGACGCTATCTCATCTGTCCTTCTGAGAGATGTGTATCTTATCATTGCTCTGTTCCAGACTAAGGTCACAAAAAACTTCAGATTCAAGAAATTATTACGTGATCGCCTCATTTAAAGATCAATAACCTTTGTTTAAGGCATGATAAAATTTAAATATTTCATAAAAAACATACACTGGTACATTTTTGTACATTAGGACATATTTTATTTATTTATATTTTATAAAACTATTTTAAAAAGTACCATTTATCGATCTCGTTTTTATTCGCGAGTTTAACGTGCCATTTGTGCCCCACCTGGATGACATTGCCTGCCCCGCAGAGACCTTCTGTGCCCCACTTTGACGCCTGCTCATTTTTATTTCTACAAATTAAACGCGTTCGTTTTAAAATTTTATTCAAATTGAATTTCATTTATAAACATTCATTTTAATTGTTGCTTTTTGTGACAGCGTAAAAAATAGTAATAATGTTAAAAAATTCACTCAAAGTTAGGGTGCCGCCCGTGCCCCGCTCTCCCCTATTAGCAATTGTGGTTGGTATAATGCTCACGTTATACAAAAAAAGTTGAACGATTTTTAGACATAAAGAATTTAAGACAAAATGAATACCCACAGTTAGCCATGTTGGATTCGCCATTTTGAATTTTGAAACTTCAACTTTGGATTTGAAATCAGTGTCCCGAACAGTCCCCGAGAATCAATCTTTAGTCAAATCGTTTTTTTTCTCACAATTTCGATCCGCTATATTGAACTTTGAAATTTTGACTTTTGATTTGAAATCAGCGACCCGAAAAACTTCCGGGTAGCAACTGTTAGTCAAATCAGTTTTGTTTTTACAGTATCGATCCTTTATTTGGAATTTTGACCTACATTAATACACAGGTCGGATTTTGAATACGAATGCAAATATCTATCTAAAAACATATACAACGTCTCGATAAACGATTTTTTTGCCAAAAATGCCAACTTTAACATCCGACAGGGTCAAAAAATTGTTGTATACTTTCTCAATACTCTTCCTATATTTGGTAAGGATTCAACTTTACTTTAAAGAAAAATACGTGTCCCTCTACGTGATTCTTATATATTGTTGTATGATTTGGAAAAAACGTTCTACTGTCCACTGTGACCAGGGTTGCGAAGTGACGCGACACTCGAGGTTTTCTACGGAAATTACCTAAATTAAATAATTTACGTAAAATACCCCGAATATGTAAAATACATGTAGAAAACCTCTGATTCGCTGTCTGACTCAAGTTTTCAATTTCCCGCCTCAGAGGTGGCGCCTCATATAGAATAAGATGTAATGTAGAAAACTTTGACGTAAAATACCAGGTAAATTACCGTAGGAAACCAAGTAAATTACCACGAGTATTTTACTTACTCATCCCTGGGTATTTCAAGTTGGGTGTGAGGAATCCAAGATGTCTACACGCCGAGGGTCAAGCAATAATACCAATTGCGTTCAACAAAAAAATGGAATAGTTCAATTTTCAGTTAAAAAAATTAATTTTCAACCAAAGAAAACGAATTTTCAAACAAAATAATAGTTCAATTTTCAACCAACGTGATGAATTTTCAAGCGAAATAAAGAGTTTTCAACTAGAATAGCTCAATTTTAAACCAAGAAGATTAATTTCAACTAAAATAATGAATCTTTACTGGAATAGTTGAATTTTCAACCAATAGTTTCAACCAGGAAGATTATTTTCTACCAAACTAAAAGACGAATTTTCAACAAAATACATGGATTTCCAACTAACAAAGATAAATCTTCAACCAAAAATTTAATAGTCATATTTTCAGTTAAAAAATTAATTTTTTAACAAAAAAAAAGAAATTTTCAACAAAACAGTTAAATTTTCAATCCAAGAGATGAATTTTCATTTAAAATTATGTATCTTTGAGCAAAAAAATTAATTTTTAACAGAGAAAATTTATTTTCTACCAAGAAGACGAATTTTTATCAAAATACATGGATTTCCAACTAACAAAGATAAATCTTCAACCAAAAATTTAATTGTTATATTTTTAGTTAAAAAATCAATTAAAAAAAAAGGTATTTCCAACAAAACAGTTAAATTTTTAACTAAAGAGATGAATTTTTAATTAAAATTATGTATCTTTGAGCAAAAAAGATTCTTTTTGACGAAGAAGATTTATTCTCTACCAAAAAAGACGAATTTTCATCAAAATACATGAATTTGCAACCAGTCAGTTGTATTTTCAACAACAAAAAATATCAATTTTCAACCAAATAGTTCAATTTTGATAAAAAATGATGAATCATCAACTAAGATGATGAATTTTTAAGTAGAATAATTGCATTTTCAAACAAAAATATGAATTTTCGACCAAAAAGATTAATTTATATCAAAACCGACGAATGTTCAACAAAATGCACGAAATTTCAACTAAAAAATATAAATTTTCAACCAAAAATGGAATAGTTATATTTTCAGTAAAAAGAAATTATTATTTAATAACAAACAAACAAAAAACAATTTTAAACAAAATAGTTAAATTTTCAACCAAAGGGATGAATTTTCCATTAAAATGATGTAGGCAAAAAAATTTATTTTTAACCAAAAAGATTCATTTTCTACCAAAAAAGACGAATTTTCATCAAAATACATACTCTCTCATTAGGTATTCTAAGTTGGGTGGGGGGAAACCAAGATGTCTACACGACGAGGGTCAAGCAATAATACCAATTGCTTTCAACAAAAAATGGAATAGTTAAATTTTCAGTTAAAACATTGATTTTTAACACACACAACAAAAATTTAACAAGATTGTTAAGTCTCTAAACAAAAAGAGAACACCATAAGAGACGAATTTTGAACAAAAAACATGCATTTTTAACTAAAAACGATAAATTTTCAACAAAAAATGGAATAGTTAAATTTCAGCTAAAAAATTAATTTTCAACAAAAGAAAACAACGAATTTTTAAGCAAAAAGATGAATTCTTTATATAAAAAAGGAAAAATTTCAACAAAAGATGTAATATTTCATAATTCAACCAAAAAAAGATTTTCATTTCAAACTAAAACGTTGAGTTCAACCAAAAAAGACAAATTTTCCAATTTAGTAATATTATGAACTGTTCGGTATTTTTATTATTCAGGAATTTTCCAATTCGCGAATTGTATTATTCGGGA
>JAABKJ010026545.1:2977982-3096184 GCA_011634705.1 Andricus grossulariae | reverse complement strand
TCAACAACAACAAAAAACTTATTTTCAACCAAAAAATGAATTGTTAACCAAAATAGAGGAATTTTCAAATAAGAATAATAAATTTCTACAAAAAAAAAGATAAATTTTCAAGCAAAAGGAAAACGTGTTTTCAAAGAAATAGTTCAATTTGCAAAAAAAAATCATTTTTCAACCAAAAAGATGAGTTTTTAAACAAAAAGATTAATTTTCAACAAAGAGAGACAAATTTTTATTAAAATATATGAAATTTCAGTCGAATGGTCGATTCTTCAACTAAGAAAATCAATTTTCAATCCAAAATGGAATAGTTGAATTTGCATTCAATTAATTTTCAACAACAAAAAAAACTTTTTTCCGTTGAAAATTCAGTGTTTTTTATTTTATTTTTTGTAACAGTAAAAAATTTAAGTGTTCCATTTTTGGTTAAAAATTGATCTTTTCAGTTGAAAATTGAACTATGTTGTTGAAAATTCTATTTTTACTGTGAAAATTTAACTTTTCCATTTTTCTTTTAATAACTTAGAAAAAAATTATATTTTTATTATAAACGTGTTTAGACATTTTTTATTTTATAGGGACTAATCAGTTACATTATAAAATTATTCAAACAAATTTTTTAAAAATCAAAAGTTATATCCAAATGCACTAATAGTAAAAAATCATTTTTTTTTTCAATTTATGAAAAGAAATTAAGTTTTCCCCTCTGCAATGGGTATCACTGCTTGACCCTCGGCGTGCAGACATCTTGCCAGCTGACGTCACAACATGAAATACATAATTGGAACACTGCCCCAGCTCACTCAGCTCTATGCGCTAAATTTAAACTTTAAAAGTTACAATTTAAATTGTTCTTCCTAAACAATTTTTTATTTATAAGTTATAGATTTTTGAAGAATATCAAATAAAATTTTTAAGCTTTGTAAGGATTTTGAAAGGTTCTATGATATTAAAAAAAATTTCTTAAGAATCCTTGGAAAATTTTAAATGACTTATTATTTTGAAAAATTAATTTCAACGGAATATTAAAAAAGATTTCAAAAGACATTCAAAATTGTCAAAAAATGATTTGAAACATTTCAAGTGATTTTGTTTTAATTTGCCAGGATTCAGTAAGAGTTGTAGAAATCATTAGAATCATTTAACAAAAATACTTAAAATTTTGGAAAGAATTACAAAAATAATTAAGAATTGGAAAACATTCCAAATAATTTGAAACAAATTTAAAAAGTGTTCGATTTAAAAAAGTTTAATCTTTAAATTTTTAATGTTTCTAACTTAAAAATTGCTTGAAATGATATAATTTTGAAAATCTATGAATTCATCAATTCATTCTTTAATTTAGAGAATCGATAATGATAGCGTGGATTTATACATTTTTTACGTCTCTGAATTGTACAATTGATAAAATTTTTATAATTATTTATTTATTGAGAGTTTAAATTAAAAAAAGTTTAGGCTTTGATTTCGAAATTTTATCATTCAAAATAGTTTCACTTTAAGTATTTTAATTTGCAGTTCAGTTTTTATAATTTCAAATGAAAAAAAAATGTTAGCTTCAAGATTTCGAATTTTTTTGTAAATCTCGAGAAAAAAAAACCCGGGAAACTACCAGGAATTTTTTTCCTCGAATATAACAGCCTGCAAGATGTCTGCATGCCGAGGGTCAAGCAATGCTGCCAATTGCATGGGAAAAAACTTAATTTCTTTTTGTAACTTAGAATTTTTTTTTACTATTAGTGTATTTGGATATAACTTTTGATTTTAAACAAATTTGCCTAATCAATTTTATGAGTTAACTGAATAGTCTCTATAAAATATAAAATGTCTAAATACATTTATAATTAAAAAATAATTTTTGTCTAAGTTTTATAAAAGAATAGAGATGGATTTTCATACAAGAAGAATAATATTTACCGAAAACGATGAATTTTCAACCACATAGCTTAATTTTCAACTAAAAAGGAAACCATAGAAATTAATTTTCAACTAAAAAAAAGTTAATTTTCTACCAAAAATGAAAAAGTTAAATTTTCACATAAAAATTGAATTTTCAACTGAAAAAATACATTTCTAACCAAAAATGGAACATTTAAATTTTCTACTGTTAAAAAAAATAAGAAACATTGAATTTTCAACAAAAAATATTTAAATTTTCAGCCAAAAAAAATGAATTTACAAACAAAAGAAATAATATTCTGCCAAAAAAAAACGAATTTTCAGCCGCTTCACCTCTCTGGTTGAAAATTTAAATAACTATTTTATTTTGGATTGAAAATTGATTTTTTTAGTTTAAAAATCAAGCATTTGATTAAAATTTCATATAATTTAATGAAAACATGTCTCTTTTCGTTGAAAATTAATCTTTTTGTTTGAAAATTTATCTTTTTGGTTGAGAAATTATTTTTTTGTTGAAGAATCAACTATTTATTTGAAAACTCGTTTCTCTTTTGCTTGAAAATTGATCTTTTTCAGTTGAAAATTCATATTTTTTTGGTAGAAAATTATTCTTCTTATTTGAAAAGGCATCTAGTTTGATTAAAAAATCATTTTTCTGGTTGAAAATTTGTCTTTTCTTTTTTCAATTAAAAATTCATGTATTTTTGTTTAATTTGTCTTCTTTGATGCAACATTAATCTTCCTGTTTGAAAATTCAAGTTTTTGGTAGAAAATTCATCTTTATTGTACAAATTTAATCTTTATTGTAAAAAATTAATCATCTTCGTAGAAATTTATCTGTTTTTGATTGAAAATTTAAGTACTTTGTTGTAAGTTGAACAACTTTGTTGAAAATTAAATTTTTTGGTTCAAAATTTATCTTTTTGGTTGAAAATTTAACTATTTTTTTGAAAAATTAATGATCTGGGTAGTAAATTAATATTCTTTGTAGAAATTTCATTTTTTTATATTGAAAATTCAACTCTGCGTGATTGAAATTTGAACAACTTTGTTCAAAATTCATCTCTGATTGAAAATTTAACTCTTTTGTTGAAAATTTATATTTTTTTTGGTTGAACTCAACGTTTTAGATTAAAATGAAAATCTTTTTTTGGTTGAATTATCAAATATTACATTTTTTGTTGAAAATTTGTTTCCGAAACCATAAGTATGACTTATCGTTCGAAACCATCGAACCCTCTCTGTCTACCTAATGCGATAAAAAGAGAGGATAACAACATGTCCTATAGACAGCGGCGATTTATACATGTGCCACACTAGCGTCGCGCTCGGGCAGAACTGTAACCATTATTATACGACAAAAAGTGATCATTTCGGTTACAATAGTTTGGTCTCCTTATGTCTGTTCTCCATGGAATTAATATTTCACATAGAGTTCGCATCTAGGTTCTCGACCAATCAGATTTGCCATAAACCAACAAGACAACTAGAAATGAATACCATGTAAAATACTTACTCCTAGGTAGCGCTAGCTGCCTTAGTCGAAGTTGCGCGAAAATTCAAATTAGATAAATGAAAAATTGCTTTTTATCATACAAATTAACAATACAAGTTCATATTTTATGTGCAAAACAACATAAAGATATAATTCATTTAGTTTGAATAGAAAACATTTATTATTTTGAGTACTGGTCAGTTTTTTTTTGCGTCGTTCTGAATGTCACAAATATAAAATTATTGTCTACTGAAAGAACGTTTCAAAATGTGTGATTTCATCAGTTTTTCTTCTTTCTTACACTAAAAACGATCGATTGCTAATGTTTATATAAGTAATTAATTAATTAAATGAAAGTGATCCAAAATTGTATCTTGTGAGAGGTTATGTTTCAGTTTTAAGGTTTATTTATTCATAGGGGTCATTTACAAAATACGTTACCCGCACTTCAGTACGGCAGGGAGTCTAGATCAACGTTCCCGACTAATCAGATTTGCCCCCTTGTTTAATGTTATATTATATGTGAATGCTCCCATATTTTTGTCACTTTGAGTTCTTGTCTATATTACAAGCGCCTTCTATGCACATGTACTTCATTGTCCACACTTTGTTTGACCATAGTCTCTGCCACAATCTCATTTTGCCACAAAATCACTGAATTTTAAAACGGGATCATTTGGATACTAGATGGAAATGCGCTTAAAAAAATCCTAACCTCTTCAACCAGTTTTTAAGCTGTAATTTTTTCCAACTATGGGAAAATGAATAAACCCCACAAATTCACAAATATAACAATAATGTAAGTATGAACTCGATGTTAGGATGAAAAAAAATGCACAATTCAAAATTAGATTTTCAAACTACCTCCTTTCCAGCACATTCGAGACAAATATATAATAAAGGGAAAAAACTCTCGTTATTCTTCATCAATAAACGGTATTACAAATTATTGACAACATTAATCAGTATAATATTTCAAATTTGAATATTCCGCCCGCACGGCCGCTTGCGATTTTAGTTCCCCCAGTTCTCACATGAGCGCACGTGTCGTTCCATAGGCGGCCATATTGGAAATATTTGTTTTCAATTTTTATCACGAGGCTTCACCCCCGTGACGTACCCTTCTTTTCCTTATGCATTGGTTATGTAGTTATGTATTTGTCTCTAATGAGCCGGAATGTGCGCAAACTCTAATGCAAAAATTACTACCAAAGTTCGAAGTATTTTGAGTTCACGTGATGCAGTTAATACATTAAAATCTCGAGATAAGCACGCTCAATATATGCTCTTCCTAGAATTGATGGTCACGGAATGTGGTATGTGCGGAGCAAGGGAGGCTTGCTCACTGAATCGTGTCCAATAATCTCAATTTTACCACAAAATCAGTAAAAATCACCAAAAGTGACCAAAAAAAAACTAGAGTTGAAAACCACTGGTTAAGGCTTTGTGACGAGTGGTTCACGTGACCGGCTTCCTACCTTATCGACACTTTTTTTATTTGTAAACTTATTTTCACACGAATAGCCACATCGAGTTTTAATTTCATGTTGTGCATTCTTGCTTCCATTACATGTATACTAAATCTAGTACAGATTTTTCTAACAGTGTAGAAGAATAATGATTTATTATGAAAATAACAATATTTCTTGATTCACCGACCGAAGCAAATTCTCTATTGTCGAAACGGTGACCAAAATTGTCCTAAATCGCTGAAACAACTCGTGTATTGCAAATCTTGTTGACTATGTGCTACCATTTCTGTTCAATGATGCAGGACACGCAGTCCAAATACGCGAATTTAGATTGCATAGGGGTAATCAACTAGGATGTATTGATTAGGGCATCGGTGATTGATTTTCGGTTATACCTTAATTGTTAGTCTAATCTACATGATTTTCTTATTTCCTTCTTTATTCCTTCCCGATAAAAATCCGGTCTTTTCTCGAGACTTCCCTGGTGGAAACATTTTTACAAATAAGTACAGAAGACCAAAACTATTTTCACATGAATGTACAAATAAATACAATAAATTACAACCAAAATTACAGGAAAGTATAACTTTTGTCTATTATTGAGACGAATTTTGTACTTTTTTGGTATTTTTTTGCACATTGTTTTATTTTATTGTAGTTTTAACCCTTTGATGCATATATTTTTCTATCAAACTAATTTTACGGATATATGTGCACCTTAGGGGGTTTTCGGGGTCGCTGATTACGAATCCGGAGTCTGATTTGCAAAATTCAAAATGGCGGATCCAATATGGCGGACGAGTTTTCAAAAAATTAATTGATCTTCATGAAACTTGGAATCTGTGGGTTTTTTGTGGTCTCTGATCACGAATCTGAAGTCAGTTTTCGAAAATTCAAAATGGCGGATTCAAAATGGTGGACAAATTTGGAAAAAATTGTTGGATTTTCATAAAACTTCTCACTCAGGAGGTTTTTGGGGTTGCTGACTATAAATCCGGAGCCAAACTTGTTATAATTAAAAATAAAGGATCCAACATGGTGGACGAGTTTCAAAAAAATTGTTGGATTTTCATGAAACTTGGCATCAAGGAGTTTTGGGGGTTGTTAATTTTAAAAGTTAGGTTAAAATAAAAAATTTCGATTTCAATTTGGCTGTGAAAAATGTAATTTAGTATCAAAGTTTCATCTCTGATGATTCACCAGTCTTATTCGCCATATTGGATCCTCCATTATGAATTTCTGAAAACCGACTTCAGATTTGTAATCAGCAACTCCAAAAATACCCGAGTAACAAGTTGTATGGTAATCCAACAACTTTTTCAAAATTAGTCTGCCATATTAGATCCGTTATTTTGAATTTTTGAAATCTGCCTTCAGAGTTGTTATCAGAAACCACAAAAACCCATAGATGCCATGTTTCATGAAAATTCATCAATTTTTTTAAAACTCTTCCACCATATTGAATGAGCCATCTTGAATTTCAGAAGTCTGATAGCACATTTGTAATCATCAATCCCAAAAAACTCTGTATACTAATTATATTACAATACTGAATCTACAGTTACAATCAGAGTTAATTTCACAAATTTGATCCACCATATTGGATCCGCCATATTGAATTTTATAAATCTGATAACAGATTTAAAAAGAGCGACCCTCAACGCCTAAATATACCAAGTTTTATATAAATACAACAAAAACTTTTTTAAATAATGAATTTTTCTTGCAAAAAGTGACTTTTTTCGTATTTGTTTATTATTATTAACAAATTCACCAGACATTTCAGATAACGGAGTGTATTTTTTATTTCTCTAGCATGTTTTTATAATCAATTCACAAAAAGAATCACGAAAATCGAGAAAAAAACTTGATATATTATAAATATGATGATAATCTAGGTGGGATATTAAATATTCCACCATGCATATAAGGGGTAATTTTCTACAAGAATTTACAACCACAAGAATATATAGGAATTTACAGGCTTTGCAGACAAAAGGTTGTTCTTTTTCGACCTAGGGTGACAAATATTTAGAATATTGCAATGAGATATTTTTACATTGAATTGTTTACATGATCGCTATTAGAAAAAAAAATCATCCATGTTTAAACTTTAAAGGAATGGTGGAATATTAAAAGACCATAATGAATAATCGTTATAAAAAAAACAAAAACCTTAAGTTTTTTTTCAAATATATAGAAACCGACTGGACACCATATATGTCATTTAAAATTATGTAATTGCAATGTTCTCAATATTTGTCATCCTAGGACGAAAAAGAACAACTTTTTGAATGCAGCAAAAATTAAACAATTGAGAAAAAATTGATCACTGTCATTGACATTAAAAGATTCGAACTATTGAAGATAACAATTTTCACATTTGAAATTATAAAAACTGAACCGAAAATTAAAACTACGAATTAAAGAATGAATCAAAACATGTATAAATATTCAAAATTATATCATTTTAAGCAATTTTAAGCTAGAAACATTAATTCATACATTAAAATTTGGTTTGAAATCTTTTAAAATATTCTCTTGAAAATTTGTTTTAAAAAATCATTTAAAAATGTTCTAGGAAATTAATAATAATTTTAGTACCTTTAAACTCGAATTTTTCCCACAATTTTTTGAAAATCCTGGAAAAGTAAAAAAAATTACCTTAAAATCATTCAGATTCTTTTTTGAAAATTTTGCAAATCTTATTAAATGTTCTTGTAAAATTAATTTTTCAAACAAAAAAATTATTGTTAGTTTTTATAGGAATTTTGAAACCAATTTTTTATTCATTTGAAATTTTCAAAGGCTTTTAAATTTTGTGCTCGACATCTTCAAAAATCTACATTGTGCGGTTTTGAAATCTTTTCACGTTTTGAATTATGTTGAAATCTTTTCAGAACTTCGAAATATATTTTAAATTTACTTGATCATTTTCGAAATTAATAATTGTTCAACTGTCATTTTTTTTTAATGTTTAATCTTTTTTTAAATATTCTCTTAAAATTAATTATTCAAAATAAAAAATAGTTGTACGTTAGTTAAAACCTTTAAATATCCTTAAAAAGCTTCACAATTTTATTTGAAAATCTTAAAAAATATAAATTTAGTTTTTTATTTTTCGAAATCTTTTCGAGTTTTAAATTAAGTTTGGATCTTCTCAAAACTTGTAAATATCTCTTAAACTAACTCATTTTTTTCCAAATTGATAATTGTTCAATTGTTATTTATGTATCAAAATTCAAAGACTTCACTTACATATTAAAAATTTGTTAAGTAGAACAATTAAAATTGTAACGTTCAAAGTTTCAATTTAACACCCTGAAATATAAACGATTCGAGGCTTTCTATTTAAAATTTTACAGTTTAAAATTGTTTAGTTTTTAATATTTGATTTATAATTGCTCTTTCCAAATGAAAAGTAAAATATTGCTAAATATTCAAAACAACGCCTTCCTTACTTAAAATTTTTTTAATTGAATTGGTTAAGAATTGAATAGTTTAGATTGCAACAATATTTGAATAGGATTTGGAATTGAACTACTGGGTCTTTCAAATTGAAAATTTTCTATTTTTAACGTTAAAATCGGTAACTTCCTTAATTTTGAACCGATTCAGAATCGTCCTGCAAAGTCAATTATTGTTCAATTTTCAATAATCGAACTACAGTTTGTAAAAATTTATATTTTTTTGTTTAAATTTGTACATTCCTACAATAAACTGTCAGTATATAAAATAAAACATAATTTGAATTACAGTTTCCCAATATTTCAACTTTTGTGAAATCTTGTATTTTTTTGTAAGGATTTGTAATTTTCTACAATAATTTACGTAAAATTAAAAGTGTTTTAATGACGTCAAACGTCCAAATTGAACAAATTAAAAATTCTGTATTTTTCTGTCATACCTTGTGGATTTTTACAACAAAGTAAAAAAAATATATTAATAAAAAGCTATACAAACTCTTGAATTGTTGAAACTTGTACTTTATTGTTCATTTTTTTACTTTTCTACAATAAAATACAAGAAAAAATCAGCTATTTGTATTTAACTGTATTTTTTTGTCATTTTTTTACAAAAAAGTACATGTTTTAACAAAAAATTACAATTGCAGAAATATTGTACTTTTTTGTTCTTTTGGTTGAGCATTCAGCTATTTTGTTCAAAATTCGAATTTTTGGGTTAAATTCAGTTGTGATTGATTTCAAAATAAAATCTTTTTTGGTAGAAATGATATCCACTATTATATTTTTAGTTGATAATTCATCTATTTTGGTTGAAAAGTCATGTATTTTCTCAAAAGTTCAACTATTTTGTTGAAAAGTGTTATTTTTGGTTTAAAAATTCAGTTTTTTTGGTTGAAGATTTATAATTTTACTTGAAAATTCATCTCTTTTGTTGAAAATTTAACTATTTTCTTTCAAATTCGTTTTTTTTAGAGAATTCAAATTTTTTGGTAGAAAATTCGATATTGTTGAAAATTAATATTTTCAATATGAAAATTAAACAATTTTTTTTGAAAATTCATATATTTTGTTAAACATCCAACTATTTTGTTAGAAGGTACAATTAATTTCTTGAAAAGTAACTTTCTTCTCGAAAATTCATCCTTTTGGGTGCACACCAGCTTTCAATAAAGATTTCACAACAATTTCACAAACATTTTAAAACTTCAAAAATTTAAAGGATTTCGAAGATTTGAAAGCACTACACGAGATTTCAAAGATTTCAAAAAATTTCAAAGATTTGAAACGATTTCAAGAGGTTTCAAAACCTTTTAAAATATTTCAAAAGATTTCAGAAAGATTTCAAATTATTCAATGATTTCAACGAATACAAAAAATTTTACTAACAAAGATTTAAGAAAGATTTCATAAATATTTCAAAAGATTTCACAAACATTTAAAACATTTCACAAAGATTTAAAAATTTTCAAAAGATTTCAAGAATTTTAAAGATTTTAAAAACGGTATAGTAAACCATATTTCTAAGATTTCAAAACATTTCAAAGATTTGAAACGATTTCAACACTTTTTTGGAAGATTTCAAAAGATTTCACAAATATTTTAAATACTTCAATGATTTTAACCGAATACAAAAGATTTCAAAGAATTCTTGAGGATTTAAGAAGATTTCAAGAATCTCCAAGATTTCAACAAGTGTACAGTATAGCAGATTTCAAAACATTTCAAAGATTTTAAACGATTAAAAAACTGTTGAGAAGATTTCAAAAGATTTAACAAAGATTTCAAATATTTGCGTGATTTCAAACGATTACAAAAGATTTCCGAAAGATTTCACAAATATTTCATAAATTTCATAAGGATTTTGAAAGATTTCAAAAATTTCAAAGATTTCAAAAAGGTACACCAGTTTTGAAGATTTCAAAATATTAAAAAGATTTTCAATGATTTCAAAAGGTTTCAACAAATTTGAGAAGATTTTAAAAGATTTTAGTGATTTCAAACGAACAGAAAAGATTTCACGAACAAAGATCAAAGAAAAATTTCAAAAATATTTCAAAGATTTCATGAAGATTTCAAGAGATTTAAAAAATGTCACAAAGTTTTCATAGATTTCAAAGCTTTCAAGGGCTTAAAAGATTTTAACAAAGGTACAGTACTACAGATTTCAAAGATTTCAGAACATTTCAAATATTTTAAACAATATCAAAATTTTTTAGAAGATTTCAAAAGTTTTAACAAATATTTCAAATATTCCAGTAATTTCAAACGAATACAAAAGACTTCAGAAATATTTTACGAATATTTCCAAGAATTCATAAGGATTTCCAAAGGTTTCACGAATTTCAAAACATTTCAATAATTTTAAACGATTTCAAAAGGTTTCAACCAAATTTTGAAAATTTCAAAAGATATTAATGATTTTAAACAAATATAACAGATTTCGCAAACAAAGATTGAAGAACTATTTTACAAATATTTCAAAAATTTCATAAATATTTCAAAAAATTTCAAAGATTTCATGGATTTCAAAGAATTCAACAAGGGTACAGTACCCTAGATTTCAAAGATTTCAAAGACTTTACAACGATTTTTAAAGATTCCCAATGATTTTACAAAGACGACTTATGTTCGCAAAAAATTAAGAATTTGTTTATTTATGATTCAACTTTCTTAAGAAAATTTTGGTCAATAAAAAATCAAATAACTCATTTTTTACACGTATAACAAACGTTTATTTCATTATTTGATGTAAAAGAAGGAGACCTAGAAAAACTTGATTTCTTGACCTGGAATACCTAGAAAAGACCTTGAATTTTGTTCAGAAAAATCGGTGGACACCCTCTCGATGCGAAAAAATTCAACTTTATCTGCTTGAAAATTACCCCCAACAAAAATTCACTTCTGTTTTTTCTGTGTTTAGACCTATTCGCCCAAGTCTTTTTGTTATGAAAAAAAATTATAATTTTTACATAGATTTAACGAAGAATAAACTACTTTTTAACAAACACAGCATTAACTAAAGAATCTAGTGAGAAATTTCATCCTTTTTGTTTGAGAAATCGACCATTTGATTAAAAAATTTAACTATTTGGTTAGAAATTCAACAATTATGTTGAAAATTCAAATATCTGGTGGAAAATTTGTCTTTCTTGGTTGAAAATGTTTTCATGTTGTTCGAAAGTCATGTTTTCGGGTTTCAAATTCAACAGTTTTGTGGGAAATGCAATATGGTACATACATTAATTTTATTTTGAAGAATTTATTCCCCTCTTTCGTAAAAAATCACCTTATTTCCCCTATTTCGATATCATTTTTGGCTGTAAAGTTTGTGATCTGATTGCATAAATGTTGACAGAACTCGCAGCAATGAATCCACATTCCACAGTCCACACCCGTCACGAACACAGAAACGTAGGTCAATATATTTAACACGTTTCGCGAGATCTGCAGGGTTCGCGTGCAACACATTTTAATTTGAATCAGAAAACCAGGTCATTCGGATGCAGTGACCGGAAAATGATGATTTTAGAATTACTTTTTTTATTTTCACATTCAGGTATATACTTAACTTTTTGTCTTAAGGTTTCTGGTTCTGTTTTTACGATGTTTAAATATTTAAAAAAATTAAAGATATTCAAATAATAATCAATGATGAGTAGAGTTGTCTATAATTTGACATGAATTGTGGGAAAATCCAAGCTCTAAGTTCTTTTTGACATTTGTTCCAAATGAAATTCTGTAATTGCGGCATCTCTCACCGAGAAAAATTTTAAGTTCAGAACAAATTGGCGAAAGTGCGGTAAGTCACATATGAGGAGTGTCACACATGCGGAGTGTCGCACATGCGGAGTGTCGCACATGCGGAGTGTCGCACATGCGGAGTATCACACATGCGGCGTGTCACATAAAGAGTGTCACACCTGCGGCGTGTCACATAAGCGGAGTGTCATATATGCGGAGTGTCACATATGCGGAGTGTCACATATGCGGCTTATCACATGCGGACTGTCACATACGGAAAACCACGCATGTGGCGTGTCACATACGGAGTGTCACACCTACGGCGTGTCACATGAGCGGAGTGTCACGTATGCCGAGTGTCACACATGCGGCGTGTCACATACGGAGTGTCACACATGCGGCATGTCACATACGGAGTGTTACACCTGTGGCGTGTCACATATGCGGCGTGTCACATACGGAGTGTCACACATGCGGCGTGTTACATACGGAGTGTAACACCTGCGGCGTGTCACATAAGCGGAGTGTCACTCATGCGGCGTCTCACACATACGGAGTGTTACACATGCGGTGTGTCACATGCAGGGTGTCACATACGGAGTATCAGACTTGCGGAATGTTACACATTCGGTGAGTCACACATGCGGAGTGTCACACATGCTGCGTATCACATGCGGCGTATCACATGCGGACTGTCACATACGGAAAACCACGCATGTGGCGTGTCACATACGGAGTGTCACACCTACGGCGTGTTTATTATATAATATATATAATATATAAAATATCTTGGAATTTTTAAAAATATTCTAAAATATTTCAAATCCTGTAAAATCACACTTTAAATTATTGCAATTTATTAAGAACACCCTAAGAAATTTCAAATCCTGTAAAATATTTTTAAATCCCCTCAAATTTCTTAAAGCTCAGGAAATTTCATGGAAATTTTAAAAATATCGTAAAATCTGTAAACTCTTTTGAGTTCAGTAAAAATGATTGAAATCAATTGAAATTTCCTTGGAATCTTTTAAAATACCTTAAAATATTTCAAATCCTTTGAAATCTTTTGAAATCCCTTCAAACTTTTTAAAGCTCTTGAAATTGCTTGGAATTTAAAAAAAGCTAAAATTTTTTATTTATTTAATTTAATTTTTATTTAATTTTAATAAATTTTAATAAAATTTTAATTTTATTTATTTAAAATCATCTAAAATCTCTGCAATTCGTTTAAATCAATTAAAAATTCCTAGAATATTTTTGTATTCCCTAAAATATTTAAGATCCTTTAAAATCCATTAAATTAATGAAATCCATTGAAAATTTCTTGAAATCGTTTCATTTCTTCCAAAAATCTAGGAAATTCTTGGAATCTTTTAAAATTAAAATTCAAGTTGAATTCAAGGGAATTCAAATGAATTGGAAAATTTTATATTCCAAAAATTATAATCCCTTCAAATTATTGAAATTTATTTAAAATTGCTTGGAATCTTTTTAAATACCCTAAAATATTTGAAATCTTTTGAAATCCCTTTTAAAACTTTTTAAAGAATTTGAAAATTCTTTGGAATCTTTTAAAATACCAAAAAATATTTCCAATCCTTTGAAATCTTTTGAAATCCCTCCAAACTTTTTATTGATATTGAAAATTCTTGGGAAATTTAAAAAATACCTAAAATTACAAAAAAATTGGAATCCCTTCAATTTATTGAAATTTATTCAAAATTCCTTGGAATCTTTTAAAATACCCTAAAATATTTGAAATCCTTTGAAATTTTTTGAAATCCGTTGAAACTTTTTAGAAATATTGAAAAATCCTTGGAATTGTTAAAATGTATTAAAAAATCTTTGGAATCATTTGAAAACCCCTAAAATATTTCCAATCCTTTGAAATCTTTTGAAATCCTTTGAAACTTTTTGAAGATCTTGAAAAATTCAAGGAATTTCCGAAAACATCATGATTTTAAAAAATTTTTGGAATCGCTTCAAATTTTTGAAATATCATATAAAAAATACATTGGAATCTTTGAAAATACCCTAAAATATTTCAAAACCTTTGAAATCTTTTGAAGTACCTTTTAAAACTTTTTAAATCATTTGAAAATTCTTTGGAATCTTTTAAAAGACCCAAAAATATTTCCAATCCTTTGAAATCTTTTGAAATCCCTCAAAACTTTCTATTGATATTGAAAATTCTTAGGAAAATTTAAAAATACCTAAAATTATAAAAATTAAAATCCCTTCAAATTATAGAAATTTATTCAAAATTCCTTGGAATCTTTCAAAATACCCTGAAATATTTCAAATCCTCTGAAATGTTTTGAAATCTGTCAAAATTTTTTATTGATATTGAAAATTCTTAGGAAATTTTAAAAATACCTAAAATTAAAAAAAAATTGAATCCCTTCGAATTATTGAAATATATTGAAAATTCCTTGGAATCTTTTAAAATACCCTAAAATATTTCAAATCCTTTAAAATCTTTTGAGGTCCCTCGAGACTTTGTATTGATATTGAAAATTCTTACGAATTTTTAAAAATACCTACAATTTAGAAAAAAAATTGGAATCCCTTTAAATGATTGAAATTTATTGAAAATTACTTGGAATCTTTTAAAATACCCTAAAATATTTCAAATCCTTTGAAATCTTTTGAAATCCGTTGAACCTTTTTAAAAATCTTGAAAAATTCTAGGAATTTTTAAGAATATCATAATTTTTTTAATTCTTTGGTATCCCTTCAAATTTTTGAAATACTATATAAAAAACACCTTGGAATCTTTTGAAATGCGCTAAAATATTTAAAATCCTTTGAAATCTTTTGAAATCCGTTGAACCTTTTTAAAGATCTTGAAAAATCGTAGGAATTTTTAAAAATATCATAATTTTTTTTTAATTCTTTGGAATCCCTTCAGATTATTGAAATATATTAAAATTTCCTTGGAATCTTTTAAAATACCCTAAAATATTTCAAATCCTTCGAAATCTTTTGAAATCCGTTGAAACTTTTTTAAGCTTTTGAAAATTCTTTGGAATCTTTTAAAATACCCAAAAAAATGTCCAATCCTTTGAAATCTTTTGAAATCTCTGGAAACTTTTTATTGATATTGAAAATTCTTTGGAAATTTTAAAAATACCGGAAATAAAAAAAATGGATTCCTTTAAATTCTTGAAATTTATTCAAAATTCCTTGGAATCTTTTAAAATAACCTAAAATATTTTATATCCTTTGAAATCTATTGAAATCCCTTGAAACCTTTTAAAACTGTTGAAAATTTTTTGGAATTTTTAAGAATACCTTTTTTTTCAATTCTTTGGAATCCTTTCAAATCATTGAATTCTATTGAAAATTCTTTGGAATCTTTGAAAATACTCAAAAATATTTTGAATCTTTTGAAATACCCTAAAATGTTTAAAATCATATGAAATATTTTCTTGAATTCTTTTAGAAGATTTGAGGATATTTTAAAGATGTCTGAAATTGTTATCAGATTTCAATAATTTTAAGAGTTTTTAAAGGATTTCAACAATTTTAGATTACTTTTAAAAAATGTTCAAAAAATTTAATTTTGTAAAAAAAATTTCCCTGAAAATATTTCAAATCCTATGAAATAATTTTAAATGCCTTGAAACTTTTTAATGCTCTTTAAAATTCCTTGTAATTTTTAAAAATACTCTAAAATTGTTCAAATCCTTCGAAAACTCTTAAAATTATTGAAATCTGATAACAGTTTTAGAAGTTTTTTAAAATACCCTCAAATATTCTAAAAGAATTCAAGAAAATTCAGAAAATAAAATAAATAATAAATAAAAACCAAAAATAAAATAGTGGTTAACCCTCCGGTTGATTTATTGAAAGAAAAGTCACGAAAGTGACCTTTTTATTTTAAATAGTGACTGTTTGACAGACCTGATTATTCTTCACAGTTATTGACGGTTAGTTAAAGTGCTTTTTACAGAAATTCCCTGACTTTTAAGCTTTTATTTTTATTCTATTATTATATTTATAAATATTATTATATATTTTATATTATATATAATTAAACTTAAAATTATCTTATATTTTTATTTATAATCCCTGACTTTCCCTGACGTGCAGCCACCTTGTATATATTCTACTTAACTTTTAATTTTTTAATTAAAAAAAAATCTAGAAACGTAAAAATTCCTACTAATTTTGTATTTTTCTTTTTACAGAAAATTTGGAAGGAATGGGTCATAATGTACACTTGGTGCCAATCACTTTTCTGAATCGACTGGATATCTCAATTCAAAGACGAGTAATTTTCCGTTGCAAAATCACAGATTTTGAGTTAAATTCTATCTCCATGAAGGAAAATCCTGTATGTGAAGAAGCGATTTTTTCAATTTTAAATATCCTCGCCAAGCTTAATAATCATGAAAGCTGTAGAAGTGAAAAGTAGTCAGAGATCAATTCTGTAAATAAAACATTACCTCAGAATAGAACCGAACCAATCAGTTTATTTTTACAAGAAATACCATTCGGCTTACTTAGATTTAACTCTTTTTATAATTCGAAGTAACTTTAAGCAGTATCAGAGATAAAGCAAAAATTATATAAATAAAATTATTTGTTTTTATTGTAACTTAATTAATCTTTATAGTGTGTAAGTTTAAAAAATAACTATTCAAATCAAAAAATTATCGAAAGAATTTTATTTATTTTTACTATCTGCTAATAAAAAGTTAGATTCTTGAAAGCACCCGAAATTCGACGAACTCAAACAACATTGAATAAAGAAAAATGAATGACAAAATATTGTACAAATTTAAAAATAAATGAGATTAAAGAAATTTAAAATGACGAAAAATTAAAAAAAAATTAATAAAATGAGTTATAAAAATTTAAATATTGTTAGTATTATTTATTTTATATTTTTGATTGAAAACAAACATTAACGTTTACATTTTATAGTGAAACGTATAACATTTACATTTTTACAAATTATTTTTATAATTTTTTTAAATTTCCCGCCCTTTTTCAATTTCATGAATCGCAAAAAATTTTTTCATAATTTTGTAGCACAGCGCCGCACGCGCCCATATTAAGTACTAATTTTCTCTGCCATTGAGTTTACAAGATGGAAACTGATCACGACGCTCTGGCTTCACAAAGTTTTATTATTTTTATTGAATCTTTTCCAACTATTTAAGGTATAATATACTTATATTTTTATAATCCGATTTCATCACATTTTTAGATCTTAAGTTTTAATATGTTTTTATTGAGTATTTTAGTATTGTGCATGCATGTGAATACATACGACTTTTTGGAAAGAATATATTATAAACGTAAAAATAAGTTATACATTTCGGAATATTAATCTTTTTCAAGTATAGAATGCGTTTGTGCAATTATTTCTCACTTTTTTGTCGATTGAAGATTTCAATTTTTACAAATAAAATTTCAAGAATTTGAGGTTAGAGTGCCAAATCGATTAACCTCAAATTTTGGACATTTTATTTTATTTCCTGAAACTGAAAGGTCGTCAACCGACAAAAGGATGAAAAATAGGTGCGGAAATGCCTTCTAGACTTGAAAAATATTATTCTTCATAAAGGCCATAGCCGGATAAGTATGGGTGGGCTGACCTCGCTTGTTTTTGGGTCAAATTTTTTAGGTAAGTTTCTACCATTTTATGGGACTAATTTATCCTAAGCAGAGCTCCCAATTCGGCTCCCCAACTGCACTGCGCATGCGTTACATCGACAGACTCATTGGCTGTAAATGGCGCCCTGTTTTGAAACTATCACATGTGTAAATCAATTTTTTATAATAAGTCATCATTGTGGAAATAATAGCAATTAATTTTCAGATCACATAATAGTCCTTTAGAGTGCAAGATGAAATAATTATTTGATTGTACTATATATTGTGAAAAATTTATTTGCATATTTAATCGTTTCAAATAAGCGCGCGATCAACATCAAATGAGGCTGCTGATGCGACGCATGCGCAGTGCGGTTGGGGAGCCAAATTGGGAGCACTGACCCTAAGTGGAATCTTCAAATGAAAATTCACAAAAGTTATAAACAGATTTTGATAAATCAAAAAATTCGAATTTCTCCAAAATTGGCACAACCGATTTTGATCGTTCAAAGATATGTTGTTTTTAGTGTATTAAGGCAACTAAAAAAAATTAACAATTAATTCCTTCTACGAGAAGGGGCTAAAAGAATAAATTATTGTAATATATTTTTTGGGATAAGTTAAAAAAATGGCTTCATGGTTTACAAAAAAATAAAAAAATGATGGCCCCTAATATGTATATATAAGTCCATGAGAACGGGGGGCTAACTTTATTTTTATGGAATGAAGTTTTTTAAGGGGTTATAGCTACCCTTGCATCCCCTATTTTCCAAATGCCACCCTTACTATATATTGCACACCTAAAATGATTTTGTTGCAAGTTTGATTTTCGATAGTTACATATTTAAAAACGCCAAAAATCTTCCTCTTTTCATCTCCCGAACTATAATCTGGATGATAACCTTCGGGAAACCCCTAAAACCTACCCTTACTACATGTACACATAAAGTGATAAAAATGGCAAGCTTGATTTTCGATATTTGAAAAACATCAAAAAACTTTTTTTTTATCCTTTGAATTATAGGCTGGATGACACCGTTAGAGAAAATCCTCAAAACCCTTCTTTACTACATGTAAGCTCAAAATGATAAAAACGGCAAGTTTCAATTTCGATATATGAAAATTAAAACACGTCAAAAATCTTCATTTTTTATCCCTCGAATTATAGACTTGAGTGAGACCGTTCCTGCTCGCCCGGTGGTTTTTAACGGTTTTCCTGAACGTTCTCAACCAGCTTATAATTCAGGGAGGAAAAAAGGAGATTTTTGGTATTTTTAAATTTTTAAATAGCGAAAATCAAATTCACCATTTTGATTATTTTAGGTCTACAGATGGTAAGGGTGGGTTCTGGAGGGTTTCCCGAAGGTTCTCATCCAGCCTATAATTCGGGGAATAAACAAAGAAGATGTTTCATGCTATTTCATTGGTAATTTTCGAAAATTAAACCTGTCTTTTTCATACATATTAGGGGCCATATTCATTCTTTTTTTTAACCATCCTTTGATCTTGTCCCAAAAAATATATGTTGTTACCTAGGATATGAGTATATAACAGAAAAAATGGCGATATAGCCACCAAAATTTCATCACAAAATTATTGTTACAAAATGACAATAATTTTTTTGACCTTTTCTCGTAGAAAGAATTAATCGGTCATTTTTGTTTAATTGCCTCAATATCCTATATAAAATATATTTAAGCCAGCCTTTAAAATCTGTTCAGCCAATTTTGAGAAATTCGAATTTTGTTATTTTTCAAAACTTGTTGATAAGTTTTGTAAGAAAACTTTTTTGAAGTTTGCACTTGGAGTAAATTAGTACTATAATGGTAGAAACTTGCCCCTAAAATATGAAACCAAAACAAACGGGGGCAGCCCATCCATGCTTACCCGGCTACGGCCTTTATAACTTACTTTTATGTTTAGGCTTTTTCTAAAAAGTTGCATGAATTCACATGTAATTGTTGAAAACGTCCAATTTTCAACATAACCTTCAAAACTGTCACATCTCAATCTCATGTGCAATATCTTCCTTTCAAGAATCACTATAAATCCCTATAATTTTAGTTTGTTTATTCAATTTTTCCCAGTAAAATATTATTTAGTCTGTATTATACAGTAAAAGGTGTATCATTAACTTGTAAAGTTTTCAAAGTGAGTTAAAGCACAAAATAAGTTCTGTAAAAAAAATCGGTGCTAGAGTTCATACTTTGGGTTCCTGTGGAATAATTTACGATTTTGGGTTCCTTTTCAGCAAGAGAAATTCATTTTTATTGCAGTTCTTTAGAACCAAAAATGGGTTCTAATAGAAACCCCATGTTTTTCATTCATTTTATTCGTTACGTCCACCGAGACTATAGTTTCGGTTCAGGTAATGAATTTCTTTACTAGGAATGATATATGAAATATAAATATCTCAGAAAGTTAAGCATGACGCATATAATTCATGAGATAACGATTAAGATATCATATATACTTTGATGGAACATTCATTAGATAGTTAGATACACTGTTAACCATATTCATGCGTACTTCACGTTAATGATCATTCTTAATTCTTTTGGAAAATATAGTACTATAATATATCTATAATTGAAGCGTGCTCTAAAAATGTGCATTATATGTGCCATTCGGAAGATTTTACAGGAAACTCATAAAAACTGGAATCCTCTAATAATTCAAAAATTTTTATCCTAATTTGGTAACTACCAAACAATTTTTTTCTTTCGGTCTATAATTCATTGCATTTATGTTATTTAAGGGCATGTGATACTTAGAAAATGATCGATTTTAGAAGTGTTAGGTTCCCCCGGCTTTTTTCCTACAATAATAAAGATTTTCCATTAAAAATTTGGGGAATGATAGCGAACATGCTAACGGACGTCTCCGCATTCTTCTGTTGTGAAATAATGGTGAAAAATTTAATTTTGCCGAATTTGATTAATGTGTGTATTTTGAGGTACAACAGAGTCCGATATTATCGGAATGGCAGAGACCTCAAAAACGAATCCTAACCTCCAAATAGTGCACATAGAGAAAATTTTTATTTAGCAACAATGTCAGGCCTCGAGCGTGCAATGGAGACTGCTGTCCGAAAATCGTAGTTCCAGAAAATTTGGCACTTCTCGTTCTGGACAATTGACTCTATCTCCCTTCGAGCGTTCGGCAGGGCAGGGCGCGGCCAACATCGTGACAGCGACAAAGATTGTAATAGAGCACTCTTAGGACCACATTATGGCTATAGAGATACGTCGTTCCCGCGTGAGTGGGACACCCAGATAGTATGTGTTCTAGGTATTCAGCGTGTGCATGACACGCTCTGCACCTATCGCTGGGAACTTCTTGATATAAAATGGGGTCACGATATACTAAGGTGGAAATGACACCGCCCTGGCATGCGAAAATGAAACCCTCTGTACCTGAATTAAGCCCTGATGATCTGAGGAAAGCAGTCCCATGTGGGTAGGAAACGTCGACGTAAAGCAGAAACTAATAAGAGTAAAAGAGACGGACAGATCTATTTGTCTCTTTCACTATTATGAGTTTCTGCTTTACGCCGACGTTTTCTGCCCACATGGGACGGCACCTTATCTCAGTTTTCCGTCGCTAGGTTGTTCAGTGTCTCAAAGCACTCCCATAGTAGTAGCGACGTATTCGTTGTTCCATTTAGAGCCATTATAGCAGCTCTGCTGCCTGAGTAGATACGGATGTTTTTTTTGTTGCCATACTCCTGTGTCTTGTCCGCGCACTGAAAGATGGCCATAATCTCAGATTTCAGGACTGGCGTAGGACCTCATCGGGATTGTGGAGCCGATTCAACTCGTTCTACCACATACACCGGCTCCTGCTTTCTCTTTGTTACTGGAGCCATCTGTAAACCAGTTGTCCCTATCACTGGGCAAGTGTGCCTCGCCGTTAACCTATTCCTCCTTTGTGGATAGGCTAACACAATACTTCTTGTCGAAGAGATAGCGAGTGGGTGTATTGTCCCTGAGCATGCCTAGAATGTGGCACTACAGCAGGGGCGATAAAACACCTCCCTGCGGACATCCCAAGTTAACGGTTCCGCATAAAGTGGTATCTATGATATCTTGACATATTTCCCTTAGTCAAGCACCCTTAGTCGTTATTAGGTTCCTGGTGGCCAACATGTAACATGTCCTTTCCACAAATGCAATAGGCACACCGTGTGCAATCATAAACGCCCTGATCAGATCTCTAGAGCTGTAGTTTGAACACTTCTTCGATATCCATAAAGATTCAAATCGCGAGGCCTTTCTGCTTCAATTATTGTCCTTCGATTAGGTTTACTGCCTACAGGCGCGTTGCTTCTTGTAAAGTGGCCTTCTTGATAAGATCTTGTCTCACAAGCGGCCCTATGATGATCACTCCAGCCTTCTGCAAATAGCCCTCGCAGCTGCTCTACCAGCCTGCTGCGCTTGCCTCCTCAGTTTCCTTTTCATTGAACCAGTGATGCCTTTGTTCTTTTTGGGGGACTCATTGATCGTTTCCATTTCTATAGCCTCATTCAAAGGGACCGTCAATCCCTCAGTTCCCGAGGGAGCCCGTTCGAGCCCGAAACCCTCTTCTCCCTCCGCCACCACCCTTCCTCCTTCCTTCAATTTTTTTTTGCGTGTTTCATTTTGATCTCACGAGCAGCTAGGGGCCGTAGGTCATTCTGGTTCCGATTCCAAAACTGGATATCGGTCCGGAAGGGACCTTGACCCAGGGATCCAGAAGGCCCGTGTTAGCTAGGCTCTTTCATCCTTCTACCGTACTACAATCATACATACAATGAGAGCCTGTTTATAGGGATCCTTTCATCCATGTCCATACGCATGTAGACCGAGATTTGTTTGACCCCCTTATCCCACATGCCTAAGCCTCCCCACCAACTACAAGGTGTTACACGCGGGCCAGATGTTGGTGTGTATAAGTAAACTTCTTCCACCATAAGTTCTGGATACCATCTGTTCATGCAGCGGAAAAGTTCTTCGCACCCCTTAGTACTTTTTTCATGTCTTCGGCAGTGATTGATGGACATTCCTCCTCAGATGTTATGAGGTTGTCACAAAACTCCTTGAAGCTGATGGTATTATCAAAATCTCTTTCAAATTCAGTGTGTTCGGGTTCTTGTATACCTCTCTCCAAAAAGTCTCTACCTCCTTGGGCTTTGGTAGATTTTTCACAAAAACGGGGAGATCGCTAAAGAAGAGGCTTGATGGGTCGGCGAGAAACTGTTGGTTCTCCCTGATCCATTTTTCCCTCTTCTGTATTCTCCTCCTTGTATCAGATAACACCCATATTTTGTCAACAATACGCTGCTTGATTGTCAGCAGCTTTGACTCTTCCAGTATGTGATTGTAGAACCTCAGTTCTTGGTCGAGCTTTGAATGTTTTCCGTGAACGGTCTACCAGATGTTATGTAGCCAATCACGCACTGAACACAGGATGCATTCTGCCTTGCCCATCCAATCTTCTTGTTCAGTTGATGCAAGCGTCTTTTGGTCTTTTGATCCGTCGACCGTTTTAACCATCGATTTGAATCAGCCAAATCTCTTGCAGTACCATAAATTGAACAACTGATGGTCCAGAGGTCGGACACCTGTGGGATATCCTCACGAAGGAAGGTATCTATTTTAGCCAGATTTTGGGGCTTAGCAGGAACCTGCATGTCGATGTTCATCCTTATTCAAATTTTTGGTGATTTGGTGGTGTCATTGTTCCCATGAGCAGCAGTGCTCGCAAGGCGGGCACCTTGCACCACTGCTCATGCGATGCATAAGGCGCTTCATTTGCTGCCGATCGCGCGCTTATTTGAAATGCTAAAAAATACTATTTTTTTATTTATTAATAATGAAATTATGATGTAAATTTGCATATCCATTTTCATCAATATACAAAATTTCGAAAGCATAATTTAGTAACAATAATTTAAAAAATAAAAAAAGATTACATTACATAACATGATATTTTTTATTTACTGAATACTCATTTTATTTTTTAACATAATGCTCAGAATATATCAAAAACCATCCATGTACCACTTGAACATGTTAAAATATTATTATTATTCTTAATTATTAATAATAAATAAATCTAATGTATTTCTCAACGTTTCAAATAAGCCCGCGAATGGTAGCCAATGAAGCGCCTTATGTATCGCATGCGCAGTAGTGCGAGGTGCCCGTGTTGGGAGCACCGATGAGCAGCTTTGGAAAGAGTTCTCCGTTCTTGTATATTAATAAGAAATCTTATAGTATATAATTAACAATATTTCTGTTGAATGAATTGATTTTCACTGCTCTTTTCCATTAACATTGCCCCAATAACTTCGAGATACCCAATAGTTCGAGTATCAGATAGCGCTGTTGTCGAGGTCTCAGAAGTATCTTACAGGCTCATTGTTTGGCCCTTGACATGTAGCATGGACATAGAAAACACGGGACCATCAGTGGGACTCCGGGCCCGTTTTGAAGCCAAAAATTGAACGGACCTCTCTTCCTATCTGTATACGTTAGAAAAAGAGATCCGTTCGAATTTCGACACAGTCTCGTAGTCTGATAGCATAAGATCAGGCATACCATCCTAATTCTAGCGCCGAAGCTAATTTCACAGGAGGGGGGAGGATTCAATGAATGGGGAAAACGCCATCATATATGATGTTCCTCTTCAGTGTGACGTGAGATTTGAATTTAAATTACTGCTTTGCATAAACAAAAGATGAGGGAAGAATTCTCACCTCAAATAATATAATAAAAAACATCTTAGGGTACCTTTTCACGGACCTCGGTTTCGAATTATTCATCGAATTAATATTTTACATAGGGTTCGCATCTAGGTTTTCGACTAATCAGATTTGCCATAAACCAACAGGGTAACTAGAAAGGAATTCTATGTACAATATTCGATTTCTACACTGTGATATTATTATTATTATTATATAGAAACGAAGAGTGATGTGCATTTACCGTCATGTTCGAGCATGCTCGCTTTTGCTCGGTCATGACCGAGCACAAGCGAGCAGGACTGGTCATTCTCTTATTTCTTATAAATGGAATGTATCTTGATAATAAAAATAGCTGCGAATAAAATATATGTCTCAAATTCTTACTCGAATTACTTGTTATAGTTTAAACACGTTGTCTTTGCTTAAAATTAAATAAGGACCGCTCTTGCTCGTTCTGCTCGCTCATGACCGAGCCAGTGATACTAATGTGGTCGCCTTTTACTACTGCGCTTGCGTTCGGGCCGCGCACTGGATGGCCGCAGTTGGCGCGGAATTCAAAATTGGAAATTAAAATTAATTCTTATGAGAATACATAACAAAATATTAAAAACATTTTGAAAAACTATTTTGAATGACTTTTTCAACAAATTTCTTCTGAAATAAATGTTTTGTGAAATATAAGTTATTCTTCGGAAGTCGAAGAAAATAAGCTGTTATTTATAAATATATGTGTTATACATTTTTTTTGCCTAAAATCAGAAGTCGTACAATTTATATACATTCTTGTGCTTTTTTCAATAATTATTCATTTAAATTACAAGAATTGTTTTTGATTCCAATTTTGAATTGCGCCCCAAATGCGGCTAACCAGTGCGCGGCCCAAACGCAAGAGCATGCTCGGTCTTGTTCATGCTCAAGCAAGGTGGTAAACGTCCATCACTAGAAACGAAATACCGGTATTGAATCTGCAAACCAAACGCGATTTAAATAATTCTGATATTCAGAATTATTTTTTATAACGAAAAAATAAGAGACAAATACTGTACTTATATTTTTGGTCCTTTTGGTATTTGTTTACTTTTTGAAGATGTAGGTAACCTCTACCAAACAGCTTTTTAGAGAATTTTTCTGAATAATTCACCTCGTCATTACTTAAAAACAGCACGCGTAACTAAATGAAGAATCTTTTAGATAATAAATTCAATAAAAAATATTCTACCATACTTTGTTTCAAAAATTCATTAATGATGATTTTTGTAATATTAGTATTAGGTATTTTCACTCCAACCACCAGCTAACTTCACTTCGTTGATTGCTGAGGGTGAAAACAACGGACCAAGTGCATAGGACAAAGCTTTATTTTTGTAATATCTTCGTAATAATTAATAATTATTATCATTTCATTATATCATTAAATAGTTTATAAAAAATAAAAACCATTTTTTCAATACACTTATGAAGAAAAAATAGTTTTTACGAAGATATTAGCACAATAGGGCAAAAATGGACCGAATCCCATGCATTTGGTCCATTGTTTTCCCCTCAGCACTCAATTAAGTGAAGTTCGCTGATGGTTGAAGTGAAAATACCTAATTGAGATCTGGAATACAACGTTACGCTAACTGGTGGCCAAATGTAATACTAAAAGAACGGGGTCGTATTCTTCATATTACATCAGGTTTTACTACGTGATCCATTCGAATTTTTTAATAAAAATTATTATTATATTGATATTGCGTTCAGTTTAAAGCAGATACTGACTCCTATTTCTTCGAAATAATTTCAAAATAAATTAAAAACCCTTCGCATCGCATGTATTAGATGTAAAGTGACCCCGTTGCTGCCTCCATATTGCGTATCACGTGACGCTGTGACGTCATGTTTTCAGACCCCAATATGTAATGAATATTGCATACCCAGTATTCACAAAAGCAGACGACAAGTGAATCTTTTCTGAACAGATAGTGATCAGGGTTGCGTACGTAATATACCTTAGGTAATTTACCTAGTTTTTTACATGTAAATTACCTACGTAATTTACGTCCCTAGTTTTTTACATGTAATTTACGTTTTTAATACGGTGACTGCGCTTATATAGAAAATAAACATAACCTCATTCTTTAATACACCGAATACACTTACTGACTTGCTTGATGGCTTCTTAATTTATTAAAAAATGTTTAGAGGTGGCAGACCCAGAAATTCCTTTTGGGAGGAGTTGAATTTTATTTTAAAGAGGGAAAATTGCAAAAATTTTGCTTTTTGCCCTGGGTGCAATCTTTTGATTTAATCATTTTTTAAATATCATAAAAAATAATTCATTTAATCTCGCACTTAATGTATTCCGGAATAAGTGAGGTTATATTATGCTCTTTTTCCTGACCCACCATAGCCCCCCACCTTTCAAGTCGCCATTTTTTACGTTTATTACATTTTTTACGTGTAATACGTAAAATACGTATTATACGTATGAAAGTTCGAGTTACGCGTAACCGTGCAACCCTGATAGTGATTGTGAAATAACTTAATTCCCCCACCCTACATGAAATACCTAGCTAGACAACTAGTGACAAAATGTCGAAAAACGACATGGACTTCCCCGGCACGTAACTGCGTAAAACATTTATTGTTTTGAACAACAAAGATAGCACCGACTGCAGTGATTAACTGCCCACCCTTCATTTTAAAAAAGGTATATATATATTTCATAAAATATTATTTGTAGATATTGTTTAAAGTAAGTGCTCATATAATATATGGGATTGAAACCATAATGTAACCCAACAAAGAGGACAAGGAGTGCACTAAGGGAAAAATATTGAATTTTTTATTTGATTCGCAAAATGGCGCATCAGAATTATCTTATTCTCAAGATCAATTTCGTGGCATTAATTTCATGAGTAGCAATTTGTTATGCCACATCCAAGTTATGGCCATCTACATGAACATTAAATTTTCAATATTGAGCTTTCGAAAAAATGTCCAATAGATTTTTAAGGGGGAAAATCATTAAATTTCGGCGAATACATTAACTTATTCAATCTAAAAAAAATATTTTTAAAGAGAAAAAAAATTAATTTTTTTTGGGTGAAAATTAGTTTTTTTCTGAAAGTTTAAGTATTTCAGTTGAAGATTCATCCTTTTAGTTGAAAAGTTTAAACCACGTTTTTGAAATTCTACAGAAAATCAATCGCTATCGGAAATGGTCAATGAAGAATGCGGATTTAATAAGGCTTCAACTCAATTTCAATTTTCCAATCCAAAAAGAAATTGTAAAGAAAAAAATGTCACAACCTGTTGTTGTTAAACAATCGTACTTTTAGTGAGCCAAATTAAATTTTTTTTTTCATTCAAACCAAAAATAAACACAAAATATCAATTTGAGAGACAATTTTATGTTTTTAGTGGGGATTAATTCTCAACAAACTCGGATAAAAAATTGAAAAATTATTTATTTATGTGAACGAAATTCAGGGTGACCGGGAAAACCTAGGTATGACCGATAATTTTCTCTGCCCGCGGAAAACAGGAAAGTAACAGTGAATTTATTTTTTGACCGAGAGTTAAAAAAATCTGTAGCACATCAATCCTTTTCAATCAATTTAAGTGTCACTAACCGGATATCGCATTAAATTATGGAATATTTAATTCAGTTAATAATGTCTTAATTTATAATCGTTTATTTTCTAACTAAAAGTTTCTACGTGTTTTGGAATAGTTAAATTTTGAAGTTTTACAATAGACAATTTTTCAATTATAAATTCAATTTTAACCAATAATAATAACAGCGTGAATTTATTTTTCGATCGAAAATCTGATAAATTCTTATCTTGTAAAGTATGTTCTGCTTCCGGAAATGTTAAAACGTGACGATATTCAATTCGAAGCTGTAAAATTGTTTAGGTTTACCATTTCAAATTGAAGAATATTGAAGGCCTCTGTTGTGATATTTTGCCATTAAAAATTTTTTATTTTGAGATAATGCCGAATTTTGAATGTTTCGAATTTAGAAGATTTTCACTTCGACTTTATTAGTTTGCAAGTTTGTGGCTCCTGGCATTATTATTTCCAATATATTGTATAAAATGTTAATGTTTGAAATAGTCCACACAATTTATGATTAAAGTTTTGAAAAATTGTGTTTAACTTAATCAGTATTTTGCAATAAAGGCTGAACTTCAAAAGGCGTTGTTTCAGATTGTTAAGAACGCCGAACTGAATTGAAGACTTTGTTCATTATTGTTTATAGCACAAAGAGTTATTTTTGGATTTGAAACTAGCTGACGCTAATTTTTTAATGAGGCTGTACATTATCCATGTAAAAATTCCCAGAAGATTTTATAAAAAATTGCTGAAGGTACAGCACGTCAAAGTATGTACATTCGAAATTACACATTAACTTGTTGCATATAAACATTAGAAAAAAATTTCTTCATGAAAGTTGAAGTAGACCGAAAAAGGAGTATCTTTTATCTCTTGAAATTTCTTGATAAAATTGTTACCTACAAAGAAAATCAGCTTTCTATTTTGGCTCTGAACTTTCTTATTTCTTTAATCGATGTTTTCTCGAAATTGATAACTTTTATCAAAAAATGTTCTCTTAGAAAAAAATGTTCCTCTGAGAGTATTCCAACTTTTGTGACAAGCTTTTTGCTGTGCAATTAATATTTTCAACACAATATGCACAATTTCCTTTTTCTTCATGTTTCCACGTGATTGTTAATTTTTTATGTTAACAATTGATTGAATCAAAAAATAATAGCGTACATTCATCTTCGTAAATCGGTTTTCTAGCCGACCATACGTTTGAACGTTCAAAAAACTCCAAATTACAACAGGAATATTACATTAATTAAAAAATAATTCAAAGGCGAATATCTTGAAACCTCCCTGTTTTTCGGGGGTGGCGGGGCAACTCGTGTCGCGGGGGGTTGGTATGCTCGGGGGGTGCTGTGCTGGGACCGACACGCTGTGACTCGATTTGATGGTGGGGGTCTGCGTCTTAGCGCACTTGAGCACAGTCGGATGTTTTCGCGTAAATTCGGGTTCTGGGGGTCGGGGTGAAGGGAGACGATGCGATATGGCGCACGCATGACGCGGCACGACGCGGTACGATGGTAGTGGGGGTGTCTGATAGTGTATTTGAGTGCGGTCGGCTACTTCCGTGTCAACTCGTGTCACGGGGGATTGGTGGGCTCGGGGGGGGGGTCCTGTGCTGGGATGGACACGCTGGGACTCGATTTGATGGTGGGGGTCTGGGTCTTAGCTCACTCGAGCACAGTCGGGTGCTTTCGCGTAAATTCGTGTTCTGGAAATAAATTACTTTAACTGATTATGTAACTTTTTCAATTGTAGATTCATCGTAACTTTAGTTGAAAATTAATCTGTTTGCTTCAAAGTTTCACTGTTTTCTTGAAAACTGTAGTTTCGTAATTGAAAATTGAAGTACGTAGTTAAAAACTCTTCTTTTTTTTTGAGATAATGATTCATCTTTTCGGCTAAAAATTAAACTACTTTGTTCAAAAGTCGATTCTTCTTTTATTGAAAATTAATTTTTTACAACTGAAAGTTTAATTTGTCCACCGTAAGTTGAAAAATTTGTCTTGTTACTTCATAAAAAATTCTTCTTGTTTTTGTACAAAATTAATATTCTTTGTTTTCAATTTTCCCAGTAAAGTCTTATGCGGTGGAAAATGCATATCCTCGGTTTAAAAATTCTACTGTTTTACACATAAATTCGTTTTTTGGCTTCAGAGTTTGAAAAAAATTGAAAATTAATTATTTTAACTGCTTATTTAACTATTTCAGTTGTACATTGATCGTAACTCTAGTTAAAAATTAATTTGTTTGCTTGAAAGTTTAACTGCTTTGTTGCAAATTTTAGTTTCGTAATAGAAAATTGAATTACGTAGTTGAAAATTCTTTTTTAGGATAATGGTTAATCTTTTGGTCGAAAATTAAATTGCTTTCTTCAGGCCCGGCGAAACAGGCAGGTACGGTGGGTAGAACTACCCACCTGGAATCTCGGAAAGTGAGTAATTACCAATCTGGAAATTCGAGCGAAAAAAACATGTGTTTAGGTTTTGATCCATTTTCATAATTTGTGCGCGTAAAGACCAAATCCGATCTGACCCAATCAGACCCTGAAAATGTTGATAAGGTCGATTTAAAAATTCTGATGGATGTATTCATCTGTAAAAATTTGAGACGAACTTCTGTTTTTGCACTTCAAACATGAGTGATTTACAAATTTGATATCGCGATGAAAAGATAGTTTGTTTTTTGAATTAATTATACAAAAGAAAAAAATAATAAATGTTACATTTACGTCGAAATTTTTTTGAAATTATTAAATATTCAATTATGACACCGCCCTCCCCCCTCCTTCCATTTGAAAAACTACCCACCTGGACTCAACGTGTTTCGCCGGGCCTGGCTTTCTTCCAAATTCGTTTCTCCTTTTATTGAGAATTAATTTTTTACAGCTTAAAGTTTACTTTCTCTTTGTTTTTTTGCATACAAATTCATCTTTTTTGTTAGAAAATTAATAATCCTTGCTTCAAGTTTCCCCAGAAAATTCTTATTTGGTGGAAAATGCACATTCTCGGTTTTCCATCCATTACCCACCTTATCCTGCCTTCCACACTCTAGCCACCTGTTTCCTCCCCCGTACATCTCTCTAAACCATGCTCCAATGATTCTATCTCGTAATAACAGAATCTACATCTTCTTTTCTCTTCATCCATCCAGTACCTACACTCTCTCATTCCTTCTCCCATCCTAAATCTTGTAACGTGGTTCCATTTACTCTCCTTTTTAACCTTTCTTAAATATTCTAGTTCTCTTGCAGCCTTCACTACCTTACACCACCAGTTATACTTAGATTCCACGATGTTTTTCCATCTTTCCTCCCCCTCCTTAATTATCAGTTCATTCTCTAACTCTTGTCATACTCTGACATATACTCTTATATCGCATTGTCTCCTCCCCTGTTGTCTCCCTCCCTCCCACCTTGATCCTTCTGTGTGCTACCCAGAAAAAAGAGCCTGATCCTCACCATTTTCGTTAAAACTGCTACTCCAGAATTAGATCAAGCAATTTCGAAACTTTGCTTTTTGCTTGTTACTGCGATCGAGGCTGCTGAGTTGACTGATAGTCCAAGTACTAAAGTCTCTTAGAGGACGCGACGTTTGATATGCCAGAATTTTGCAATTATTATTTTTTTTTTACTCACATAATTGTAGTTATAATTGTTAAAAATGAAGTTAAAGCAATAAAGATTTATATATTATGTCTAAAAAGAACTTTTCGTACAGTAATTCAACGCAAGATAAAGTTTGTAACACTACGAGAGGCCCGTGAAATCAGCGATATCTTACTAATTCCATGCTAAATACTCAGCACGAAGCGGGCGGTATGTTAAAAGTATGTAAGGATGCGTGATGTCTGAGTGTGGTTAATATGTACGCTGAATTCTAATTAGTGTGTGTGTGTCTGATTAATGTGACAAACTAGTAGGTATGAGTGCTGTCGAGATCTGAGTAGGATCGTTATCGTAACGTAGACGATTCCTTAAAGATTAAAACTATGAAAAGTGTTAACTGCTAACCAATACATCAATTACATCAAATTCTAAAAAAGTACGTACCCTTCCAATGGACTGAAAAACAACAAACAGCATTTGATATTTGAAAAATAAAATTATGTGAAGAGCTACATCTACAGCGACCAGACTTTCTTCAACCCTTCCTAGTCACAACAGATACCTTAGCAGTTGCAGTAGGAGGTACATTATCGCGAGAGAAAATAGGAAAAGATAAACACTACCATACCTCTCACGCAGCCTAAGCGACACCGAAAAGAAATACGATACCTATGAAAATCAAGCTCTTTTAATCGTTTTTTGGGTCACCCAACTTTGCAATTATCTATATGGAAGAAAATTCACCCTCATGACAGACCACAAACTATTTGTTTGGTTCCGGAATTCTAAAGACCCTTGTTCGTGAGTCTCACGTTGGAGACTTAGTCTCGCAGAACACAAATATGTTATTTATAAAGCAGAAAAAATCAACGTAAACGCCGACGAACAATCAAGAAATGCTATCTCTAATGGGGAAAATTATTTTAAAATTGAAGAAATTAACACATTCATGACTTCTCAAGAAAAAAATCTTAAAACAAATTAAGAATCTACATAATCTGATATAACGCTCACCGAGGATTCTGATTCCGATTCTAGCGAAACATCTAATGATGAAGAATCACTCAAACAAATTAGGCAAGATATAATTTAATATGGTAATTCTTTTAAGCTCACAGCTTCGAAGGTTTTTTTATAAAAATTCTTCTCTCAAGTCCGGCACTAAGTAAAAAGTACAAACAAACATCCTGGAAAAATTATGGTCACCTGGGGACAAAAGAGAAAACAACAGAAAGATACACCCAAACCTATCAAAGAAAAATCCCGAACTCCTGAACATTGTATAAAAAGACCCCGAGGTAGCTCAAGAAAAATTACAATAATAAATTTAATTAGACCCCCCCCCCCTTCTCAACTAAAAACAAAAAAATGTAGGCCCGGAAATCAAGCAAATGAACAATTACCGACATTAAACAAGAAAAAACAGAACCTATGGAAAAATGAATATGATTATGACTCTGATTTCGAATATTTAGATTTTTTAAACAATATCAAGCATAAAATAAGGAGAAGAAAGGTGCCGATAAACATGATGCTACTAAACCTCGAAAATTAATACACTCCAAATAGATAATAAAGGTAATTCGCAAAATATTAGAAATGAGGAAAATCCCTTACCCTTAGAAACCATCCCTAAAATTTTGCAACCTGCAAAACAAATTTTAACTACATAAATATATTGAATGTCGTGATCAACTGATTATGCGAGAAGATAATTATGTTTATTTTATTGCTACGGATGGCATGCCCCGTGAAAATGGATCAAGAGCATTAGCGAAAAATGGAGATCGCTCAGTTTGAACAATTTACAAAAAGGAATCGAATTTCCTGCGACAAATTCAGGAAAATACATTCTTACGAAAAAGACTATTTTAAAAAATGCTCCCCAGCCATCACTCATCCCAATCATCAGGCTAGCATTATAGCCGACGCCTTCTAGAATAAATTCATTTGTATATTTGGATCCCCTTAAGGAGTACTAACAGATCCAGGTAGAGGTTTTCTGGGAAATCTGTTGAAAAGACTAGCAAAACGTTTTCGAATCAGACAATTTCACGAACCACAAATCACATTTTAGGATTTAACTCAAACAATTTGTTTCCAAGAACTCAGAATGGGGCGATTGGCTTAAATTAGAAATGTCCTCATACAACACCAGCGTACATAAAGTGACGATTACTTTATAAACTTTGTAATCAAACTTTATTAAATGAGAGCACAAGCAAGGACAACCTTATAACCGTAAAAGAAAAATCTGAAGTGTACCGTGAATAGAAATTCCCCCCCCCCCCAAGAGCAAAAACGGGAGATGGTGAATTTCTATTAAGACAAAAACCAATGACCAAATTCCTATAAAAGATTAATTATGTGTTTGAGACTCTGGGATCATAATATTTTAGCGGATCTCCTAGCAGACGTTGAATCAAATAATGAATAATAATGAAGAAATAATATAGTTAAACGTTTTTTTTGCCTGGTGGTCTTGAAAAATTGACTTGCGTACACTTCCATTTTTTTACAGAATTTTCTTAAAACTAACCCTGGAAAACTAACATGCATCGACACCTGATCTCTAAGACCGCTCGCTCTTATCGCATTGCCTTCCTCGCTTCGCCTCGCCTCTCACGCATGTCCCTATTTTCCCGCTTTGCCTCGCATTGCCAAACTCTGCCTCCGTTGCTAATACCTTACAAATATTTACAATTTACATTTTACTTGTATCTCCTTCCTCACCTATTCACAATCTTTTCTTTTCTATTTCTCTTCCTTCTTCCTTCTCTTCTTCTCCATCTTACCTTACACTCCCTTCACCCATGCTACTGCCCTTTCGTCACCCCTTTCATGCATAAACACCTCCATGCTCATCTCACTCCTTTCCACCTCCTCGCACTCCTCCAAGCAGTGCTCCACTCTTGCATCCCCGTTCTCGCACAATTCACAATCCTCTTCTCCCTAGAGAGCCAGAATCTATTAAAACCCTCCATGCACCCACATCTCATCCTCGCTATAACCTCCTGACTTCCTTTCTCTTCTTTCTCACACAAATATTACGCTCTTTCCCTTGGCATAATCCACCCATAGTTCCCGTTACACCTTGACTTTCTTAGTCTCTCCCCCCCTGCTGTCTTCTCTCTCTCCATGCCGTTTTCCTTAACCATCTCATATATACCTTTCTTCCTTCCTCTTGCACCCTTCTCACTCCATCCATCTGCTGTCCATTCGTGCTTTCCTTTCTTCCCTTTTAACCTCCATATTCCCATCCCTTCTCCTGTTCTCCTTCTCACACCAACAATCCCTAACCAGCTTACTTCTCCCCTCTTCCAAAACTTTCTCCTCATAGTCACACGCCCAACTCCCTGTTATAATCACTAAACTCGTTCTCCCTGTCCTCCCTCCTGAGAATATAATTAGACGTATTTCTTGCCAGCCCCAGTGTCCACTTTACATACCTCTCCTGTATTCTATTCACCTCCTCAATTTCCTTTTACCCTCACACCTCCACTCCATAAAATAAGACACTCATCACTAGCGATTTGAACAATTTCATTCTCCTTCAAAATCATCTGTGAACAACTTCTTGCCCAGCCCCCACACCTGACTCATCTATCCTATTCTTATCCAGGTATCTTCTCAACCACTTCATCACTTCTTTTAAGACCTCCTCGCTCTATGCTAGCAGCACTATGTAATCTGCATACGCGAATGACCATATCCTAATCCCTCCTACCCTAACTCCTCCTACCACTCCGGCCGCTAGACATACTTTCCATATCCGCGATTAAAATCGCAAAAAGCTTTAAGCTAAGCGAACATCCTTGCCTCAACCCCCTATCCATCCAGAAACCCTTTGAAATTCCCTCGTCTTCTCTCGCCCTATCTTTCGTTTCTTCACATACCTCCCTTAACCTCCCGACAGGCGTCTTACCAATCCCCTCTCCTTCATCGCCTCCCACAACCTCCCCACATCCACCGAAGAGAACGCACCTTTGAGATCCACAAAAAAACGCATACACTTTTGAACCCTTCTTCGCTAATTCTCTTTCCACAACGTGCTGAAAGACCTCAATATTGTCGATACAGCTCCTGCCCTTCATAAAGCCCACCTGCGCCTCCGGTAATACTCCTTTCTCCTCGACATCCTTCTGCCGCCTATCCGCCAACACCATCGCGTAAACTTTCTACGCTGTATTCGTTAGCGTAATCCCTTTATAATTTTCCTGCCTATCTTTATCCCCTTTCTCATACTGTGCACAATGAATCCCTTCCTCCACCTTCTTGAGAATGTCTCCCTCTTCATACTTTCTTCATACACCCCTTCAGCCTCTCCCTAACCTCTTGTGTGCTGAACAGCCTCAATTTGTCCTCTGCCCTGTCCAATCCAGCTGCCTTAGACCTTCTCAAATTCCTTATCTGCTTCTCTATCTCCTTGTCGTTCAACACCTCTCCATCTACCTTCCTCGTTCTTCTAATCACCTCATCTGTCTTCCATGAATCTGAGTTGTCAAATGATTCTTGAAAAAATTGCCTCCACTCCTCACTCGCTATCTTTTCGCTCATCTACACCCTACGTTTCCTAAACCTATCTATTATCTTCCGCCCCTTCTTTCTTAAAACCTCTCAACTCCTCTTTCATATCTTTCTTTTTTTCCTGCTCTTTCTTCTTACACATCAACCTAAACTCCTTCCTCATTGCTACGTACTCCTCCCTTTTCACATTTCCCTCTTTTATACCACGAGCCACTTATGTATTTTATATGGATGACCTAAAGATTTATGCCTCTGGTAAAGGAAAACTTCAAACTGCCATAGATGTCGTCAAGAAGTACGCAGGAGAGATCGGAATCGACTTTGGATTGGATAAATGTGCCAAAATTCATCTGAAGAAAGGAAAGATTGTTGGCGTTCCCAAGGACCCTGAGCTAGGCATCGTAGAGAATCTATATAAGAACAACATAACCTGAAACTTCAGTTTCAGGTCAGCCCTGAAGAAGTGAACTGGAATGTTCACGAAACGTCGGCAAGATTCGTAGTTTTGGACACGATTGAAACCCAAAAAAGCTTTAATTATTTGGTTTTACAATGTTTTCTCACAATCGATATACACACTCTCGTTACAATTTTTCCCCTCTGCTATCTCTCATCTTCTAGCTCCTAAATTTTATAGTGTCTCGATGCCAGAGTATCGATACTGCCTGGCAATAGGAACCTCTTGTCGTCGTAGAAACCTAATGCTATTTTACATGGTTTCAATGTTTCGACTTTGTGTAATCGCGATCTAATTATATATTGTGTCCGATTTTGCGTTTTGATATTTTCCAAGCAGTCAATGTAATCGCTGAATTCAATATCTTTCTTGACTATTCCAGCCTTTATGCCTTTTGCTTTTTTTAAGAAATAGTGGCCGTTGACTCGCACGCTATACATTTTACATCGCAAGCCAACAAACTCTGTAATGATTTTACCTTTCAATTCCACACCTATGAGATCTTCACTGAAGATCGCGCGGCTGTGGAAGTTGGGTTTTGACACGAGGGCCTCTGCACCGTACCTACACTCCCACTTTTTGACGAGTTTCCATCTACATGTTTGCGCACATTCTCGACTGTTTTTTCATATACCACGTTATTCATTAATCTAAAAAGGTTGTTTTCAAATTCATTACAAGATTTTGGTGTCATTGAAGTATTGAAATCAATGTAGGATTGAAGCCAAGGTGATTGATTGAATTTAAGCACACGTGAATTTTAACTGATTTTAGACCATTTGCCAAAGCATGTTTGAGTGCGCGTTAATGGAGAACGTATTTGCGCTAGGATCGGAGAGTAGTTAGCAGTTTCTCCTGCTTTGACTTTGGTGGTTTCGAGCGTTCAGGACATAAAGGCAAATCCTTATGTGCATCGTGAAGTTCTTCTGGGTATTCTAAGTCTACTCCCAAAATATAGCAAATCGGTGAATCATCGGTGACATTAAAGTTAACATTAACATTTGGAACCCACTCGAAACCACAATAAGGAAGCCATTGTGCCATTGCACTTTGTCATAGCGGTTAGAGCATTGGCTTACTCCACCCCTAATACCTAGCTCAATAAACATGAGTTTAGCAATGTCAGTGAGGAGTTCTAACCTGACCTTAGTATACTTTAACATGGCATCCCATGTCAAACCAAGAGTTGTATAATAGTGTGTTGGATCTAGACCGTATGCTTTCAAACACTGTTTTCAAAAATTTTCAAAGATATCCGCAAGTATCAACACGTCTGTTTTCATCTACAAGTCAACGTAGTCGTGAAGATTTTTACAATCAAGTTCAGACCATACGCTTTGCGCATGCGTATAGTCTTCATCGGAGATATGCGCATCATTTGGGGAACTATAAAATTGTTCTTTTTGCCCCCCCCCCCTGAAAACGCGCCATCGCATTCACGTAAAGCAGGCGCATTGTGGCCGCTTCGAGCCCAGTGATGTTCGCAAGTGCGCACTCCACCGCGGGGCAGTTGAGTTTTTTTTAAAAAAGTTCTAAAACAGTTTTTTCAAAACAAATTTTATTGCTGGACCCCACAGACTCCCTTCTGCTAAGGACACTATTTCTTCTTTTCAATTATAATCTAAAATTGACAAGTACACCAAACATCCTCCATCTGCTCCACATACTTGTTTTCAAGGAAGGTAGGTCAAGAAGTATGGTGTGCATCATGGGCGTACGGATATTTCGCCTCTTGTAACAGCCACCCTCGCTTCGCTCGGGCGGCAAGTTCCCACTCGTCAAAATAGCTTTCTTAACGCCCTCGATACACAATGTACTCGTACTATTCCGTGGCAATTGTGTCTTTAATAGTTTCGGTCTTGACTCTAAGTACCCGTAGGGTAATACACCTTTACGTGTAAGCAATTGAATTTTTTTCCAGCTTAAATTGGAGAGCATGGAATTTGCAATTTTATAGTTCTCTGAGTGCGAAGCTAATTTCTATAATGATGACGCCATATATCTAAACCTGTCAATCAAGCGAAATTTGACTTCATTTTCCTTGACGTGTTTTGTGAAAGGAATATATCTCTCTTTATTCAAGGGGAGGAGGTCAACTTTCCCTTCAAATTCTGTACAAATTTTACGGATTATAGGGTGTGCGCCGTAGCCGGAGAGATTTTGAAAAACCAAAGGTATGATACGAGAACCTTGATTATTTATATTACAATCTTGAGGGGCCGGCTATCTATATTTACTCGTTAACTCGCTGTGATTTCCAACTCTTGTGTCAGCCGGTGCAATTTTCTTTTCACATATATGACAAACAGTCCCTTCCCTGTATGTAGACTTTTGTTCACGTAAATCGGAGTCAGCGTGAAGCAACATGCAAAAAATTATGGACTAGAAGCAAAAAGCCATGCAAAAATAAATTGAACGCTTACCCCTCTCTCTCTCTGCACCTGGTGTTTCGTCTCCTGGAACACTTGATGTTGCTCGCACCGGGTGAAGCGATGGAATGACCAGCCTGAGTTTCTGCGCGCCTTTATATAGGCCGCCCCAACTCACTCTGCACTACTCCAGGGGAATGACCTTGGACATTGGGAGAATCCCAGCGCATGCTATGCGTGATTTTTTAAATCAATTCATGCCCCAGAGTATATTGTAACGGGCAGCTCTGCTAAATCGGGTAGTTCCGAAAAAAAACGGGTAGTTCTGAATATCGGGTCATTTTGTACTAATTGAAATTTTTTTCCTTATAATTTATGAAAAAAAAAAATATTATTTTCGATCAATACTTTTAGTATTTATTATCACAATTGTTCACATATATTTTTGGTATTTTTCCGCAAATTAAAATACAAGTAGATTTAATCAAACTTATTATATGCTATACACTTCAATTTATAACAAGATAAACATAAACTTTATTCTAAAGAAACCAAATTCAAAAGCAACGCTTCTTCCTGGGAGGATCTTGTACAGGATCTTTAGGATTTTCTGATTCGATCAGAGAATCTGGTGCCGTTCGGGTAGTTCTAAATTTTCCTTACAATATACTTTGTCATGGCCGAGACATAGATTACACAGGCCCGCAAAAAAAATTGGTTATCTGAGTCTTGGATGCCAATATGATATTCTCATGTATTTATTCCCGCAGAAAACAAAACCCGCAACCCGTTTCACCCCTACACGTCAGGATTTTGACACAACCTCGAAAAATCCCTAAAACCGATCAAATTATTTACCATGTACCACATGCACCCCCACCCCTGTCCAAAAAATTGGTAACAGAACAATTTCGTGAGTTTTTCTTTTGGAATATAGTCCGGGTAAATATAACCTCAGACCCCCCAAAACCTCATAATGCTTTCATCGCATTTACATGGAAGAATTCAATTTCATAAATATTGCACAAAAAATATTGGATTAAAAGCATACCGATGTATCAGAGACAACTGAAAAAGGTTAATTCCCAGACCAGATTTTTCTACTTAATGAGGTTGCGGGGTTTTGAGTTTATGGAGGTATAATATTACGAGGTCAGGGGATTATGAGATTAAGAGGTTACAAAGGGGGGGGGGGGTGAATGTGGTATGAGGTAAAAGATTTTACTGGCTTATAGAGTTTTCTGGTGTTTTTTGAGGTTATGTCAAAATCCTGACGTGTAGGGGTAAAACGGGTTGCGAATTCGGTTTCAGCGGAAAAAAAATACATGGTAATATCAGTTTTTTCTAAGTCTTGGATGCCACTATGATATTCCCATGTATTTTTTGTCACTGAAAGCAAACCCGCACACGTTTTACCCCTACACGTAAGGATTTTGACATGACCTCAAGAAACACCCGAAAACTCAATAAGCCAGTAAAATAATTTACCTCATACCATATTTCCCCCCCCCCCCAATTGGTAACCTTGTAATCTCATAATCCCCTAACCTCGTAATATTATACCTCCATAACCTCAAAACCCCGCAACCTCATTAAGTAGAAAAATCTGGTCTGGGAATAAACCTTTTTCAGGCGTCCCTGATACATCGGTATGCTTGTAATCCAATATTTTTTTGCAATATTTATGAAATTGAATTCTTTTTTGTGATTGCGATGAAAGTGTTATGATGTTCAGGGAGGTTTGAGGTTATATTTATTCTGGCTGTATTCGACAAGAAACATTCACGAAACTGTTCTGATTCGGGAACCAAACTTCTCCATGGAATAGGATGAGGGGGTTAAGGGGTTATGGTATATGGGGTAACGGAGTGAAGGTTACGGGGTTTTGAGGTTATGAAGTTATGGTAACACGAGGTTAGGGGATTATGAGATTATGGCGTTATAAGGTTACCGATTATTTTGGTGAGGGGAAGGGGGGGGGGTAAAAGTGACATGGAGTGAATGATTTGACCGGTTTTAGGGATTTTTCGGATGTTTTTGGAGGTTATGTCAAGATCCTGATGTCTATGGGTAAAGCGGGTTGCGGATCCGATTTCAGCGGAAAAAAATACATGAGAATATTATATTGGCATCCAAGCCTCAGAAAAAAATATTTTTGTGGGTCTGTGTTACCAACTGCTGATATCAGTGCTCGTTGAAAGTCCTGATTGACGTTATCAGTTTACTCTTGATTGATAAGGTAGGCTCCTGAAGGTAGGCGACTGATGGTAACTTATCACGGAACAGAACATCGTAATGCTAACTTCATAAGAATCTCCATGAGCAATCTCACTATTTTACCGACTACTATCTTATAATTTGCAAGAATGAAGAAATGGCACCCCAGAACTCTCACAAGAACCTAATTTCGATTTGTATCGTTACATATTAAAGAAAAGTTCCCTACTGCGTAACTCCCAACGAATATATCTTTTCTATAATTATTGGAATTGCCAGATGTGCAAACATTCCAAACAAATGATACAATTATTTTATACGCATATATTCCTCTTTCACAAACGAAAAATTCTGATTTTATAAACTGCATGCCCCATATAGGTTCTCTGCTCTTCCTAAAACAGAGTTTATAACCATTTATATCAGATCGAAAGAAAAAAAATTATTTTGCAGCCTTTGATGATAACAAAACACATTTTTTCACAAATAAGCCACTGCACCAAGTGTGTGGATCAACTTGCTCTGGAAAAATGTATTTGTCAATGGAAAACCTGAATTATAAACTTGTCCCGTCTACTCTAGAATCTCGAGCAGGATGGATTTATTGTTCTCCCCATAGTCAAAATATTAAAATTGGCTGACCGCCAAAACGGGAAATATCTTTTCAATTCAAGAGTAAAGCCTGATTTAAGATTTTACCAGCCTGCGTATTAACAGTAAATAATACCTAATTTTTGATTCCAACACATAAGATCAATTTAGGAGAAGATTATGTTTCGGAAACACAGCTGGTTTCCTTCATCGGATCTGTATGGAAAAATGTAATGAAAAAATGTATCCAAATATAAGAGAAGTATACCTTAAAACAGTTTAAAAAAGATTCTGTCTAGATTTCTTTATTTGTGAGTTTCATGTTTATTCGAAATATATAAAAAACTTTATAGGTAGCAATAGAAAACATAACATAAGGTTAGGTTTGAAATACGTGAATAGTGTAAACGAAGTACGAACAGAAAATTAAATAGGAAAAGTAAGAAACTGATTGTTTACCTGTAGAAAGATTTGTACTTTTCATTTATGTAATAAAAATATTGTTTAAACGATGGTAAAAAGATAAATGTTTGGTGAAGACGGAGCAGATATGCCCTGTATCCATCTTGGCAACTTTGTGAACGCACACATTAGGAATTACAATGCAACGCATCGGAGAGAAATACGTAGGTGTATGAAAGGTCAATGGCAGTACCAAATTCTAGCTTACTATTTTTGTGACAGTTGTTTTCCAATTATATGTTTTTTATAATTCAAATTTGTAGCATCGATGTTTGAGATGAATTTAGAGTGTTTGTTATTCAGTGATAAATTTAACAATGTTATTATAAAACGTACTAACATAATCTAAAGCGGTGACTAAATTCATGCAAGTTTCACCTTCTTTCTTAATAAAAACCATCGCAGCAGAAGCACGTTTATATCCATTAGATTCAATATGCAAAATTTCTACCACATTCCATTTTATGAAACTAGAGTTACCTCGGTGTTCTTGCGCTAAGTATTGACTCATAGCCTTATGATATTTTTCATCTTATCTGCTGTTATTCTTATGTTCTTTAACTCTGATTCGTAGCGGACGTTTCGATTGGCCAATGTAGGCTTTCCCACAATGACAGGAAATTCTGTATATAACATTGCATTGGTCTAAAGTATCAAGTCTGGCTTTCCCTAATTTAAAAAATTTGTAAAGTTTAGTATCAACTTAGTATCAGCTCCGCCTCCACCAAACATTTATCTTTTTACCTTTTTCCTGTTTGTACTTCGTTTATACTATTCACGTATTTTGAACCTAACCTTATATCATATGTTTTCTAGTGCTACCTATAAAGTTTTCTATATCTTTCAATAAAACCTGGAACTCACACATAAATAAATCTACACGGAATCTTTTGTAAACTGTTTTGAGGTTTTTTTTTTCATCGCATTATATTGTTTCGTTATTATAATTTCAAAACCTTTTTTTATACACATCTGATGAGGGAAACCAGCTGTGCTTCCGAAACATATTCGATACGAATTTCTTTAAAATAAATTTTAACTGTTAGTCTGGGAGATGTCGTATTTATTAGGTTCTTTCCCAAATTTATAAACAATACATTTTCCCTGATGTAAAAAAAGTAAATTTTATTCTTATAAATTGAATTTAGGAGATGAAATCATGTACATATCCTATTCTGAGGTCTACATCCCAAAGTATATAGACCCCCTAGTAAAAAACTAACCTTTCCATGAAAAATTGAGAATCCTGGATATTTTTCTGATAGCTTACTTATGCTGCTTTTCCTTATACTTACAGTCATCGCCACAGCCATTGCAGTAATTACTTTGTCAATCGTGGTCTACCTGGAATACTTTACAGATAAAAGAATTAATTGTCCACCCATTTCTCTTAACCGCTCTCCTACCCCTGAATCGAACGAATCATAAATGCTATACCTGACGAAGTAACACCATAGTACCTGCAAAGAGACAACAGTTTTCTAAAAATAAATAAGTAACACTAAAACCAAAATCACTCATGATGCTTTATTAATCGCTATCATAATTTTATAAGCTAATAATAAGAGCTATATCGTTTTTAATTTACATATTCCATACATTTTTCTTTAATATATTTTCAACCTTTCTGAGAAGAATTACATAACAATAAGAGCACATGAAAACATTTTTCATAAAAAACGAAGGTTTCGATTGAAATCTGATGTGGAAAAAAAAGAAAAAAAAACGAATTATCGTGGGAATAATACAAACACTAATAAAGCTAACATAGGTTTCCATGGTATCAACAAAATGAAACACTGTAGGTGTGATCGTAAATATAGTCCACATATTAATTATAAAAGGAATATTAACTCGGAACGATATTGAGCGTCGTGACATTTAGACATAAACAATTAAAAATATTCTTTTGTTTACATGAGATTGTTTTAGTAGGTCAGTGTATCACGTAAGCCACTTGGAAAAGTTGAGTCCGGAAGGTAGCGCCCCTAGCTGCAGAAGGTTCGCAATGGACTACAGTTCCAACAACAACTTATTATTGAATGATACTTTTTCAAATATAGAAGACAATTTATTATAACTATTCAAAAAATTCCAGAAATTGTCAACAAATATAAAATAAAATATATATATAATTAAAAAATAAGGTTAACAACCACCGCAGGGTCCCACTGGGAGCAACTGCCATCTAAAAAATGACAACTAAAGAAATGAGGTTTTGAACAAATGATTGAATTTTCCACAAAAAAGTTAAATTTTCCACCAAAAAGATGGATTCTGTTAAAATTTTCTATTGAAAAATTCAATTCTCAAGAAATTCAACAAAATAGTTACCTTTTTAACCAAGCAAATGATGTTTTAAAACAATTTTTATGTTGAAAGTAAATTTGGTTGAAAATTTAATAATTTTTTTGAAAGTTCGTTTTTCTTTGTATAAATTTTTTCAAACTGAAAATTCGACTATTTCGTTTTTGTTTCGAAAATTATCTTTTTCAGTGCGAAAATTCAAGTGTTTTGTTAAAAATTCACCTTTTTGGCAGAGAATTAATCTTCGGTTAAAATTTGATTTTTTTGGCAAAAAAATCTTTGTATTTTGTTTAAAACTCTATATGGTTGAAATTTTTATTTTTACCTAAAATTCATCTGTTTTTGATTTTTTTATTGAAAATTTTTTTGTTATTTGAAAATTGAACGATTTCATTTTTTATTTAAATTTAATTTAATTATTTCTTGGAAAGTTCGTTTATTTTGTATAAATTTAAACTAAAAATTCCAAAATTTCATTTTTGGATTGAAACTCATCTTTTTCAGGCGAAAATTCAATTATTTTGATAAATATTTACTTTTTGGGTAGAAAATTAATCTTTCTGGTTAAAACTTGATCTTTTTAATTAAAAATTTTTTTTTTTTTTTTTTGGTTGGAATTTTTTTTTTTTTTTTTTAATTAATTTTTTCCACCGAAAGTTTAACTATGCCATTTTTTATTGTTAATTTATTTTTTTAATTCAAAATTCAACTACTTCGTTGAAAATTAATCTAATTTGTAGAAAATTGTACAATTTTTCTAAAAAGTAATTTTTGTGGTTGAAGATTCTTCATTTTAGTTGAAAGTTCATCTCTTTGGTAGAAAAACTATTTGTTGAAAAATATTGTTGAAAAATGGTTTTTTGTTGTTGAATATTTGTTGTTGAAAATTCGTCTTTTATAGTAGAAAATTAGGTTTCTTGGTTAAAAAATTATTTTTCTGGTCAATACAGACAATTGTGTTAAAAATTTTTTTCTTTCTTAAAAATTCTTTTCCACCGAAAATTTAACTTTGCCATGTTTGATTGTCAATTTATTTTTACTTTAATTGAAAATTCAACTTTTTCTTTAAAAATTCAAATACTTGGTTGAAAATTAATCTAATTTGTAAAAAATTTAACAATTTTGTTAAAAAGTACATTTTGTGGTTGAAGATTCTTCATTTTATTTAAAAGTTCATTTCTTTCGTAGAAAAGTGTTTTTTTTTTGTTGTTGTTGAATATTTGTTGTTGAAAATTTGTCTTTTATAGTAGAAATTTAATTTTCTTTTGCTTAAAAAATTATCTTTCTGGTCAATATAAACAATTCTGTTGATTTTTCATTCTTTTTTTTTTTAATTAATTTTTTCTCACCGAAAATCTAACTATGCCATTTTTGATTGTCAATTTATTTTTATTTTAATTGAAAATTCAACTTTTTGGTTAAATATTCAAATACTTGGTTGAAAATTAATCTACTTTGTAGAAAATTCAACAATTTTGTTATACAGTAATTTTTGTGGTTGAAGATTCTTCATTTTAGTTGAATGTTCATCTCTTTGGTAGAAAAACTATTCGTTGAAAAATATTGATGAAAAATGTTTTTCTGTTGTTAAATATTTGTTGTTGAAAATTCGTTTTTTATAGTAGAAAATTAAGTTTCTTGCTTGAAAAATAATTTTTCTGGTCAATACAGACAATTGTGTTAAACATTTTTTTCTTTCTTAAAAATTCTTTTCCACTGAAAATTTAACTTTGCCATGTTTGATTGTCAATTTATTTTTACTTTAATTGAAAATTCAACTCTTTGGTGAAAAATCCAAATACTTGGTTGAAAATTAATCTCCTTTGTAGAAAATTAATCTCCTTTGTAGAAAATTGTACAATTTTTTTATAAAGTAATTTTTGTGGTTGAAGATTCTTCATTTAAGCTGAAAGTTCATCTCTTTGGTTGAAAATTCAACTATTTGGTTCAAAATTCGTCTTTTATGTTAGAAAATTTATATTTTTGGTCGAAAATCGAACTACTTTGTTGAATTTTTTTTTGCTTTGTTTTGAAAATAATTTTTTTTTCACCGAAAACTTAATTGTGCCATTTATGATTGTCAATTTATTTTTTTAAATTGTAAATTCAACTATTTGTTTGAAAATTCAACTACTTCGTTGAAAAGTAATCTACTTTGTAGAAAATTTCACAATATTTTTCAAAACTAATTTGTTTAGTATATAAATATATATAATTCTGTTGAAATTTTTTTTTCCGCCGAAAATTTAACTATGCCATTTTTGAATATTAATTTATTTTTTTAATTGAAAATACAACTAATTCGTTAAAATATAATCTAATTTGTAGAAAATTAAACCATTTTTTTCTAAGTAATTTTTGTGGTTGAAGATTCTTCATTTTAGTTCAAAGTTTGTCTTTTTTAGTAGAAGATTAATCTTCTTGTTTGCAAATTTATCTTTTTGGTTGAAAATTGAACTATTTTGTTGATTTTGTTGTTGTTTGAAAATTAATTTTTCTCCACCGTAGATTTAACTGTGCCATTTTTAAGGCTATGTGACGAGTGGGTCACGTGACACAAAAATTACTTTTTAACCAAATTTTTGAATTTTTTACAAAGTCGATTAATTTTCAACCAAGTATCTGAATTTTCGACCATTTAGTTGAATTTTTAATTGAAAAAAAAAATCAAGGCCATGTGACGAGTGGGTCACATGACCGGCTTCCTACCTCACCGACATTTTTTTTATTTGTAAATTTATTTTCACACGAATTGTCACATCGAGTTGAAACTTTGGGATAATAAATAATAATAATTTTTTTGTGCTTTTTTCATAATTATAAAACTTGAGGACCAGACCCTCGTTTCTTTGTGGTTCTTATTTATTATCCCAAATATTCAACTTGATGTGGCTATTCGTGTGAAAATAAGTTTACAAATAAAAAAAGTGTCGGTAAGGTAGGAAATCGGTCACGTGACCCACTCGTCACATGGTCTTAATTTATTTTTTTTTAATTCAAAATTCAACTAAATGGTCGAAAATTCAAATGCTTGGTTGAAAATTAATCTACTTTGTAGAAAATCCAACAATTTAGTTAAAAAGTAATTTTTGTGGTTGAAGATTCTTTATTTTAGTTTAAAATTTAACTATTTATTTGAAAATTCAACTATTTGGTTGAAAATTCTTCTTTTATAATATAAAATTGATCTTCTTGCTCAAAAATTCATATTATTAGTCAATAATTAAACAATTTTGTGGAAATTTTTCTTTTTGCTGTTGAAAATTGATTTTTTTCCACCGAAAATTTAACTATGCCATTTTTGATTGTCAATTTTTTTTCAAATTGATAATTCAACCATTTGGTTAGAAATTCAACTAGATTGAAAATTAATCTACTTTGTAAAAAATTCAACAATTTAAAAAAATAATAATTTTGGTGGTTGAAGATTCTTCATTTTAGTTGTCAAAATTCATCTATTTTTTTCAAATTCAATATTTTTACTGGGAACCTCAGGACTTAAAAGTGTAAAATATCTCCTGTTTTAGAACATTTTGACCTCTGAATCCTTTTTTTTGATCCAGTTGAAAAACTGTTTGTCTCCTTCCCGTAAGCAGGTTTGAATATCCCGCCAACAGCGGCCAATGAGAGCCTCTGCGCCAGGCATGCGCAGTAGCTCTACACAAGAAAAACACGTCTAGTCTCGTTCTGACGCACTCCTGACGTCATTCCTTGTCATGCCTGCAAACTGTGATGGTGTCATCGTCTGTCATCTTGCAGCCAAACGTCCCAACGATCGAAGATTCGGAGAATCTCAAGACTTGTCAAAAATCATTTCCAGTCCGTCCAGCCCCTGTCACCATGAAACAGTTATTTTTCTTCAGAAACTAGACACAAAATCTCGAAATTCCGTCACGGGAAAATGTGTACATTCGCAGTGGTGGCCGGCCAATTAGTAATTCAAGTTGGCAGAAACCGACTTCTGCAGCTTTGTCAGCCGAATCGATACTCCTGGGGATCCGTGAACTTGAGTGGATATTTGGGGAAAACTTTGTCGGAAGAGGGTGTCAGGAGAAATGGGAAACTCCAGAAGAAGACGTTTGGCAGCGCGACGACGGCGTCGATTTCCTCCGGAACCCTACCTGGTGCTCTCTCGAAACAACAGGCGAAAGATCTTGCGGTCAAACTCACCCCGGATGAGAGGGATGTTCTCATTTCCGCCCTGCAAGAGTGCCAGTCTTTGAAAATTAAGGCCGAGTTCGAAGGTGAGATTAATTTTAAGACCCTATCCGTGGTCGAAACGTTTGCCAATTTTAACTTTTATGAAATGCACGATTTAGTTTGTAATTAAATATATGCATAAGACCCTAATGCCGATACAAAAATTGTTCATAATAATTTAAATAATAGGGTCAATTAAATCCGACATTTTTCAAAAAACCAGTAAAAATGTCACAGAACGAGAAATTTCAGTCTGGATGCAGTTCCATTCCTCGGATTGCTAGTCGATGAGTGCCGCTAGTTTTTTCGTGTCTACAACTTTCCAGTCAGAGTTTTAAATTTAGCATTTTAGGTTTTTTTTTCTGTCATTTCATTCTATTTATGGGTGTTTTTTGAGTCATTCATTGTTCATTGGGTGTTTCGCATTATCAATTTTTCATTCGTGTTGCTCGATTCAGTTTTTATTTTCAATTAAAGAGTAAATAGGCCTGTGCATGATTAAAGTCCCCTCGAAGGAAATGACAGATTGCACATGTGTTTGACCTACATTTTCCTTCTAAAAGACGAACAAATTTTAACCATTCTGAGTGAAGGTGTTGATTAGGAATTAAAATGATTTCGAAAAGAGTAAAAAATGTAATTTTGTGATTTTAATTCAGTTTTCTTTAAAGGAAATTGTTCTGGATTAGAATATTGACAATTGACCGATTTTATATGACATTTTCTGTTAAAAATAAATATTCAAAAACAACAAACAAACCATTTTTCAACAAAACAGTTTTTCTGCCAGAAAGATGAACTTTTAACTAAAATTAAGAATCATCATCCACTAAAATTACTTTTTTTCAAATTGCTGAATTTTCTACAAAGTAGATTAATTTATAACCAAATAGTTGAATTTTCAATTCAAAAAATAAATTGACAATAAAAAATGGCACAGTTAAGTTTTCGGTGGAAAAAAAATAATTTTGAAAAAAATGCAACAAAATAGTTTAATTTTCGACCAGAGATAAATTTTCTGCCATAAAAGAGGAATTTTCAACCAAATAGTTGAATTATCAGCCAAAGAGATGAAATTTCAACTAAAATGAAGAATCTTCAACTACAAAAATTACTTTTTAACGAAATTGTTGAATTTTCTACAAGGTAGATTCATTTTCAACCAAGTGGTTGAATTTTTAACCAAAAAGTTGAATTTTCAATTAAAAGAAAAATAACTTGACTATCAAAAATGGCACAGTTAAATTTTCGGTGGAAAAAAAATAATGTTGAAAAAAATGCAACAAAATAGTTTAATTTTCGCCCAAAGAGATAAATTTTCTGCCATAAAAGAGGAATTTTCAGCCAAATAGTTGAATTATCAGCCAAAGAGATGAACTTTCAACTAAAATGAAGAATCTTCAACCACAAAAATTACTTTTTAACGAAATTGTTGAATTTTCTACAAGGTAGATTAATTTTCATCCAAGTATTTGAATTTTCAACCAAATAGTTGAATTTTCAATTTAAAACGAATAAATTGACAATGACAAATGGAACAGTTACATTTTCCTTGGGGAAAATTAACTTTCAAACAAACAAAAATTCAACAACGTAGTTCATTTTCGACGAAAAAGATTAATTTTCTACCAAAAAAGACGACTTTTCAACAAAATACATGAATTTAGAGGATGAATATAGATGAACTTTCAACTCAAAAATTGAATCTTCGACCACAAAAATAAGTTTAACAAAATTGTTGAATTTTCTACAAAATAGATCAATTTTCAATCATGTAGCTGGATTTTCAACCACCTAGTTGAATCAGAATTTCAAAAAATTAATTAACAATCACAAATTTTCAACAATATAGTTCAATTTTCGACCGAGAAAATTAATTTTTTACTTTAAAATTTGAATTTTCAACCACGTAGTTGAATTTTCAACCAAATAATTGAATTTTCAGCTAAAGAGATGAACTTTCAACTAAAAATGAAGGATCATCAATCACAAAAATGACTTTTTAACAAAATTGTTGAATTTTCTACAAAGTAGATTGATTTTCAACCAAGTATTTGAATTTTCATCCAAATAGTTGAATTCTCATTTAAAAGAAAAAATTGGTATTGACAAATGGAACAGTTAAATTATTTGGTTAAAATTTAATTTCTTTGGTTGAAAATTAGTTGTTAATTCTGGACCAAAAATATAATATTAGACTTTTCAATAAAAACTACGTTCAAGTTTAAAATTCAAGTTAATTCAAGTTAAAAAATGGGAATAGGGAAAAGCCTGTGAAGGCTGCGATAAATAAATAGGACTTTTGATCATTTATAGACTGAGGAATTTTTTTAATTAAAAATTTAACTAAATTTCTGGTCGAAAATTTTTTTTATAGGCATTTAATCTTTTTGGTATAAAATTAATTTATTTGGTTCAAAATTTAACTATTTCGTTATAAATTTATTTTATTTGCTTAAAAACTTATTTCTCTAACTGAAAATTAAACTATTCTAATTTTTATGAAAATTTAAAAAAAATTTTAGTTGAAAATTCATATATTTTGTTGAAAATGTGTCATTTTGGCAGAAAATCAACCTTTTTGGTTGAAAATTCAATTATTAGGTTGAAATTTTCATTTCAAATTTGAAGATTGGGTTGAAAATCCATGTATTTTGTTAAAAATTATTCTTTTTGATAGAAAATTAAACTTTTTAGTTGAAATATTTTTTTTTGTTAAAAAATATTATTTTTATTTAAAATTAATTTTTTTATCTAACAATTTAACTATTTAATTTTTCGTCTGATCTTTTTTTTTTAATAGACATTTAATCTTTTTGGTTGGTAATTTAACTATTTCGTTGAACTTTTATTTTATTAAAACCTAATTTCTCTAACTTAAAATTAAGCTGTTCTATTTTTTGTTGAAAATTTATGTTTTTTACTTTAAAATTCAGTCTATTTTTGTTTAAATTTGTCTTCTTTTGAAAGCAATATATCTTTTTTGGTTGGAAATTCTATAAAAATTAAAATATTTGGTTGAAAATTCGTTTATTTTTTAAAAAATTATTCTTCTGCGGTAGAAAATTAATCTTTTTGCTTGCAATTTTATTTCTTAGGTTGAAAATTAGTTTTTTTATTGTAAATTAATTTTTTTAACTAAAAATGTAACCATTCAATTTTCTGTCGAAATTTCATCTTTTTTTATAGACATTTAATTTTTTCGATTGAAAATTCGTCTGATTGAAAATTTAACTATTTCGTTGAAAATTTATTTTATTTGGTTAAAATCTTATTTCTCTACTTAAAATTAAACTATTCTATTTTTTGTTAAAAATTTGTCTTTCTTGGTTGAAAATTTATCTATTTTGTTAAAAATTTGTCTTTTTTTGGAAGAAAATTCATCTTCTGGATTGAAAATTTAACTATTTGGTTAAAAATTTAAATATTTCGTTGAAAATTCGTGTATTTTGTAAAAAAAAATTCTTTTTTGGTAGAAAATTTTTTTTTTTTTTTAGATTGAAAATAAGTTTTTTTAAACTAAAAATTTAACTACATTTCTGTTCGAAAATTTGTTTTACACTCATTTAATCTTTTTGGTAGAAAATTCATTTACAAAATACATGAATTTTCAAATAAATAGTTGAATTTTTAACTAAAAAAGAAAATGAAAAAAATATTGATATTCAATTATAGAATAGAAAAACGGTTCAGCAGTCTTTTTCTGTTCAGCAGAGAACAAATTTGAAAACAATTTTTTTTTTCTTTAAGGGAATAAAAATTCCAGAACCATGAGCAAAATTCAAGGACTTTTCCAGGTTTTTTTCAGCTAGAGAAAAATTCCAGGTTTTCAAGGATTTTCCATCCGAATTCTTTTGTTTACAAACTTTATTGTTTGGTTCAAAATTCAATTATTTTGTTGACTTTTTTTGTTGTAAAATGCAACTGATTTGTATTTTTTCTTAAAATTTGTGTTGTTGCTAAAACAGCAACTATTACAGGTTTCGTGGAAAATTTGCTTGGTTGAGAATTCCACTATTTGTTCAAAAATTTATATATTTTGTTGAAAAGTCTACTATTAAATTTTTGGGTAAAATTCTTTTGTTTACAAATTTTATTGTTTGATTCAAAATTCAATTATTTTGTTGGAAATTCAACAATTTCATTGCATTTTTTTCTATCTAGACTAACAAATTTCTTTTTGTTGAAAATTCAACTATTTTCTTGAACATTCATCTTCTTGGTTTGATTCATCTCTTTCTGTAGAGATTTCACCTTTTTGGATCAAAATGCAACTGTCTGGTTAAAGAATAATCTGACTCGGTTGGAAATAACTTTTTTGCTGATTTTTCTTTTTTTGTAAAATGCAGGTGATTTTTATTTTTTCTTAAAATTTGTGTTGTTGTTAAAACAGCAACTATTACATGTTTCGTGGAAAATTTTCCTGGTTTCCACTATTTGGTTAAAAACTGATATATTTTGTTGAAAAGTCTACTATTAACTTTTTGGGTAAGAATTCTTTTTTTTTACGAATTTTATTGCACTTTTTTTCTTTCTATACTAACAAATTTTTTTTTCGTTGAAAATTCAACTATTTTGTTGAACATTCATCTTTTTGGTTTGAAACTTCATCTCTTTCTGTAGAAATTTAACTTTTTTGGATAAAAATTCAACTGTTTTTTTATTTTTTCTTAACATATTTTTTTTGTTGTTAAAACATCAACTATTAAATGTTTCGTGGAAAATCTTCTTGGCTGAGAATTCTATTTGGTTAAAAATTTATATTGTTTGTTGAGAATTCTTCTTTTTTGATAGAAAATTAATAATCTGTGATGAAAATCAAAATCTTCTTGGTTGAAAATTTAAATATTTGGTTGAAAATTGAACTGTTTTGTAGAAGGCTCATATTTTTGGTTAAAAATGCAACTGTTTGGTTGAAAATTAATCTGTTTTAGTTGAGGATTAAACTATTTTGTTGGAAATGCATCCTCTTCGGTTCAATTCAACTATTTTTCATTTAAAATTAACAAATTTCATATGAAAAATATTTACATAACCTAAAGTTGTTAAAAAATTGTAAATATTTGTTGAAATCTAATAATTTAATATTAAAAATACCAATAACTTCACATGAAAAACACTAACATAATCCAAAATTGTTAAAAGATTTTAAATTTTCTTTAAATTATAATGATTTTTTTTAAATACCAATTTTCGATGTTAAACGCAAGCTTAATCTAAAATTGTTAAAAATCATTAATCTTTTTTGAAATCTAATGATTTTTGAATAAAAAGTTTCAACTTCCGACGAAAAACACTAACACAATCAGAAATTGTTCAAGCTTGTAAATTTTATTATTAAAAAAAAAAACATTGGATTTAAAACTAATGATATTTTGTTTAAAAGTAGCATTTTTAAGCTAAACACACCCACATAACCTAAAGTTGTTAAAAATTGCAAATATTCTCTAAAATTTAATAATTTTTTTATTAAAAATTTCAATTTTCGACGAAAAACACTGACACAATCATAAATTTGTCAGGCTTGTAAATTTTATTATTTTAATCCAAAAACATTGGATTTAAAACTAATTATATTTTGTTTAAAAATAGTATTTTCAGGCGAAACACACCAGCATAACCTAAAGTTGTTAAAAATTGTAAATAATGTTTAAAATCTAATAATTTTTTTATTAAAAATGTCAATTTCCGACGAAAAACATTGACACAATCATAAATTTTTCAAGCTTGTAAATTTTATTATTTTAAACAAAAAAACATTGGATTTAAAACTAATGATATTTCGTTTAAAAATAGCATTTTCAGGCGAAACACACCAACTTAACCTAAAGTTGTTAAAAATTGTAAATATTCTTTAAAATTAAAAAATTTTTTTATTAAAAATTTCAATTTCCGCCGAAAAACATTGACACAATAAAAATTTTTCAAGCTGGTAAATTTTATTATTTTAATCCCAAAACATTAGATTTAAAACTAATGATATTTTGTTTAAAAATGGTATTTTCAGGCTAAACACACCCACATAACCTAAAGTTATTAAAAATTGTAAATATTCTTTAAAATTTAATAATTTTTTTAATAAAAATGTCAATTTCCGAAGAAAAACAATAACATAACATAACAGAAAATGGTTCAGAATTGTAAATCTTCTTCAAATCTTTTAAGATAATGATTTTTGTTTTAAAATGCCAATTTTTGGTGTAAAACGCTAACATAACCTAAAATTGTTAAAAATTCTAGACCATTAAAATATAATGCTTTTTGTTTAAAATAACCGGTTTCTTGTGAACCATGTTAATATAACCTGAGACTGTTAAAAAAAATTTCAAATCTTGTTCGAATTACAATGATATTTGTTTTAACATACCAATGTTTTGTATAGAACGCTAATATAACCTAAAATTGTCAAAAACTGTGAATTTTCTTTGAGATCTAATTTTCTTTTTATTCAAAATATCAATTCCCAACGGAAAACACTAACATAATCCAAAATTGTTAGAAGATTCTAAATTGTGCTCAAATTATAATATGATTTATTTTAAACACCGCTAGCACATAATATACGCTAACGTAACCTAAAATTATTGAAAAATTATGAACCATTAAAATATAATGAGTTTTGTTAAAAAAAATGAATTCCTATGAAAAACGTTAATACAACATGAAATTAATAAAACCTGTAAATCTTGCTTTAACCATAATGATGTTTATTTAAAATATCGATTTTTATTACGAAGCGCCAAACATAACCTAAAATGGTTAAGAATTTATAAAACTCGAAAGTCTAATGATTCTTGTTCAAGAAACCATAAACGGTAGCAAAAACGAAAAACGTTAGTTGTTGAATAATTTTAAATCTTTGAAATCTAACAATTTGTGATTAAAAATACACATTTCCGATGTAAAACGCTAACATAACCCAAAATTGTCGAAAATGGGGAATCTTAATGACGATTTTTATTTGAAAATACTAATTTCCAATAAATAAAGCTAATAAAATCTACTTCGAAAATTTATGTTTTTATATTAAAATTCTTTTTCAAAGAAATACTATTTTCAATTCGCAAAAGGTTTCATATAATTTTCCTTGATAAAAGGGATAATAGAAAAATTTAATTTTCAAAATTCAAAATTGAAGATATAAAATAACTTAGTATAATGAAAAGTGAATTAGGTTATCAACAGGATGAATACGAGATTTTCGAGAGATATTGCTATACTTTTTTTTAGATAGGAATTCTTTTCAATTTTTTATTTTAACAATATTTTTCGCAGTTATTTCACATTCTATTTTGTGGAATTGCATTCTGAAATCCAAGTACAATTTTTACAAACTGATATTTCTGAAAAATAAAAATTTTAGAGTTTTCAAGCTGTAACAAATTCAGTATTCGAAATCAATTTTGAATTTTAAATTGAGGAAGGTCCACATCCTTTTTAATATCCCGCATTTAAATCACGATCTCACTTCAAAATTCCGGTTCAAAAATCCCTCTCGTAACAGAAAATTCGATTTGACCCTTTCCAATAAAATTTTCTCACCTTCCTCTTCCTCTTACCTCCTTTTATTTTCTCTACCTCAACTTTTCAATGGACTCATCTCTCATTCTCCTATCATTCTCCTTTGCCTGTTTCCACCTCAGTTTTCACGACTCGTAAAAAGGGGTAAAAAAAAAATATTGAAGATAAAAAAAGGAGAGGATAAGAAAGAGAAAAAGCGCGCAGCCGGGGCACATTGTACTATCGTACAATGCGGTCCATTGTCTCTTTCAACGATGCATGCGGTCGACCACAATTGTACAAAGGCGAAAAGTATCTCACATCCTGGGGTAGATATCGACTGGGGAGAGTTTACAGCGACAAAAGTAACGTAAACCTTTAATGGAAAAGCATAAAGATGAACATTCTCTTCTGTAAACATTAGCTCGTATTCGTCTGAATATTTGGTCAGAGAAGTGGAAAACTGCAGAAAACTAAAACTCTGAGCACAGCCGGTTACCGACAGATGAAATTTGGATGTAGACATTCGAGAGCATCGAAAAAGCCCACGTTCATCCTCGGCATCAAAACCTCCCACAAAACAGAACAAAGCAAGAACCAAGAAGGTCACCCATCCGAGCGCTAGCCGCAGTCACCAGTGCTTAACATTCGAGATCTCGAAGAGTTGAGAATTACCACCTTCCTACTGACGTCGGTTAAATAAAATCGATTCATGCCACAAATTAGGGCAAAGTACAACAAACACACTTTGAGTAGTCTGAATTTAAAAGAGTTCCAAGTCCGAAATCAAAAAGTGTAACGGAAAATTAACTTTATTTTCGAAATAAAATTTTCAGTTTTCTAAACTAATATTTTAAAAGTATTAAGAATTATATTTAATGATTATTTAAACTATTATCAGGGATCACCGCGCAAAGGGAGCTCAAAAAAGGGGAAATAGGGTAATTTTCTCACGAAAAAAGGGAAAATATGGGAAAGCTTAAGCATTTATTTTACATATCGAAAAAAACAAACAAGCTTTTCATAGGAAATTTTGTATTTTTAAATAATTTTCAATGATTTTTGAATGATTTCTGCCATTCAAGAATTTATTTTTAAAAATTGGACATACTTAGGTCGTTGGAAATCCATTGACAGTGATTTTAAAAAAAATCGAAAAAATAAAATAAAATTAGTTAATTACACAATTTTAATATGTTTAACATCGTTCTCATAAATATTTCTTTCCAAGATTTGTCATTTTTCCTTACTATAATTAATACTTTCAATGTAAATTTAAAACTACACTCTTCGGTAGAGAAAAGTAGAAATGCTAAAATTAACCGAATTGTTTGATAAATTAAATTATTTGATTAGAAATTAACTTTTATTTTGAAAATTCGACAATTTGAAATTTCCCTTTTGCTCGAAATTTCATCTTTTATGGATAAAATATTGTTAAATAACTGTTCAGTTAAAAATGATTCTGTTTTGGTTTATGGATACACATATTTTGTTGAAAATTCAACTATTTCGGTAGAAAATTTAACTATTTCGGTAGAAAATTGAACTATTTTGTTGAAAATTAACTTTTCTATTTGAAAATTCATATTTTTGGTTAAAAATTCAACTGTTTGAGGTTTCAACTACTTGGTTGAAAATTAACTTTTTTGTTGAAAATTCATATTTTCGGATGAAAACGCAACTATTTGGTTAAAAATTCCACGATTCAGTTGAAAATTCATATATTCAGTTTAAAATTTACCTGTTTGGTAGAAAATGTTACTGTTTGGTTGAAAATTGATATATATATGGGTTGATAATTCAACTATTTTGTATAAAATTCGTCTATATGACTTGCAAATAAAAAAATTTGATTGAATTTTTGTTATTGACATCCAAAACAAGTGAAGAAAAAAATTTTGAAATCGGTTAATATCTTCTGTTCTCTTTTTTAAATTTACAATTAAAACTTTTTTTAATTCAAAAATAAATGTTGCCTTATTTAGAATTTTTTGAAAATGTACAAAAACATGTTTTTTGAATTGATTCGAACCTTAATTTTCTTCATCTTGAACCAAAGAAACATGTCATTATTTTTTATTCCTGGGAAACATTATTTCCTTGGTGTTTATAACGTTCCAAAATCGAAAAAATAAAATGAAATCCCAAAAATCTTAAATCACGACAGAAGTTTTTTCTGAAAAAGCAAAATGATAAAATGTTTCTTCGGTTCAAGCTGAATAAATTTCAGGTTCGACATATTCGACTTTTTTTTAAATGTGCGCATATGATGCACTAAAAAAAACCATCTTTTTGCACATTTTCCAAAAATTGTTATTCAGCCACAAATTTATGTTTGAATTTCGTAATTTTTTATTATTGTTCACTAGTAAACGCTGTAAAGATAACACATTGGTAATAATTTTTGAACCAATAGGAAAAATTCATAAATAATTTATTTGAGTGCTATAATTGCTTTAATTATAAGTAGAATTAAAATAATTAATTATATTATTTAATATAATTAAATTTAATCATAATTATTATTGAACAATAATTATTGTTCAATAATGGGTAAACTTACTAATTTCAGAAAATTTTCCGCGTAATTCAAATATTGTATTTTCAAATATCGTATATTTAAAGAGACAACAGACAACTTTTGTCAAGAATTCGCCTTTTTGGCTTGAAAATTTAACAATTTTAATGATAATATTTTTCTCTTTCGACTGACAAATCTTTATGAGCTGAAAATTTGACAATTTCCGGAAAAATTGGAAATGATGTTTTATTTTTGAAAACTTAATCTTTAAAGAAGACGAAGAAAGGTTTCAAAAAATTTCAAAAGATTCTAAAAATGGAGAATAAAATCTGGAAAATTTGAAGGCAATTTTTTTATTTTTAAAGTTGATTCAAAATTTTAGGAGAAATTCGAGTCAGCTTAAGAGATGTTTGAAATTTCATCTCTTTTGGTAGAAATTTAATCTTTCTTTGTTAAAAATTAATCAAGATCGTTTAAAAAAAAAAACTTTTTTTTTTTAGAAAATTAATTTTTTAAATTAAAATTTCAGCTATTCCAGTTGAAGATTCATCATTTTAGTTGAAATATCATACTGTTGGTTGAAGTTAAAAATAAAATCTTCATTGAAAATGTAATTTTTTCATTCTTGATAGAAATGTGATCTTTTTTAGTCGGAAATTCGTCTATTTCGGTAACGGTTTGGTTGAAAATTAACTTTTTTGTTGCAAAATCATATTGTTGAGTTGAAAATTCAACTGTTTTACAGAAAATTTGTTTTAGGGTTTCTGGACTGAAAAATAAACTATGCATTTCGTTAAAAATTGGTCTTTTTTGGATGAATTTGACAGTTTTTGATATTAAATATTTGGTTAAAAATTCAACTATTTTGTTGAAAATTTAATTATTTTCTTCAAATTTCAACTATTTTATTCAGAAATTCATCTTTCATGGTGTTTTTTGAATGAAACTTTATCTTTTTTGGTGGAAAAGTTCTTGGTTGGAAATCCAACTGTGTTCCAACAGTAAAGTCTGCTGTTGCCCTTTAGTGTTTGAGGAAAATTTAGAAAGAAAGATTTTTTTACATTAACATTGTTAGTCTCCTAGCTAGGTGTAAGGTTGTTCTTATACCTGAAAAAATAATGTATAATCTTCAAGTAAAATGAAAAATTGGTCAGGGAATTTTGAAATTGGGATTTATGTAGCATCACTGATTCTTGGACAAAATTTTAATTGTTTAAATTAAAACATATTAATCTTACTAGTCATTTTTCATTGCTTCTAATTGTCTTTCTGCCGACTTCAAATTTTTATCAGATTCGGTGAAGTCTTCTTTTAAAGCATTTTCATAAACTGTTACGACCAGGCGCATGAACTTTAATATTACGTTATTTTTCAAAAATTTGTAATATTATAAAATTGTGGGCAACGATAACATTAAAATAATAAAATAATAAAATCTAAAATAAAGATGTTTCTTGAAGTGTTTTCCTTCCAAAATTCAACTAATCCAGTTGAAACAAAATTAAGTTAAACTGTTTCATTTTAGTTGAAAATTAATTTTTTAAAGTAAAAATTTATATTTTTGTATGAAAATTCGACTATTCCAGTTTAAGATTCATTGTTTTAGTTGAAAAGTCATTTTTTTGTTTAAAAATTGAACTATTTTGTTGAAAATTCGTTTTTTTATGTTTTAAATTAATTTTTTTTCTGAAAATTTAATTATTCCATTTTTGGTTAAATGTGTATCCTTTTTACTGGCCAATTCAACTATTTGGTTAAAAATTCATCTATCTTGTTGAAAATACAATATTTTTACTTGACAAGTTGGGAATTTTGAACGTTCTAAATTAAATTCAATATATTACACACATTAATTTTACTTAAATGAATATACTTATCTATTTTCGTGAAAAATCTCCCTATTTCCTTTCTTATCTCCTTAGTTATTTTCACATATGAAAAAAGAGTTATTCAGTTTTACAAAGGCATAGTACTATTTTTACACATTTAGATATTTACAAGGACTGGGAAAAAGATTATTTATATTAAATTCGCGAAATTCGAGTACAGATTCTGAGTAAATTGTTTAAAAAAATGCGAAATACTTTAATGGTTACCTGGAAAAATCATGAAATACCTCAAGAAAATCTGGAAATTTCAGGAATTTTTTTTCCAGGATTTGAGTAGACACCCTGGATTTGACAAGTCACTAATTTTTTGTTTTTTATTTACAGACCGCCCAACGTTTATGCTCGAGCTGCGTAAAACCGCAGCAGCTTTATCCGCTTTGCAATCTCGAGTCTGCGAAGCTCGAGAACAACAACAAAATCTCGTAGCGAGTGCGATTCAACGTTTAAAATGGGCAGCCGGAGCAAATCCAGCACTCGGTGAAGTGATGTCAGCCTTCGACAATGCAGTCCTAACATCCTGCGAGAAACTAACACGACAGCACAATTTGGCCACGATGGTGGTGAACACCTGCAATTCCATTTTGCACTACGAGGCTCTGCGAACCAGAACTTCCGAGAGTGTCACAAATGATGCGAACTTTATCAAGCTGGTCAGACACTGGGAGGAGAGTTGCAAGCTGACCATGAATCTGACAATAACCGTCACGACGATTGAGGAAAGCTTGGTAGAATTACTCAAGCTGGAAAACACTGTTGATGCCAATTGGCTCAGACAAGCCGAGCAGCTCATTTCCGACGCAATAGTAGATACCCAGAAGAAGTTGCAGGAAAAGCAAGATGCTCTTGTCAACACCCACGAATGTTTGCGAGAACAAGTGGCTACTTTGCAAAGTGTCATCGCGGAGCATCATCGTCTGATGAGCGATGTTCGTTTGCTTCTCAGGACAATGGCGAAGCAGGAGAATATTCTAGGCCTGCAGGAATTTTTAATCACCTATCGTTCATTCACGGAGAGTATTTCCTCGGTTGTGAAGGAATTGGAATCGGAAAATCTCGACCCGATACGAGCTGTCGCTGTGAAAGGTGAACTGGAGACCTTGGCGATAAATATGCCGACCTTGTACGAAGAGCTTCTCGAGTTTTCGAACGAGGAGAGTGTGACGACGAAAATGTTGGATTGGGAGTCGAGGAAGACAAAGCTCATCAGACAGGACAGCGTGTGTCTAAGCCCCAGGAAGGGAATTCCATTGGTCAGAGATCCGACCACGGGCAAAGGTATTTAGCATTGTTTTTTATTAACAATTACATAAAATCATATTCAGCGTGGATACTGGACCGGGAAAGAGATATAGAGTCTATAAAGGTTTTAAACATCAATTCTTTTTGATTAGATTGAGGTGGGTACTATATTAAATTAAATTTGAAAGGCTTGTCGAACAATTAGCTTTATTTAATTTAATTTAATTTTTTTAACTAAAAATTGAACTATTCTAGAAGGTTTTTAATTTCAGTTGAAAATTTATCTATTTTAATTGAAAATTTAACTATTCGTAGAAAATTCAATCGTTGTGTAGAAACAATTAATTTCCTTGGTTGAAAGTTAAACTATTCCAGTTAAAAATTTTAAACTAAACTATTTAATTTTAGTTGAAAATTCATCTTTTTGGTTTGAAATTAAACTATTTGGTTGAAAGTTAAACTCTTTTGTTAAAAATTCTTCTTTTTTTTAAATTAATCTACTACAGTTAAAAATTCACCATTTTAGTTGAAAATTCATTTTTTTTAACTTGAAATTTAACCAATCCAGTTGAATATTCCACCATTTTAGTTGAAAATTCATCTCTTTAGTCAATTCAATTTGAAACGCTTGTCGAAAAATTAGCTTTATTTAATTTAATTTTTAAACTAAAAATTTAACTATTCTAGTAGAAGGTTTATAATTTTAGTTGAAAATTGATCTATTTTAATTGAAAATTCAACTATTCGTAGAAAATTAAATTCTTTTGTAGACTATTCGCCTTTTTGGCTTGAAAATCCATGTTTTTTTTTTTTTTAGAAATTTAATGTTTTTTGGTTAAAAATGCAACTGTTTCGTTAAAAAGGAATCTGTTTTGGTAAAGGATTGAACTATTTTGTTATAAAACTCCAACTGTTTTTTATTTTAAATTAAACTATTTTTTGGTTGAAAGTTAAAATCCTTTGTTAAAAATTCACTTTTGTTTAAAAGATTCATAGTTTTAGTTGAAAATTCATCTCTTTGATTGAAAATTTAATCATTTTGTTCAAGGTTGGTTTATTTGTTTAAAAATGAATTTTGAAACTAAAAATTTAACTATTCAAGTTGAAAATTCAACGGTTTTGTAAAAAAAATTCGCCTTTTTGACTTGAAAATTCGACATTTTGATAGAAAATTTTTTTCTTGACCAAAAAACATAAATTTTTAACGAGTTAGTTTCAAAGTAGTTTCAAACATCAATTCTTTTCAATAAAATGAATGTGGTTATTATATGAAATTCAGTTAGAAGCGCTTTAAATTCCTAACATTTCAGGTAAAAGTAATAAATAAAATAGTCCAATTTTCAAACAAAAAAAATTATTTTACAACAAAAAACGAATTTTTAACAAAATATTTGCATTTATAACCAAACAAAATTAAATTTCTACCAGAAAAGGTGATTCTTTAACGAAAGAGTTGAATTTTCAACTGAAATTATGAATCTTCAAATTCTTAACAAAAAATATAATAGTTGATATTTCAATTGAAAAAAAAATTTGTATTTTAAGTCAAAAACACCAAAAATGAACCAAAAAAAAAACAAGAATTTTTAACAAAATTAGTTGAATCCTCATCCAAACAAAAATGTTCAGTTAAGAAAAACAAGTTTTAACCAAATAGTTGAATTTTCAATCAAAGAAATGAATCTTGAACAAAACAAAAAAAAAATGATTTAAAAAAAAAGTATTTTATCTTTTAACCAACTAGTGGAATTCAAAAAAAATGAATTCTCAAACAAAAATGTAATAGTTTTCAAACAAAAACGATGTTTATTTTTAATACAAAATAGTTGAATTCAAGCAAAAATACCAATGTTGATGAAAAAAAAATGGAATCATCTACCAAAACAGATTTTCTACAAAAAATATTTGACTCTACAGTCCAAAAAGACGAATTTTCAACAATAGAGTTGTATCCTTAACAAAAACAGATTTTTAACTCGAAAATATAAATATTCAACAAAAAGGTTTCTTTCAATGAATGAAAATTCTATTCCCGTTAAAGGTTTATCTTTTTAGTAAAAAATTTATCTCATTAATTAAAAATTTAACTATTTTGTAGAAATTTTGTTTCTTTTATTGAAAGTTAATTCCTTTGACTGAAATTTTAACTATTCCAGTTGAAGATTTATCATTTTAGTTAAAAATGTATCTCATTGGTTGAAAATTCAACTATTTCGTTGAAAATTAACTATTCGTGAAAAATTCAATTGTTTTGTAGAAAATTCGCCTTTTTACTTTAAAAATTCATCTTTTTTGTTAAAAATTCTATTTTTTTTTTGGTTAACAATGCGACTGTCTAATTAAAAATTAGCCTGTTTTAGTAAAGGATTCAACTGTTTTGTTATAAAACTCCTCTTTTTTGTTGAAGTCAACTATTTTTTATTTTAAATTAAATGTTTTACTTTAAAGTTAAAGTCCTTGTTTGAAAATTAATTTTTTGTTTTTAAGATCTAACTATTGTATTTTTGGTTGAAAGTTGATCTTTTTTAGTTGAAAATTCAACTTCTTTGTGGAAAATTCAAAGGTTTTCTAGAAAATTCACCTTTTTGGCTTGAAAATTAAACAATTTGTTTGAATTTTTTTTCTTGATCGAAAATATGAAATTTTAAGAAAGTAGTTCAAGTTTCAACCAAGAAAGATTTTAAAATTGGATCAAAAACTGTTAAATTCAACCAGAAAAGATGAATATTTACAAAATAGTTGAATCCCCAACCAAAACAGATGAATTTTCAACAAATATTTCAAATTTCAATCAAAAAGATGAATATTCAAGTGAAAGGATGAAACTTCAACCAACAAAATAATTTTTTAAAGCAGGAGTTCAACTTTGAACCAAGTAGTTGAATATAAAAAAAAAATTCTCAACAAAACATATAATAGTTGATATTACAACCAATAAAGATTTTAATTTCAAATAAAAAACAGTTGAATTCAACCGAAAGAGACGAATTTTCATCAAAATAGTTGAAAGCCCAACCAAAAATAGATTAATTTTTAACCAAACAGTTGCATTTTTTACCAAAAAAGATGAATTCTGATTCATAAATATAGTAGTCGACTTTTCAACCAAAAAGAGATATTTTTCCACTAAAAATAATTTGATAATATTATTGGATTTTCTTAATTTTGTTAAAGTCATCCTTTTTGGTTGAAAATTCAAATGTTTTATTTGAAAATTCCACAATTTGGTTGAAAATGAACTTTTTTTGTTGTTGAAAATCCGTTTATTTGGCTTGAAAATTCAACTGTTTTGTGAATAATTCGTCTTTTTGACTAAAAAATTTAACAACTGGGTTAATTTTTTCTCTTTTTTGACTGAAAAACCTTTGATTGTTAAATGTGGTTGAAAATTCGTCTTCATGGTTTTTAAAATTCATTTCTTTTGCCAGGAATTTGATATTTTCGTGTTCAAAATGCATTTATTTGTTTGAAAATTAATCTCTTTTGGTTGAAAATGCACCTATTGGGTTGAAAATTCATGTATTTTGTGGAAAATTCGCCTTTTTGATTTTAAAATTCATCTTTTTTTTAGAAGTCTTATCTTTTTTTATTAAAAATGCTTTGAAATGTTGGTCGAATTCAACGTTCTGTGATTTAAAATAAATAAATATTTTGTTTTTTGTTGAAGATTCATCATTTTATTTGGAAATTCACCTTTTTGGTTTAAAATATAATTATTTTGTTGAAAATTCGTTTTTTTTATGAATTTTTTTAAATTGAAAATTTAAGTACAATTTCAGTTGAGGATTCATTATTTTAATTGATCAATCATCTCTTTGCTTAAAAATTCAATTATTTTGTTGAAAAATCGTATTTTAAGAATTAAAATTAATTGTTTTCAACTGAAAATTTAACTATTGCATTTTTGGTTGAAAATTGGTCTTTTCTAGATGAAACTTCAATTATTTGGTTTAAAATTGATATTTTTTAGTTGAGAATTCAACTGCTTGGTTGAAAATTCATGTATTATGTTGTAATTTTGACTGTTTCGGTAGAAAATTAATTCTTTTTGTTGAAAATTTAACTATTTGGTTAAAAATTCACCTATTTTATTTGAAAATACCATATTTTTGCTTGAAATATTAGGAATTTAAAGCGTTTCAATCTGAGAAATCCCCTTGTCTCTCTAGTTCTTAGAGTATTTTTTAGTAAAAAAATCTATCAGTCGTTTTGAATGCCACTTGATACTACATGATATGATACTTATTAATAATATATTTATCGTCTTTAAAATTTCTATAATTTTAATTACAATTATAGTTTTGAATGCGCAATTCTAAAACAGTTTAATCTTTGAGGCCTTGAAACTAAAGTTTGTAATTAATTTTTAGATTAATTCTGGGAGGTTTCCTATTTTAAATTTCACAATATTGTACTTTCAAATTCAAATAATTATTCAAAATGTCTGGGTTATTCTACTATTAAATATTCCAAAATTTCATATTAAAAGCCTTGATAGTTTCGAATTTAATCATTTTAGATGTAAACATAAAGCAATTTCGAATTGAAAAGCTTAAAATTTTACAATTTCAAGCAATGGAATCATATTAATACAATCTTGTTTTGTATTCTTTATTTTAATTTTCAATGTAATATATTAAAATTGTCCGATTTTTGATTGAAGATTTCAACAAATCATTTCAAATTGAAAAGTATTTGGAAAATTTCAAGAATGAAGGAAGATTAAAAAGGAAGATTTGAAATAAAAAAATTAAAAATTGAGTTTAAAATCAAAAAAGATACAAATTAAACTATCTGAAATTAATACACCACCCTTTCATAGGTTTTAATTTTGCAATTAAAATTGAATTGGTTGAATTTTGCAAAATATAATTAGCAATTTAAAAATGATTAATTTTCAGGCGATTTAAATTTACTTAAATAATTGAAATTTGGAAGAGTTTGAGTACAAAAAAGTTTTAATATCACAATTTTTTGTGATTACAATTTTTTCAGTTTTAAATGAAATTCGCATTAGTTTAAGTTTTAAATTTCCGGAGTAGAAATTTGTTCATTTTTAATGTTTTACATTTAAAATTACTATTCATTTTTTGATTGTCAAAAAATTCTTCTTATTAGCTTTAATGGTAAATTATAATTTTGTTATGTAATAACAATTTAAAATTCTAGAATTTCAGAAGCTTTGACTTTGAAAGATTCAATTCAGTTTTCAATATTAAATTGTCAAATCTTAATCGCCTTGAATTTAAAATTGTTCAAAATCAAAAGTTTCCAAATATTAATTATTTCATTTTGAACGATTCTAATTATAAATAATACAATTTCAATTCCTCCGGATTTTTTAAATGACCCAAATTCCAAAATTCGAATCTTAAAATATTCAATTTTTCTAATGTTTTAAAATTGTCCTATTTTCAACATTTTAATCTGAAATCATTCAATTTCGTGATTTTCCAATTCAGAATAAAATTGTTTAATTGTCAGCGCTTCGTCTTAGAAATTATACAATTCAACTCCTTTTTCTAATTCAATTGTCCAAAAATCGTTCAATTTTTTGTTTAATTTCAGGCGCTTTCAATTCGAAATGATTAATGAGTAATTATTAATTATTGTTTCAAAACGGTGGCATTTTCAACCTGGAAATACTAATTTTCAGCAAAAAAATGTGATAGTTGATATTTAAACCAAAAATATTTTAACATTAATTAAAAAACAGTTAAATATAACCAAAAAGGAGGAGTTTTAAACAAAATACTTGAATCCTCAACTGAACCAGATTAATTTTTAACAATACAGTTGCATTATTAACAACAACAAAATTATTTTCTACTACAAAAGATGAATTTTCAACAAAATTCGTGAATTTTTAACCAAATAGTTGATTTTTCTACCAGAAAACACGAATTTTTAACAAATTGCAAAATTTTTCAACTAAATATTTTGAACAATGTATGTGATGTTAATTCAAATTTTTTTTGATTAATTTTTATCTAAATAGTTAAATTTTTAAACTAAAAAAGATCCACTCTTAACCATAAATGACGTAATTAAATTTATATTGAGGAGCATGAATTTTCAATAAAAAAATGAATTTTCTACAAAACAGTTGAATTTTTAACAAAATAATTAAATTTTCAGTTTAAAAAAAAATAATTTGTAACCCAAAAAATGAATTTTCAACTAAAATTATGAATCTTTGAATAAAAAAGTAGTCTTTTAATAAACTAGTTCAGCTTTCAACCAAGGCTACTGGGAGCCGATGTCATTTTTTAGATGACAGTTACTCCCAGTGGGACCCTGCGGTGGTTGTTAACCTTTAGTTTCTTATGACATATATATATATATATTAATACAGAATTAAATGTTTAAATTTAATACTTCATAGCACTTTTTAAATATTTTAAATTTTCCTGACAACCTTAAGTTGAGCCACTACTCCTGACAACAATTTAAATATTAATTTAACATTATATATCTACATAAAAGGTATATATATTTATTTCTGATACAATATTCCTATTAAAATTTGTAAATCATCGATGACTGATATGCCGAACATTAGTATCATCCTCAGATAAAATAATTTGACATTCCTTATAATGCAATAAATCATATTTCCTGTAATGTGTATAAATTTCAAAAGCCTTTCTGTAAAAAGCTGGCAAAGGTTCCAGTCCGGCCTCTTGTGTTAAGGAATCGTAAAAATCATATTGCTTTAGCCCTAAGTTATGTGCTTGCCATTTTTTTGAAGTTTTTAATGTAGAATCTTTCAGCATTTCTTCCTTCGATGGTAAAGCAAATTGTTTTTTGAGCAGGGCCTGGAAATATTGGGCCTGTAAACAAATTCAAATATCATTTTTAATTTTTTTTTATTTGCAAAATTATATATACGATAAAAAATATTGCTACCTTCACATGAAACATGTTAAATGAAACAACGAATGTATTTATGCCCATAAAACACATCGTTGGAAAATGAACATTGATCGTATGTTTGTAAAGCGGATATACGTAATTATCGTCAACTTTTATTCCGCAACTTTCATCCAAAAATGGAAAAGTTTGTCTATAACCAGTGCAGTATATCAGGTCATCAGCAGTAACAGAATTACCATCTTTTAAGAAAAATTCATTTTTTTCTACTCTCTCAATTCCAGCTACTTGAATCATCGAAGGATGAAGTCTCGCTGTTATTCTAAAAAGAACAATTATTTATTTATTTTTTCATTTATTTGAATATATTTGCTTATTCCTCTTCTAGAATTTCGAATATTAACTTTTCACGATTGTGACTCAAATAAACTTTATCAGCGTGTTCAGATACTTCTACACCAATGTCAACGCCAGAAACTCCAGCTCCTAAAACAATCACGGTTTTTCCGGAAAATTCTTCTGCTTTTCTGAATGTATGACTGTGAAATTCTCTTCCAGGAAAGGTTTCAATTCCAGGAATTTCTGGAATATGTGGATCAGAGTATTGCCTGCAAATGAAAATTATTAAAATTTAAAATTAACAGGGATCACATGGGTTTAGTAGTTCAATATAGTCAATTCCGGAACAGGTACCTGTGTACTATTCCCCCACTACGCGGTTTCCCCTCACACAGCCGAACTGCTGCCGCCGAGCCTGGTCAGCGAGAGTCCTTTGTACCTAATGAGGACTAAAACGAGGAATATAACATTTTTTGAATTTAGAATTTGGTCATTTACAAATATAATATTCTAAATCTGCGAATTATAACGATTCAAACAATATGGTATTTTACTTGAAAAGTTGAAAATTAAAGAGAAAATGTTCAAGTTTATGTGAAATTTTATGAAAAAATTTTTCAGCATATTTTACTCATATCAACTACAGTAGCTCTAATTTATTGGTGCAATATTTTACTTAACTTGGGGATTCTAGAGCTTTCAATAGTTTGCCTTAAAAAGTTTCTCTTTGTTTTATACAACAAATGAATAAAACAAATGAAAATTATACATAATATTTCCCACTATGTATAACTTTTTCGCCTGGGATACTTTGATGAGTATTATGCAATTTCTTTATGAAAGTTAATTTGAAATACTATTTTAACACATAGAAAGTCGAATAAAAAGGATTTTCATCAATATATTTTCAGTTACATGTGTGTTTTCTGTGTTAAAAATTAAATGAATGTGAACAGAGCATGCAAAAACTATGTGAATTTTAGTTTGCACAAGTTGCTATTATTCATACCTGTAGTTTGAAAATCTAATTTTGATTTCTGCATTTGTAAAATTGGATTGAGCTGAAAAATTTTCCATGAAATTTCACATAAACTTGAACGTTTTCTCTTTAAATTCTAACTTTTTAAGTTGAATAACATATCGTTGGAATCGTTATAATGCGCAGGTTTCTAATATTATATGTGTAAATTTACTTGTACTAAATTTAAAAAAAGGTATATTTCGCATTTTAGTCCTCATTAGATACAAAGGACTCCCGCTGACCAGGCTCGGCGGCAGCAGTTTGGCTGCGTGAGAGGAAGCCGAATTTCTTCCGAAAACAGAAGATTACAAGGGGATTTCATTTATTATTAGAAACTTTTTATATCATGTTTCTTGTCTCGTGAATATTGAACGAAAGTGTCCTTTAAGTAGGGCCTCTATTTAGCCAGTTTTCTAGTCATTTTAGGGTTTAAAAACTTTTCTTAGCCAGCTTTAAAAATTTGATGAACACTTCAGCACTTTTTACTGATAAAAAAACTTCAGAAAAAAATTCAAGAAGATCAAAGATTGAAAAGTGAACAGCAGTGTATTGTTTTCAGTATGGAACTCTGAGTTGTTTAAAGTATTTTTGTAAGTAATCTAGAAAGAAATAATTTGATGAACACAAAAATGACTATTTGACAAATCTACTTTTTCGATTTTGGTTTCCTCAGTCGTTTAAATTTGTTTCTGATTATTTTTATCAGTTGAAAGTTCTCAGCTGTTCAAAAAAATTTTAATGTCAGCTAAAAAACAGTTTATAATGTAAAAAACAGAAATTAAAAAAATTATTATTCATGAAAATGACAAAACTGTGGCCAAGCCATATAATAAACTCCAAATTAATTATACTTAACTAGAGGGTCCTAATATACGCTACTTTTTTTAAATGATTAAAAATGAGTAAAAATTCCTATGTATATATCGCAGGCTTCACATTCTTTTCTCTTTACCCCTCTTTTCTTTTTTTCTCGTTTTTCTACTCAATTGTGAACTAAATTATTAGAACGAAATAAGAAAATCCGACTATTTAAGGTTGAAAGTTCATTCATTATAATTTTGGTTGAGAATTATCTTTTTTGGTTGGAAATTGTATTATTTAGTTGAAAATTCAAATTCTTTGTTGAAAATTCATCTTTCTGTTTTCAAAATGAAGCTATTTGTTTGACACTTTTTTTTGACTGAAAAATCTTTTTAATTTGGAAAAATCAACCATTCTGTTGGAAATTCGTATTCTTTGGACGAATTCAGTTGTTTTTTATTCAAAATAAAAACCTATTTGTTTGAACTATCAACTATTAAAGTTTTCTTAAAAATTCGTTTTTTTGCGTTGAAAATACAAATATTTGATTGAAAATTCACTCTTTTGTTGAAAATTCCTTCCACTATTTCTTCAAAATTTGTCTTTTTTAGATGAATTCACCTTTTTTGTCTTTTAAAATTGAAACCCTTTTTGGATGAGAGATTACCTATTACATTTATCGTTGAGAAATTATTTTTTTTTCTTTGAAAACGTAACTATTTTGTCGAAAATTTATATTTTTGGGTTGAAAATTCTACTATTTGGTGCAAAATTATATTTTGTGTAAAAAATCATATTTTCGGGTTGAAAATGAAACTTTTTTTGAGAAAATTCTTTTTTTTTGCCTGGCAGTTATATTTTTGGTTGCAAATTTATAATTTCGGGTCGAAAATTCAAGTGTTTTGTTGAAAATTCGTCCTTCTAACTTGAAAATTAAAATATTTGTTTGACATTTTTTTTTGTCTTGACTGAAAAACCTTTCTTGATTGAAATGTCAACTATTAAATTTTTCGTTGATGATTCATCTCTTTGGTTAAAAATTCGTATTTTTGCGTGCAAATTAATTTTGGCTTGAAAATGCAACCATTTGATTATAATTTTGTCTCTTTATTGCTTAAAAAATCTTTTGGGGGGGGGGGTGGAAAAATCAATTATTTTGTTGAAAATTTGTCTCTTTTGGATGAATTCAACTGTTCATTATTTCAAATAAAAACCTGTTTTGTTGAAATAATAACTATAACATTTGTCGTCAAGAATTGCATCTATTCAGTTAAAAATTTAACTACTATTTTGTTGAAAATTAGTCTATTTGATTTGAAAATTCAACTATTTGGTGGAAAATTAACTTAAAATTAAAACCTTTCTTGGCTGAAATATCAACTAGTACAGTTTTCTTTGGAAATTCATCTCTTCGGCGGAAAATGTAATTATTTCGTTCAAAATTCGTCAGTTTGGGCAGAAAATTCAACTATTTGGTTGAAAATTCAAATATTTACATCGTTGAAAGTTAAATTTGTTCTTGAAAATTAATATTTTCGAGTTGCAAATTCAACTGTTTTGTAGCTCTGTATTTTGAAAATGGAAAAATCCGCTATTTTGTTGAAAAACTGTCTTTTTTAGATTGATTCAATTGTTCTACATTTTGTATAAAAAACTTTTTTGGTTGACATAACATCTATTACATTTTTCATTGAGAATTCATCTCTTTGGTTGTAAATGTAATTATTTTGCTGAAAAATCGCCTTTTTTATTAAAAATTCAACTGTTCAGTAAAAAATTAACCTGTTTGTAAAAAAATTCATATTTTTGGATCAATAATTAAACAATTCAGTTTACAAATCAACTATTTTGTTGAAAATTCCTCTTTTAGGATGAACTTTTAAATTTTAATCTAATATTAGTACCTCCTTATTTCATCCATTTTTAGCAGCATTTTGGCATGTGAAGCCTGCCTCTTCCATACGAAGATTTTTGATTTATAACTACAGAATTAATTTATCTTTCGGGTTTGGTTTCTCGATTGAATCATTAGAGATTTCTTCGCTGTCAACGATGTCCTTAAAGCCTACAAAACTTCCTTTTTTCTGATGTATTTAATTTCTATTTATGATTTAAAAAAATGAATCAACACATTGTAACCAAGGGGAAAAATTGGGTACAAATTCTCGATTTTAGCTGTTTTAGGGGCTTTTTCAAAATTAGGGGAAGAAGGAAGGTTAGGTAAAAAAGGGATGACTGTGATCCCTGAATTCAATTTATTAATTAGAAAAAAATCTTTAAATATAACCGTAATAGTATCTTGTGTAAAAATGAGAGAGGTTCTTTATGTTCAATATAAATTAAAAATTGCTATTGGAAAAAAATAACCTTTTTTTTAAAATATGACAATTTTCTTTAAGATTTCGAAAAATTAAACAATTAAAATAAAGTAAAAAAACTCAGTAACGGTAGACCGTTCGTATTTTTGTAATCAATTGATTACGACATACCCAGAACCGACTATCACTGCATCAAATTCCTTTTGTATAATTTCTTTCGTCTTTACATCTTTTATCTGAACATGCCAAATGATAATTTGCTGATTATCAATATGGATAGTTTCAGGCCGGACTGTTTCTACTTTGGTATAAAACTGAAATAAGAAAAATAATAAATCACTTCCATACATTATTACTATATTTGATTTTTATAATTTCCCGTTATTAATTTATTATACCTGACCTTAATGAAATTTCGAATTTGAAAATGATCTGCATATTCATGTAGATAAGACAAAATTGTTTCATGACCTACGAAACTTGCTTTTTCTCCTTTCATTTTTCGAAAATCAGGATAGTTCATAATCTCACAAGCAGAATTCGTTCTAAAAAATTTTAGATTTGAAAAAAATCAAATTTCACCGGATAAAAAACTGATCAATGAGAGTACTGATTTACTGTATAAAAATTTAATAAATATGTTCAATAATAGAGCATTTAAAAACGGCAATTTTTGTTGAAAAAAGTATGACAGTTACAAATTCTTTATACTTCTAAATCAACTGAATTACGGTAAACTAATTATAACAATGTTTACGTAAATGTTATTAAAGCTGAATAAAAGGATTTTTTTAATTTCAAGGTAAAGTTTCTAATGAATATATTTTTTCAATATCTAATAAATAAAATAATTAAACCTGAGATCTCGATACATGCTAGAGTGAATTGGTAGTCCATTTTCATCGAATCCAGTATTTTCACTATAAACCCAGGTGCCTCCTATATTTCCTGTTTGCTCGTATGCTTCGATTTCAAAAATATTAAAATCTTTTGAGAAATGTCTTAAAGCACACAATCCGGCCGCACCCCCACCAATAACACAAACTCTAATTTTTCTTTTAGAGTCCTTCATCTGTTCACGAGTAATATTAAAATTTTTCGTAGTTAATTTTTAATTCAATATATACTATTTTTTCGATAACAAGAAAATGATCGGAAAAATGATAATGTAATTAGAAAATTACCTCGGATAACGAAAATCGAATGATTGATCCCGCCTGATTTTTTTCTTATATAGCTATCCGTATCGATAAAGAAGTTAGATTGATTTCTCCCTCTCCTCTGATACTTTAATTCTTTATACATATTTTTTTTATAAGACAAAAAACTATCGTCGTGAATGAAGTCCTGCTTTTTTATAATTATGTAAATCTCCGTTTGTTATAAAAAAATAAATATGGTTAAAAGAGAGATATTATGTATTGCATTTTTATACTATTTTTTAATCTATCACATGATAAAAAGTGTCAGCATTTGATTACCAATGTTAATGACGGTAATGGCCTTATTGCCAATCTGATCTTGATTTTATTGAAAATTTGTTTGTTCGTCAATATTATTCTACGTAGCTTCAACCTTTTCTATAAATAATTACGAAAATTTTAATAATAAATTTTGTTACTTATGCGTGGTTTACATGTTCACAGTGGTCTAAAACGTGTGCTAGGATTTCTCCTCATTGTCAAATTTGAAATTCATCACGAGTTATTCTTGCAATAATTGTTGTTGAAAACCTGAATGACTTTTCATTACTTGAAGTTGTTTTATGTCTTGAACTTTTAATATTTGTGCTTTTTAATATTCTTAAGCGGTTCAATCAAAACTTTCAAATCATCTGATAAGTTATTGAAAATATTATATATGTTTTATGTTCACGCTTTTCGATGGAAGTTAGTATTTTCTTAAGGAATGTTAATATACAATTTTAGGTTACGCTAGCGCTTTACACCAAACATTTTTATTTTAAAACAAAAATCATTATATTTTAAACAAGATTTAGAATATTTTAACAATTTTGGATTGCTTTATTGTTTTTCGTCAGTAATTGGTATTTTTATTTAAAAACAAGCAAATGCAGTTTTATAACAGTTTCAGGTTATAATAACATTTTCTACAGGAAATCGGTTATTTTAAACAAAAATCATTGCATTTCGAAGAAGATTTGCAAGTCTGAACAATTTTTTATATGTTTCGTTAGTATTTCTCTTCGGAAATTATTGGTATTTTCAATAAAAAATTATTGGATTTCAAAGAATCTTTACAATTCTTCGCAACTTTAGGTTCTGTTGGTGCGTCTCACCTGAGAATTCGGTAATTTTAAGCAATTCCAAACAAAAATCATTATCACTTGCATGAGATTTAGAAACTTTTAATAATTTTGGATCATGTTAGGGTTGTTTTAAATATATTATTTTTAATAAAAAATCATTAGATTTTAAAGAAGAGTAATAATTTTTATATAATTTTAGGTTGCGTTGACGTTTAAATCGAAAATTGGCGTTTTCAATCAAAAAATATTAATATTTGAACCAGATTTAGAATCTTTTAACAATTTTGTGTACAATTATTGTAACTTAAGCTAACGATTTTCACAAATCATAAGATTTTTCAGATTATCATTAATCTTCAGACTATCATTCATAATCTTAAAAATTCGCCATTTTTGTTTTTCTTGGCGTTTTCTTACCAGTGAGACCCTGCGATGGTTGTTAACCTTTAGTTTTTATATCATTAAGCCGTTTCCCTTTCGGGGTAGGCGTGAATTGCTCGGTGGTAAAGTAGTGATGTGTGGATGGGTAACTAGGAAAAATATTCGAACAATATTATAAAATTCAGTGAAAACCATTGAATTAATCCCTTTCTTTCTTAATTAAGAAATAGGGCGAAGAGTAGGATTTTCTTTTTATCTTTTCGCATTTTGCCAAATTTCAATTTTACCTTTCGTAATATTTGATCGTTAACAAGTTGAAATATTTATCCCCAGTAAAATATGCCGACATATAAAATTAACATACGCGCCTCTTGAGTACCTAACCTTATTTGGTCAGTAAGTATATTTTATCTCAGTTACTTCCGTGTCATGGTACATTTTCTCTGGAAGAAAAGAATATGCTAGAAGAGAATAAATAATGTACATATAATCCTTCGTTTCTTATTACAGAGTTGAATTCAACGTTTGAGTGTTTACCCCATGGAGACCTCATTCCATGTGTTCCTCGTTCCGACCTTCTTATTACACTGACAAACATCATTCTCTTGAAGTGTCTCTTCCTCCAGTCAGACCTCATTTTCAGGCTCCTTCAGTCAGGTCTCCTCCTTGTTCTGAGCCGTCTCTTTGTGTCATTTCCAGGTCTTCTCCTGGCAAGCAGACTTCTTTACGTCTCCATACATTTAAATATCAACAACTGCAAAATTTTCACGAACCGGGGAAAAACCGGAAATTTTTTTTCTCGATTGAAATAGCCACCCTGAGCAAGAATTATCCTGTTTTTCAAAAATGCATATCGAGACAATTTTGCGATAGATTTCTAGGTCAAATATTGGGCAAACTGTAAGGAGAAGTCAGCATATACTCGACAAATATTGCTAGAATTTTCTATATCTATTTACCCAGGCTGAAAACGTATACATAATGAGGAATATTACGTATAATATTTCCCAATATGTTAAACTTTTTTGCCTGCGTATTTTATATTTAAATGCGATTTCTACATTCTTATTAGAGGAGGTATTAGATTTGTGTAAAATTTGTCCTTCTCCCTCCGCGTTGTAGTTCAATGTCCACGTTTTGAGATCTTCTGAACCCAAAAAACAAGGTTTCGCGAATTTGTCTGTCTGCCTGTGTGTGTGTCTGTACATTTTTAGACAGTTAGCACGTCAACTTTTAAAAATTCGACAGATTGGATTGGCCTGTGGTATACTCTTTCAGTTTTCTAAACTGAAGCTCAAGTTGGTTAACCAGCCATTTTGGATAAAAATTTGAAAAGTGAAAGTATTTTTCAAATGTTTGAGACCACTTGTTTTAAGATTCAAAAATTCGATTTACGGTTATTCATAGTAATTAAAAGCTTCGCTCGAAAGTTCGAGCGTGCCTAGGGCGCGCGACTATTGGCTTTTGCGCTTCGCGCTTGATAATGTATTTACCAAACGCTACGTGCTTGTTCTTTGTACTTCCCCACATTTGTACACAGACCTTTTAAAATGGAAGGCAAAGCAGCGACAACTGTAATTTGATGATTGTGAATACTCTTTTGTTAAACCTCCTTTGGCTTTAACGAACACATTCTCAACACGTATCTCGTGCTCTCCACTATATTTTGTCTAAAATGTAAACTTTTCTACATTATGTTCAACATTATTATATCAAATTTATATCACATTTATTTCTCAACCTGGGTCCGAGATTGCTTATCCAGATATTACAAAATAAAGTACAATTTTTCATTTATAATGATTACCTGCCCGGACAAAACGGCGATACCGAAAATATTGTTTGTTTTAAGTATTTCTAATGGTTTAGGAGATACTTACAGAAAATAACAATTTCAGTTTTTCTGAACAAAATTTTTCAGTGTTATACTCGTTCCGACCCACAGATTCTGAATACCTATATATGAATACCTCTGAGTCCAAAAAGATTCGCCTTGAGACAAGTTTACGCCGACTTGAAATCACCATGCTAAGAACATGAAATTAAGACATCATCTTATGTCTGGTTTATCCAAACAGTTACTTTCTCTATTTGTAATGTATTTTTATAAACAATAATAACAAATTTTCAGATCTTTTTTGTTAAACAAACCTTGTGTTTTCATTTTTTTCGTCTCTTGTGTGATTTTTATAGATCTTTTTTAGGTGTATAACTTTTTTTTCATTATTTTTTTTCGTAACTTGCGTCGTTTTTCCGAAAATGGAATTTTTTATTGTTGATGTTATTTCACACGACTCAAACAAATGCTACACATCCTATCAATAAATGATTGATAACAAATTCATAGCTCTTTTTTGGGTGAGCAAATTTTCTTCATTTACTTTTTTCGTCGCTTGTATCGTTTGTCCAACATTTTAATTTTTTTTATTTTTAATGTTGTTTTAACGAATGAAATAAAAACTATGCATTCTATCAACAATTGATTAGTTTCAAAGTCGATCTATTTTGGATGCATAATTTTTGTCAATTCATCTTTTTTCGTATTTTGTATAGTGTGACCGCAAAATGGAATTGCTGATTTTTCATTATTTTTTTGTGCGATCAAAATGTGAAATTTTGATTTGTCACAAAAATATAAAAAGTCGTTGTGACAATTTTGCGGGGTGTTTAAAAAGCAAGGTTTTTCCTTTCTTGACTTTTTTTATACCGTGCGTTGTTTGAGTCAACATATTCATTTTCGTTTTTTTTTAAGTTCATAAATCCAAAAAAATCATTAGAATGAATCGTTTGTCTTTTTGAGTACTACGAATAGCCGTACATAGAATTTTTGAATCTTAAAAAAGTGGTCCTAAAAATTTCGAAAATGCTTTAACATTGTCAATTTTAATCCAAAGTGGCTAGCTAATGAAATTTACCTCCAGTTGAGGACAATAAAAGATTATACCAAGGGACAATACAGTCTGTCAATTCTTGCGAAGGTCATGGTGCTGACAGACTAAAAATGTACAGACAAATGCACACACTCACAGGCAGAGACACTTTCGCGAAAACCTGTTTTTCATGTTCAGAAGGTCTCAACACGTAGACATTTGAAAAGAGGGAAGGGGGCAAGTTTTATACAAATGTAAGACCTTCTCTGGTGAGAATGTAAACAAATTATCAGAGCTATATCATTTACGAAATTCACCAAAAACAAACGGTAATTACAATTTTAAGCCAAAGAACACATGATATAAAAAAAGTCAAGAAAAGAAAAACGTTGCTTTTCGGAAGCCCTACAAGATTATGATAAAATTTTCCATTTTGCGGTCAAACTATGCAAGACACGACAAAAGATGAATCAACCAAAATTTCTAGCTGAAAGAAAATGTGCAAATTTGTTATTAATTACTTTATGACAGAATGCGTAGTTTTTTTTATTCGTAAAAAACAACATCGAAAATAAAATAAATTTCATTTTTGGAAAAACGACACAAGAGACGAAAAACTTCACACTAGAAAGCGTATTTTTGTTTGGCGCACTTTTTTTTAATTTTAAAAACAAGACAATAAAAATAAGTCTGTTTTAATACCAACACATATTATGAATTGTAATAATATACCTACATTTATTGCAATGATATACATTTTCAGGGTAGCTGAGAATATTGAGGAACAAATATTAAAGTTATCATGATAAATAAAATTTTTACTTTATTTTACAATATCTGAGTAACCAATCACAGGTCGAGGTACAGAAATAAATATAATAAATATTTGATATAATAGTGTCGAATATAATGTAAAAAAGTTCACATTTCGGACAAAATCGAGTGCAAATCAAGAGATACGTGATGAGAATGTGTTCGCTAAAGCCAAAGGAGCTTTAACAAAAGAGAATTCACAAACACCAAATTACTGTTGTCGATGCTTTGACCTTTAGTTTTAAAAAGTCTGTGCACAAATGTGCGGGAAGTACAACGGCCGAGCGCGTATCGTATCGCGAGGTAAGTACATTATCAAGCGCGAAGCGCGAGATAAATATATTCTCGAACGTGAAACGCGAGTTCTCATCAAAAATGCATATCAATCGCTGTTATAGAATATAATACAGAGGTGAGGAATGGTCAAAAATTGGTCTGCTTTTATGCTGTTTTTCTTTTTTGTTTCAAGCCAGCTTCGTTTTCTCTGATTAATTTCTAGAAAATTTGATCATAAATTTGTCATATTTCCAATTAGTTTACTATATTTTGTAGAAATCATATTCGTGTATCTACAGTTATCTACAGCTAGAGCTTATTAATTGAAACTGACTCTTATGAAATGTAAATACCTGAGAAGGACAAGGTTGATGCCTAAAGTCGATGAGATAAAGACTATAGGATACATATATTCTAAAATTTAATGAAGCACTACAATATTCAACATTTAAATTTGTAATAAAATTCTTCATTAACCAGTTCTTCCTTCAATTATAAAATATGAGGATTGTTAATATTATCGTCTTATCCTTGGTGGTTGTCCTCAATTATGTTGGTAAATATAATAATTAAATATATCAATAATTTTTATGAGCTTTTTAAACTCATAGCAAATTACAAATTGTCTGCCCTTATCTGCCTTCCATCCTTATTGCGTTTTTTCAAACTCCATTTGAGTTAGTTTAAAATAAGTACGAATTAAATCTGAATCTACTCTCGGGAAATCAAAGTTGCATATATATTTTTCAATAAACCTAATGTAGGAAACATATTGTATTCAATTTGAAATACTTTAAAATCAGAAGATTTCAAGTATAATTGTATTCTATTTTCAATAAAGTAAAAAAAATTAATTTCCAACTAAAATGATAAATTTTCAACTAAGAACATTAATTTTCTACCAGAGAAGACCAATTTTCAAAAACGCAAGAACTTTTAACCGGAATAATTGCATTTTTAAACAAATAAGATCCATTTTCAACCAAAAATTTAATAAGTAAATTTTCAATTAAAAAAATTAGTTTATAGGCAATAAAAAACGTGTTTTGATCAGAGTAGTTAAGTTTTCACCAAAAGAAATTAATTTTTACCTGGAATGATGAATCTTGAACTAAAAATATAAATTTTCGACACAGAAATTCAACTCCCAACAATGTTGTTGAATTTTCAACACAAAGTGATGAATTTTGAAACAAAAATCGAGTAGTTGCATTCTTAGTTTAAAAAGTTATTTTCTAAACCACAAAGAAGCGAGTTTTCAACAAAATAGTGCAATTTGAAACCAAGTGACGTGTTCTTTACAAAGTAGTTCAACTTTCAACCCCAATTAGTCACACGGGGTGACATTCACCCCAAAAAAATTACGAGCTCCTCGTAGTGTCCCTAAATGTTCGAACATTACCGATTTTTTAAAAACATTTTAACAATTAATTTTGCTTAAGAAAACTACAAGATCATCTTTTGCAATCCTTAAGCAATACCTAGCCATTTTTTTAGATTGTTGGGACTCACTGTTGGGGTGAAATTCACGCAGTGTAACTATTTTGCGATTCTATTGAAGTGTGACTAATTAGGGTTAATTTAGTAGTCAGATTTTTTACAAAGAAAGATTAATTCTCATGAAGAAATATGAAAGTTTAATTGTGAATCACAGAAAATTCTAATATTAAATCAAAAACAGTTCCATTCAACAAAAAAGGAAAATTTTCAGCAAAATAGTAATAATAATAGTCCTCAACTGAAACAAAATCATTTTAATTACATCATATAATTAGTTAATTTTCAGTTGCATTATTAACCAAAAAATATTAAAAATCTGTCAGAAGAGGTGAATTTTCGAACTAAATGGACAAATGTTCAATAAAAGAGTTGAATTGTCAACGAAAAAAGATTTTCACCCCAAAAAAATATATAAGTCCAACCAGATTGTCAGAATGTCAACAGAAAAGTTAATTTGCAACCAAATAATTGAATCTTTTGCCGAAATATTGGATTTTTCCAGAAAATAAGTAAATTTTCAACTGAACATATAGCAATAGACTTTCTAACCAAAAAGAATTAACTTTCAAATAAAAATAGTTCAAGTTTCTCATTGGGTTCTATTAAATCAGATTTCTGTTACTTAAGTACTTTCGTAAATTTCCTCCTGAAAGAATAAAATATGTCAGAAATGACAAACATGATCGAAGAGAGTAAACACACTAAATTTAATCCTATACTTCTTGTTGCAGAGTTGAGTTCACCGTTTGACTGTTTACCTAATGGCGCACCTATTCCGTATGTTCCTCGTTCTGGACCTTCTTATAATACTGACAGACATGATTCTTCTAAAGGAGCTCTTCCTCCTGTCACACCTCATTTTCTCGCTGTTCCGGTCAGGTCTCCTTCTCCTGCTAAGTCTTCTCTTCGTGCCAGGTCCAGGTCTCCTCGTGCCAGACAGACTTCCTTAAATATAAATCGCTTCAAATATGAACAACTAAGCCATGTTCGGCTTATTCCTAATGCGCATCCGAATCTGCGATTTGAAATTCGAAAATACACTTTTCCTCCCGATAAACCAATTCTGTTGAGAGGAAGATATCAGGTCCTTGAGCCCGTACCAACCGAAGAAAGAATGGTATTATTAACGTCCAATGGCGACGTCTTTGCAATATTTGAGAGTAATAAGACATATCTCCGTGGAATATATACAAGAAGATATCTCACTGAAAAACGTGTGATAATTAACATGTACAGTGGCGCGATTGAAGATATGACTCGAGAAGAAATGGAGGCATCTCCCTTAGGCAATCATCGCGCAATCTCAAAGAATTTCAAAATAATAATTGTAGACGACGATCGTCCAAACCATGACTATAATTAAAGAACATTTGAACTAAAATGTAGTATAGTTTTTTTCTTATGCAAATATTTCAGCAATAAGATGATTATAAACTTATAATAAATTACCCAGACCTTAGATTGTTAAAAAATAATTGGATAGACCCTGAGGTATTGACCGCGGGCGAGGGTGTTGTTAAGAAAAATACCATTCATATAAAAGCCGTTTAATTTTCCGAACGACAAATAATATATTGCAAATAATTTTTTTCTTAATCCTATAATAAAATTGTTAGTAATCTTTACAAATCAGATTGAATCCCATATCATGTATTGCGTATCCCGTCATCACGTATTTTATCGATTACATAAGTTCTCCACGAATTTTGTTGTTCAACCCCTTTATTTTAGCATCCACTGAAAGATATACTATATACTATACTGTACTCTACTATACTACCCGTGTATCTCGTTTCGAGTGCATATTATCTAGAAAAAAAGTTTCTTAGACTGCTGATACGTTAATTAAGTCCTCAGATCTCTCCATCATATACTTTCCCTCCCCTACTTCTGCCTCCTATACTTTCCTTCCCCATACTCTACTACACATTTTCCTAATGTCATTTTTATGGTCAAACTTAAGAGGTGGGCGGGTCCTCCTAATTTATAAAAAAAAAACATATATTCGCTGTTGCCTCGAACCTAAAAAATTGCGGGGGGGGGGCTGCAACCCACCGCTGCAGAAAACTTTCAACTTCTTTTTTCAGACCACCCTACTGTATACGGAAGCTGATGCCAAAAAGTTTAGAATTTGGCACTATCGGAATAAAAACTTCAAAATTCTTATCAAAATATATAAAACAGTGGCATGCAAAATAACTTCTGGTCAGATTAGGGCTGGTTCTTATGTTCAAAATCTTGCCGAACAATCCAACCCGAACCTAACCGCCAGGTTCGTTTTTTTTTAATTTTGCGAGCCCCTAGCTTCGAACGTACCAGGACAATTTAAATACTGTTTGAAATTACTTTTGCGGATTATGATGACTCGAAAATTTAGTGAGGTAACAGTTGAAAATGATAATTACAAATAACTTGAAAGAAAATATACATATAGAATAGTGCGACATTTTTTCTTCAAAATTGAGGATAATTTATATTCCTTCTGAATAAATTTCAGTTATTTTTGATATTGAGATAACACAGGCCGACAAAATTTGACAAAAGTCAAAAGCCAGAAAGCAGACCAAACATTTCCGAAGGATTTTGATGGGAATGTCGAGTGTATTTATTTGTATTATTATTGATAGTATTTATTATTGATTTCAAATCACCCGCGCTTTTCGGCTAAAAAAGTAGCGACAAGCGGCGTATCGTAACAAGAACGGGGCAGCCAATGAAGGTCGTTGATAAAAATAAACTGCCCACTCACGATGAGGGTGGGGCCCCCTCCAGCTTAGAAATAAAAGAATCGTTTCCAATCATTTCGTTTCAAGGTCTGGAGAAAGGCGAGTTTTTACTGTATGTCAAGTAGCAACAAGTTACTTCCCTCACTTGGCACAAGACTAATTTCGCGTCTTCCACTGTCTGGCTTGTCCTAGAAAGTAGCGACCAGTAGTGGGTTCGAGATAAAGTGTTTTGTGGTCTCCCTGATGTCGTGTTCCTGTGAAATTTATAGCAAAATGAAAGCTTTTGCTGAAATGGCCAACGTTAGGAATAAATGAGCCTGGAAAATGGACGAAAGGTAACGTTCTCGACGTTCCAACAATCCTCTGAAAGGGAAAAAGAAACGATGTAAGAGAAAAAAATACGAAGAAAACAAAATGACCTGACATGGAACGAAAGAATAATGCCGACAACCTTTCGAGGGAGGAAAGAAAAAATGTCGATTATTTCCTCAAAATACTTTCTATTTAAGAAAACACATAAAAATGCTTATTAAAAAGTTGAAAATAAATAATGATAGGGCTTTTTTAAACAATATTTTAATTAAATTTTTTTAAGCTGACATAAATTGTAAAAATTCTTCAAGTAGCTAAAATGTGAAATTGCGCAAAGCGAAAAATTTCTACATTCTCATCATAATGAAAAGGTATTGGTTTTATGTGAAAACTAACTATCACGGATTTATTTAAATCTTCACGTTTCGAGACCCCCTGAAACAAAAAAAAAACAGGTTCTGAGATGGTGTCTGTCTGTCGTTGATATCGTCTGTATACCAGATAACTTTTGAAATTAGGTTCAAATTTGGCACACAGTTTTAGGCACCCGAAAAAAAGATCAAATTCGTTAAATTATAAATTTTTTTTCGACCCACGCTACTGCACTGTATTAAATAGCTTATCACTTTTCTAGTTCTACAATTTACAGTTGCTATATTTTAAATTATAAAATTCAAAAATTTTACAATCGTTGGCAATTACATACAATTTTTCAAGAAATTTACACACAAACTCGAAATAATAACTGAATGCCAAATATTTTTAATAAAGGCATACGACTGGAGTCGTATATAGGAGTAGTTGATTTTCATCAAAATCAACCACTCCTAATTTTCTGGCTGTGAAACGAGCTACATCTAAACATCCTTAATTTAATGTTTATTTTGTTAAAAACTTCGCGAAATTATGGTGCCTGTTCATAGCTTAAAATTACTGGTATACTCGTTAGGAAGAAATCTGCAAACATTTGGATATGCTATCTACAACAGATTTTTATAAGGAATATGAAGGCAGTACTGTTTTTAAATAGTTAAGAAAGGTTCTTGGTCATATTCGAAATAGGGCAAGGAAAAGCCTTTAAATAATCGAATATCAACTTATTTTTACAAGTGGAACTTTGATGCAGTTCATGATTTAATTACAAAATAGACATGATTTTCCAGCGAAGAACATAATTCACTTTGAATAGTCATAATTAGGTGATGCATATTACGATAAAATTATAAAGTTTGGAAAAGCGAGTTACGGAAAATAGCGATACTCATTAATCTCACTGCTTTCTCATATATTAATCGTATGTAAATTAGTTTGCTTATTTATATTCGGATTGGATAGACTGCACGTACCGGAAAATAACTTTTTTGCTGGTTATTTTTAATAAACATTCAAGAGTGATTATTATTATATATTTAGTACACTCACTACTTAAATATTATACTGTTTACTAAATATGTGTCATTTACACCAATTTATAATTTATCCTAACTCGTCTGTCGGATTTGAAGATATATTTTTGGAGTAAATTTGTCAGAAATAACTTTATACCTCCGTGAAATCAAATATTCTTTTGGGGGGAGGAGGATGGCGTGTGACCGGCCACAGGAGAGTGATCGGTCCCATAACTCAGTTTTTTCATGGTTGTGAAGGAAACTGAGAGCTATTGCCACCAGAATCCATATTTTTAATCGTAAAATATTGACTTGCATTTGCTTGATATCTACTTTATATAGATTCAACTGATAAGTAATTAAAACTTTGAAACTTAAGGTGAAAAGGAATTTCATTTACCTCAAAAAGAATCTTTTTGCATCAAACTTGATCTTTTTGCGACAAATTCGCGAAATCTTGCGGCCAAATAATTATGTTTTTGTAAAAAAGATATTCAAGTGGTTCAAAACAAAACAGACAAGAGGAAGATGCTTTTGTTTAAAAACAATTCGACCGGTAGGCACAGGAGAGTAATCGGTCACAGACCTCACCCATTCTATGGGTTAGTGGAGGTGGACAAGAATGGCTTGTAATCGCTGACAGAAGATTGATCAGTCACAGTCCTCGACCTTGCATATATATATAGTATATAATTATAGACTGTGTACTATAATAATAATACCGATAGAGAACTTTTTTCCCGTGCCGGCAGAACAGCCACTTATTTATATTAGTATCAGTGAAGGGAGAACGGAAATTTTTATGATTAGGTTTGCGAAACATATTTTTTCAATAAAATAGTAAATTAAAAAATCATTATCATTTTAAAAACTCACCTACGACGGTGGCAAGGATCAGTAACCCCAAAACGGCGGCAGTGAGTATCGCCGTGAAATCACCGAATGAGGAGCCTGCCACGGAGGAAGCATTACCAAGAGTGATGTTGGCCTCCATGGTCTTCAATTACATATTACCGATCTGTCATCATTTTTGCGACCGTCAGCCACGATTTTCTTTCACCTCTTTCACCAATTTCCCTATATCGAACATTTTTTGTGATTTCGCCATCACTTTGCTTATCCATTTTGCAACGGTTATTAAAATTCATTTTCTTCATTAATTCCATTGAAAGTTTTTATCAAATTTTTGGGAATAATAACACCCTCCAAAATTCTAATGGCCCAAAGATTCAACACTATTCACAGTTTCCCCGACCTTCAACAATAATCGGGAAATTTGTCAGTTTCCGGGACTCACGTCGCACTGGTCGTGGATGACGAACAGACCTTCGGAAATCGATGAATGGTCCTGCGTCAACATTTGCCGGGCGTCGGTTTCCAGCTTCTGAAAATGACAATTTATCATTTTTTCTAGGTGTCATGTCTCTTAAAAAAAAAAGATATTCAGTTGGGGCTATTGGTTGAGAGATTTTAATTTGGCTTTGCAGTCATAATTCATATTTCTATATTCCACAAGAGAGTTATAAATGCAATAATATTTTTTACCTAAACCATTCTATTGACATGAAAATTGATACATTCAACATCAATCAGTTAACCTCTTTCTTGAATACAAAATATATTGTTCAATTTTGTAAGCCATTCTGAAAGAATTTTAAGTTTGAAACACGTTCGAAATTGAGAGCTTTTAAATTGAATGAAATCCAAATTTCCATGTTATTCTAATTTAAAGGCAATTTCAGAAAGAATACAAATATTGCAGCAGAAAAAATGAATAAAGTTTCAATTTTGAATGCATTATTGTACTTTATATTTCGTAACATTTTGTTTTTTGTAAATTCAGTATTAAATGGGATCTCGGTACGTATTTACTTTTTATTTTCAAATCGTGATAAAAATTGTCATTGCGTATATAAAAAATGATCGATAAAATTTACTTAAAATATTCAGCATGACTGAGGATAGAATTTTCAATGAAGTGCTTATTTCCTGTGAGAGAAATTTCTACCTCAGCCAACTGTCAGTCTATTTTACGTCTGAGAATAATCCACATATCAACACGCTTCGTCAGAAGAGCAGGTTAGATATGCGCAGCAGCAAAATCCTCACTTCTGCTCTTGTAGCTGCTATTTGCACATTTTGCCTCCACTTTCGGCCTCGTGAGTTTCTCTGAATGAACGAAGGGCAAGCATGCAAGAGAACACCGTCTGGCAAATATTTGAATGTGTGAAGCAGAGTGTTAACTTTACCCCATACTAGCACCTCTAAATTCTGAACAAAATAACTAAAAAACAAACCAAAAATTAATTTTACTGAAAATACTACAATTTTAATTAAACTTGTCAATGATTCGTCTCTAAATCCAAATTAGTACAAAAATACCAATTGAAATAGTGTGTACTCGTTTGCCAATTGCCTTAGTAAGCATTTCTGCTAGAGGAACCAGGGAACGAAACTTATCGCCTAATTAGAACCTGTAACCCCTACTTTAGTGTGCGTTTGTAGCAGTAAAGCAGGCTTTAAATTCTTATTTTAGATTCTTATTTTAATTTGTTATTTTAGACAGATTCACGATTACAGGTTGGAGAAAAACTTAAGACTATACTTCCTAATTTGATTCTGTGGAACATATCATTTAAACAAATATAATGTCTAAATTGGAGAGTTCAATAGGATTATTTTTTATCGCTTAAGAAATGACTCAAATAAACTTATTAGGCATCATGTATTGAGTACAGTTGCACTTAGACGAATATTTATTTTAAGATTCAACCTAATTCTTATAAATAAATTATATAAAAACTAGAGGTTTGGACTCGTTTGTTCGAATTTTAAATACTTTGAATACGCTTGGAACATTGGATTTTTCGAAATAGAAAGAATCTAACTGTACATCAAACCGGCTTGATTTTCGTAGGTTATTAAATTTTTTCAAATAAAAACTACTCCTTTTTTGGCTCAATTTTTCTTTAAAAAAATATGAAGTAATTTTGATTTATAAAAACGTAATACTCAAAGGAAATCAGCTGGCTCAATGAAGGGTTTGATTTTTTTCTATTCTGGAAATATTAATGTTCCAAGCGTGTCCAAATTTGCATAAAAAATTCGAAGAACGACTGCACACCTCCAATAAAAAAACAATTTGCAGTGCTCACTTAGAGAAAAAATTACATTCTTCATTAAAAATTTTGTTTAAAGTTTTGATTGAAAATCGCCAAAAATTGTAAAGAAGGAATATTTTTTATTTCTAACAACAAATATTAGAAACAAACTAAGCCAATAGGCATTTTCCAATCGAAAGAAATTATTCGTTCCACTAAATTAAGTAGGAGACACGTAAATAGTAACACAGGTAGACATTAAAAGTACGACATGAATTATGCATGTTGTTTTTCGTAGATTTTTCGTCGCTGAATACGAATCCGAAAGCGAAATCGGTCCATCATGTCAGCCATTTGATATAATTAAAATAAAGCATGTAAGCCCTTTTTAAAATCTATAACCCGTCGGGTTCGTTCATTATTACTTTTCCAAAATAGCCAAAAACCGGGTTGCATGCCTTTGTGACCTTAATTATATCAAAATTTTGACGTGATGGACAGATTGCGCTTTTGGATCCGGATTTAGCGACCAAATTTCTACGAGAAATTATACGTCGCATTCACGTTGAACTTTTAATGTCGACTTGTGTAATATTTCCCTATTAGAAAATATTTCAGAAACTCTAAATTCTTTTTGTTTAGAAGCAAATATTATTAAATTTTTTTTCATGAAAACCAAAGATCTTAGAGAAAATCCTGCTCCTTAAATGTAGACCGAGAATACGAACAAATATTACATAAATACTGAATCATCATCAAAAAATATTTATTCGTGAAATAAAAATGTTTGCGAAGCTAAAAGCTAAAAATCTAACCAATAATTCTTTTCATTTAAAATATTTTTGCGATAATTAAATCAGATAATTCAGACCAGTGTGTCTTTGGATGTTCATAAAAATCGAATAACTCCTTATAGTAATATCAATATTATTATGATTGAAAATTATTGATTAGATTTTCAATATTCGAAACGGGATGTAACGCATCTGATAAGAAATTAGCGCAAACCTTAAGTCTCTTATTGTTAAGTTCGTAGATATCTCCATTCAACTTGTAAATATATTGCTATGATTGCTCAGCAATTACGTAATGTTTATCGACATTTTCCGAGTGAAACATAACTATTCACCTGACTGCAACATGATTTGGTAGAAAAATAATCTTTTTTTATGTCACATAGCTAATCTTGTAATTTATTGAAAACAGGTGTTGCTAAAGATGAAAAATATTTTGCGTGATAAATATTAATCTCAGACACATTTTCAGCATTTTCATTTAGGAAAAAATGATTTTCTGTACTTAAGCATTACTGAGAAGTATTCCTTTATATGCATATACATAGATAAAAGTTTGTCATAAGGACAACCGCAGGATTTCGCCGGGAGCGGTAAAATTTCAGCTATAACCACGCCTCGCGACCATGATGTAGGTGGTTAAAGTCTGCGACGTATTCAATACGATGATCAAGCAAAAGTCTCGTGCACCCTTAGGACACGGAGCGGCCCACGGACGACTGCCTTTTGCATTTTCCCCGCAAGTGTCTTAGCATTTTCTGGACACGCAGGGATACTTTTCAGGCTATTAGCCAATGAAACCTTAGCACCTCCAAGAGCGCTGATGATCAGGACGATTAGCTTAACAGAATATTCCGGGTAAAACCTTTGCAACTCCCTTATAAGGTCTTTATACCTATCTTTCTTTTCATTCTCCTTGGCTATGACGTTTTTTTCAGCTGGTGCCGAAAACTCGATAACGGACATGTTTCGTTTCTCAAAGTTGAGAAAAACTATGTCAGGCTTCGAGTGCGCAACAGAAACAACTGTCCAAAATATAAAGTTCCAGTATATGCGGCACTTCTCATTTTCGACAATTGACCCTATTTCCCCAGGAGTGTTTAGCGGAGCGGTGTTTCGGTGTTTGGGTGTAAGAGTGAGAGAGATGGTAATAAAGCACTCTTGGTGCCGCATTGTGCCTTTGGATGTAGGTCGTTCCCGCATGGGTTGGACAACTAGATAGTATGTCTCCTAGATGCTCGGGGTGTGCATGACACGCTCTGCAGCTATCATCGGGAATGTCTTGGCTCATAATGTGGCGACGGTATGCTAGAGTGGAAATGATACCGTCTTGACATGCCAAAATAAAACCCTCCGTGCCCGACTTCAATCCGGGTTATTTAAGGAAAGCAAATGTTAGCTCATACGACATCGACAGATACTCCACATTTCTGTGGAAGATGCCGTGCTTCTTCTTTTCGAGGAGCTGCTCGCTGAAGTTTTTCCCCTGTGCTTTCTTAATCCGGTCCTTCAGGAGTTAGTACTCGAGATGGATAAGATTTTATGTATTTTTCTCACCCCTGATCTTGAAGTCAAGGCCGAGTGTTTCAGCAGCCTTCTCCGCTGCTTTGTACAGAAACGCCTCTTTGCCCACCTTTTCGTGTTTTCTGACCATTTCAAGAAGAGCGTGTTGTCTATTTGCGACTATACGTGCTGTACCCAGAATTATCCTGTTTCGAAGACATTCAAGATTGAGTATTCCGCGACCACCTTGACGACGTGAGATGTAAAGTCGCGGAACAGAAGATTTAAGGTGCATGCTTTTGTTCATGTGCGTAACCTCTCGGGACCCGATATCGAGGGATCTGAGCTCGTTCTTCGTCCATAGAAGCACTCTGAATGAATATAATACTAGCGAGACGGCAAGCATGTTCGTCGTAGATACTTGGTTCCTCACCGACAGTTCGGAAGACCAAATCCGTCAGATGAGACGTTTCGATCTGCATCGGAGAGTATCTTCGCAGCTCCCTTTTAAGGTCTTGATACATCTTCTCCTTTTCTTGCTCCTTGGCAGTGATGTTGTATCCGGATGGAGCCGAGAACTCGATCACGAGTATAGTTCGTTTCTCGAAGTCTTGAAGAACAATGTCAGGCCTCGAGTGTGCAACGGAGACTGCTGTCCGAAAATCGTATTTGTACGTTAAAAGAAAACTTATTGCATGATATTACGTGCAAGTAATGTACAAAAGCCGAACTTTGGTGAATGTAAATACGTATAAAATTACCAATTATCAATTCTATAACAACAATCCATTTCAGCGAGGTTATGCAAATCGTTGTTTCAGTACACGTACCTCCCAAAGTTTTCGCGTCACAACCTGGGATTCCTAATTTTTTGAAAAAAAAAAAAATTTTTTTCTACATCATTTCGCACGTTTTTTCACTCACTTTATCAATTAATAATAAATCGTGCAGTGAAAAAATTTACTTGCGCACATTGGGCGCTAAACGATATTCACTCATGCGCAGGCGTACTTTCTCCGCTAGCCAACAAATTAAATCCTTTAATAGTTAAAGGAATTCTTTTCAAAGTCAAAAGAAATCGTTCATCAGCAAAACTACTTCCTGTTTGCATTTAACGGATAAGTCTTTGAACAGTGAAAAGATTCTATTGATGGACAAAAGAAATCGTCTTAATTTCAAAGGACGCATTCTGAAAGGAACGAAATTTTACTGTTAATAGACTTTTTCTTAGAGTGCATAAGTGATTATAATGTTATCCCCCCCCCCCATCATCCCTCGTTCACAACTGTAGAGAGAGAGAGAGAGAGAGAGAGAGAGAGAGAGAATTTTCAACAAAATACGTGAATTTTCTACCAAATATTTGAATTTTCTACCAAAAAAGCCCAAATTTTCCAAAAAAATTGTTGAATTTTAAAGCCAAAAGAACGAATTATATACAAAACGGTTAAATTTTCAACCCAAGGACATGATTTTTTAACAAAAAATATAATTTTCTGCTGAAAAGTTAAATATTTATAAAAATAGTTTAATTTTTAACCAAGTAGTTAAATTTAAGCCAAAAATATAAATTTTTAAGAAAAAAGTTAATTTTCAACCGAATATTTTAATTTTCTAACAAATTGTTGAACCCTCAACCAAACCAGATTAATTTAGAATAAAAAAGTTGCATTTCTAACCAAAAAAGGTGAATATTCAACAAAAAAGATTAATTTTCGACCAAGGAAGACGATTTTTTAACAAAATACATGAATCTGCAACTAGAAAAGATCAATTTTCAATAAAAAATATCAATTATCAACCAAGAATGGAATAGTTAGATTGTTAGTAAAAAAAATAATTCTCAACCAAAAAAAAAAACTAATTTTCAACAAAATAGTTACATTTCCAACAAAAGAGATGAATTTTCAACTAAAGAGTTCAACCCAAAAAATGATTTTTCATCTCGAAAGATTAATTTTCTAAAAATGGAATAGTTACATTTTTAACCAAGGAGGTGAATGGTTAAAGTTTCAACCAAAAAGTTAGATTTTCATAAAAAATAGTTTAATTTTTAGCAACAAAATAATATTAAACCGAATAGTTTAATTTTATATCAAAATTGTTGAATCATCAACCCAACCATATTCATTTAGACACAAACAGTTGCATTTCTAATGAAAAAGGATGAATTTTCAACCAAGAAGATTAATTTTCAAGCAGCGAGACGAATTTTTAACAAAATGCATGAATTTTCAACTAGACAAGATTAATTTTTAATAAAAAATATCAATCTCCAACCAAAAATGGAATAGTTACATTGTTATTTAAAAAAAATTAATTCACAACCAACAAAAAAAACGAATTTTAAACAAAAGAGATGCATTTTCACCTGAAATGATAAATCTAAAAAAAAAACAAGTTTTCAAGAAGAGTTCAGCTCAAAAGACAATTTTTTTAACCCAGAAGATTAATTTTTTTTAAATAAAGTAGTTCTGAATTTCTTACCGAAAAATATGTATTTTGAGCAAAAAAGTTGCATTTTCAACAAAATAATAAAAGTTTCAACCAAATACTAGAATTGTTAACCAAACGAGATGATATCCAAACTACAAATAGGGGAGAGTAAGGGAATGGTGTCGGTGCGGGGCTGGTGACTATTACAAATAACCCCCGTATTTTTCGATATTCATATTAGTTTTTCACATAAAATAGTTTTCTCTGTTTAGAAAAATAGTGATTTGATGCAATTTCTCTTTTAAAATTCACGTCAGAAGAGTAATTCAGAAAAAACAGTTCTGGCGGAAACCGATCGAAAAGTCGCGCCGCGGCGCGCCCATGTATTTCATCTGGGAGTAAGAGGTTATAATTGCTTTCGCCACATACTTTACTTTGATTAATAATAAAACATTAAATTAGCATTGAAAATGCCTGGAGTAATTTTTTTTCGTTACATTACACTTTCCAGAATGATTATATTATATAATTTTTATTTTGCAATGTTTATATTGTTTAAATAAACGGCAGTGATATGACGGTCTCCGTACCCCAATTTATGGGGTACGCTGACTGAAATGCAAACATCCATTAATTAATTCAGTATCAAATAATGAAGATATTAAAAAGCGGTTCAAGGTAATAACATATGTTCCCTTGTAATATAAGCTTCACATAAAAAATACACACATCAAAATCACATTTCAATCATAATGTATAGGGCATTAAACTCAAAGCGAGACCTCATACCACACTCTCCCCTTAGCAAATTCTAGAAATGTACATAAGGTAAATGCACTAGTAATCGTGACCTTAAGCCAAATTGAAAATTAAAAATGCTTATAACTGTATTAAAAACACAATTCTTATTTTTAAAAACGGCTTAACCAATTAAAGCAGATATAGGAAAACTCGATTTTGATCACATCGCATGATATTTGATTGGAGTCAATTTTTACTCACGATTAAAATTTAAATTATGCAAATGCGTTAGTTATCGTCAGGCACGTAACCAAGTATTGACACGAGCAAAGGATACCAATTTGATGAAAGGATATTTAAACGTTAGTTTGTGTGGGTTACATGCCCTAAAATGATTAATTATTCTTGAATTCATCGCTATTTGCCCAAATGACGTGACATAGAATTCACAATTAATTGACCATAGTGAGCGTATAGAACAGTCGCTCACAATTGTATTTGTCTATAAACCGTATATTTTACCCTTAATAGAATTTTAATGTGGCCATGCAATTTGCATCACTGCTACACTAACCGAGTCGAGGAAAGTTGTCAATTTGAATTTCCATTTACCAGGCGCAGGTCGCTACTACACGGCCATACGATTTCATGAAAGTGATTAGCTCCAAGTTCCAAACTTGATAAGTCTCCGAAAAAGTGGTGAAGTGGAATTTTTTCTATTAGTCTTTATTTCAAAGCCATGCAACAAAGTTCGTTATCCAACTAAATACGTACTCACCGTATAGACGAGACGCATTATGAGCTGTCACGTGCTCATTTCCAATTTGTTCGTGAAAAACGAAATTATCTTGCTGGTGCTGATAATTGCCTATTACAATCGTGGTTGTCGCCAGCATGAGGAGCAGCCTTGATTCCCAAGCTGGTTCCGGTAACATCCTCTTCCAACTTTCACATCCCCTATAACTTACACTTTACTCTTTTATCTCGATTGTGTACCAGACCTTTGCGTCACTGAAAACAGAAGGTACAATATTATTAATGACCATCTTCGCGGTTGTAGGGCATTACTGGACTGTTTAGAATGTGACAAGAGATGTATTATAATATTATGTGCTCAAATATTCAATTGCCGTTTTTAAATTTGAAGTAAACTAAATTAAAAATGATGTGTATGCAAATTTTGAGTATAGAGAAATTAATTGTTGAAACACATGCACCTAGTGTTTGATTAATTATCAAGGCGCATGTATAGCATACGCAAGGGGGTTGATTCTGATGCTGTTCATAAATAGCTATATGTGATACTAGTGCGGAAAGTAGGCGATTGCCAACAAGTGTGAAGCCGGCAACATGAGCTGAAGGCAAATGTTGCAATCACGCGCATGCATGTCTACCGCGCCACTTCGCAGAATAGATGCGCTCTAGTGTTCGCATGCGTCAATAATATTCTCGCACAGTGTGCTGGATTGACGCACTTTGAACATCATTTAGACGCATGGAAATATGCAATATACAATATGGATTCAAGGTCAGGTAACTCCGTGTAAAGAAACAAGTTACGGTTCTTCTGTAACAAAAATCAAGTTAGAGTTGCTCTGTATATAGAAACAAGACCATTTTTTAATAGCCCAATTTTTCGAAATGAAATAATGAAGCAAAAAGTTCTGCAGCACGTAATAAAATATCAACATATTCTATGCAGTAGTACATTTTGCCGAGAATTCCATAAAATTTGATTACCTGCTGTAGAGCGGCCTGGATTGTTTATTTTTCGCCGAATTTCCGAATGTCACAATCGATAAAAGTGGATTTGATTCCATATATGAAACAACGCAAACATGTTTTTTTTTTATATGAAATAACTGTAACTTGTTTCTTTATACGGACTTACCGAATTTGATTCCATATTGCATGGCACAGTCAAAATGTAATTACCGCTTTTTTCTTTTATACCGCAATTTAGTATGAACAGGGTTCCACCATTTTCATACAGTTTTCGAGAGTTTGATTTTATTGTTCTTCGAATCGAAAATTACTCACAGTTGTTTCAAAAAATATCGTTTATAATACGTGTAGAAATACAGTTATACTCTTGTAAAACCTGGAGGAATTTCCGTCCGTATTTCTACGACTAGTTTCTGGGTCGTCTTCGGCTTGCATACAACTTGCCTTCGACCTGACTCAGGCTCTTGTAGTAAGATTAACATATGCCCAGAACTGTCTATTTTTTTTACTTGTAACAGAGTTGCAAATCGTCGCGTATTTTTTGTACAATTATTTATAACCAGCGTAAATTTGAATATTTATTAGTTTAATATCTTCGTTGAATATTAAGGTTATTTTTCTTCGGACAAAAATCAATAAAACAATGATTAAACAATAAATTAAAATCAATCAGGGAATTTTTCATAATATTTGTTATCATCAATAAGATTTGCTGATTTTTCTATACATAATAGTTACAACATCAAACTTCTTTTTTGAATATTTAGTGCTGACGTGCGATTTACACTGTTTTTCTAATGTTTTGTTCACTCACTAAATACTCTTCGCATAAAATGCATATTTATTATACACAAATCTTTCTCTTAATCGTGAGCTTAAAAATCAAATATTATAAAAGTGTTTGATTAGTCAGGTTAATACTAAATTTAAGTTATTTATAGATTTAATTTAATTGATCTCAAATAAGCCAATAGTCACCGAGTACAGTCTTATAGCTAAACCAGGATCCAACCGTCACCTTCCTTTCATTTCATTATTGATAGAAAGAAATAATTTGTTATTAAATTTCACCTGTTATTCCTCGATTCAGACGAAATTAGATAATATATAAAATTACATTATTGATTGGACCGAAATTATTTTGTTTAACTTGCAGGCACGAATACGAACAAACGTTTCGGTTTTATATAAAAAAATCTCTCATGAAGATAATAACCAAAATGGTTTCCATGTTAAAAAAATGGTTATAACAATATTAATTATTAATGTATTATTAATATTATTTACGTTTATGAAGTGTATGAAATATAAATTCTTCAGTTCATGAACTGCTATCAGAATGTGTGATAATCTACAGTTACACTATCTGTCCAGAATTCTTAGCCGCTTAATGAAGTGCGAAGTACCTTTAGACTGTTTCGCTATCCGGCTGACTATACTAGCCATTTCATGAAACGACTAACGTGCTATCCAGCGCAACGTGTAATAAAATTCAATGAATATAATTTTGAGTAATCATAACTTAACCCTAGGTTTTTATTAATTGTTTAAATAATATTATTCTTCAAAACCATGATTTTCACTCCATTGATTTCAGACAAGAAAACAATATCTTTTGACATTTTTAATATTATTGAATTATACATAGATTTTTTCAAAGTAAAACATGTTCCAAGGCAAAGAGATAATTAATTTTAAGCAGAACAATCAAGTGACTAAAATGTCTGTTCAGATAAAAACTAGAGCATTCTTGCGTGTAAAGTAATATTTATTTGAAGCAAATAGAACATATTTGTTCTGCCTAATTTCGTCGTAATGTTTGATAATAAGTATGAGAAGGACAAAAACCAAAGGCAGCAGTTGAACTTCACAGTGACACTACCCTATGTTCTGCGATGCGTTAATCGTTGCATGAAATGCCTAGAATAGTTAGACAGATAGAAATAGATATATTACACTCGCTGTCTGAAGGTTTTTGCGCATTTTATTAAATGGCTAGAAATTTAAGACAAATATAGTGTATATCAGTCGATCATTAGACAATCTGCTAGCAATTCATGCGCTGTCTAGATATTTCATGAAATCTGTAGTTACACTAAATGGAGGCCTGAGATTGAACGTTTTTAACAAAATACGGAATGGTCTACCCGATCGACATCAGACGGCTTTGTACATTCTCATTACTACTTTCTGATGATGACAACCGACGCTCAGTCGAAAAATTTAAAATATGTGACTGCAGGATTTTGCCATTCTTATGTTAAAGACACCTTTTTTATGACCAGTAAACCACATATTATTATTTCAACATCAACATTTAACAATACCCTGGTCAACAGCTTGACATCTTTTTGAAATTAATCAACAATTCGGCATAATATATATACTAAATAGAAATGGAATTTTGAAGAGCATAAGAAATGGTCTACCCGATCGAAATTAGACTTTTTTGCACCTTTCCGTTACTGATGATGACCGCCAACGCGGCACTCGGTCGAAGCTTTAAAAATACGTGATTGTGGGATTTCCCAAATCATACATTAGACACCCTGGTCAGCACCTTAATATATATATATATTTTTTTTCTTATAAATAATGTTTTCGAGTTTTACGGAAATTTAATTGGTTATGGGACCTCTACAAAAAGATCGAACTTTTTTCTAACCGCACTTTTTCCTCCCGAATTTCTGTAGTAACTTTTGAGCGTCTTTAAAAAAAATTCTCTGAGGAATCGTACGAGTTTACGGTCTGAACGCGTAAGAGACGTGAATCGCATATTCAATAGGTATGCATATATATATATATATATATATATATATATATATATACATTTTGCGATCCGTCGGAACAACCCGCTCCCTTCCCTTCTGCATACATTCTACTCGTACTTTTTGTAAAGCGGGTCAAATTTTCGCATGGGCGAGGGAATTAGCTTTCCTACTCGGGGAGCTAAAACTTTTTCCTCTGTTACCCTGTACGTGAAATAATTTAATTATTCCAAACAGTTCAGATAGGGCTCTATTATATAAAAAGAAGAAGACAGTTCATGAATATTTTCTGCTTCTTTGATCGGTTGATAGTCCGTGACTTCCATGTGAAAGAGTTCTCATTTCTATTCTGTGAAAGAGAGTAATTATATTTTTTATATAATTATAGAATCAGTATATTTGTAGAATGATTCGCAACAAAACACTGTGTTTCAGCTAATGAGTTTTCTAGAAAGGAAGTAATTAATCCTTTCAAGCATAGAATTTTGTATGTATGAAAAGCGATTTGTTCTGCATCTAATAATTACTTCAGGATGTGAAAAAGCAAAAAATATCAACATCAGAAAAATATAGATTTTTCGGTCTTTTCACATTTTTTTCTCAAAAATTAATAACGATTTTTTTATTTGAAAACCAGCATATGGAATCGCAAATTTATTGATGAAATCAATAAATATTTTTTCAATCTTATAGTGTCAAAAATAACTTAGTTATACGGGAAAAACTGCAAAAACCAAGGTGGTAAGTATACTGACCACCGTGCTTGTAAGGGTTCAAGATTATTTGTAAATACGATTATTTTAAGAATTGTATGTAGTACTAAGAATATATATATAGTTAAAAGTTTGTCATAAGGACAACCGCAGGATTTCGCCGGGAGCAGGTGCTAATCTTAAAAATTGCAGAAGGAGGTCACGAATCTTGGCCATTGATCTGGGGACACTCTTTTGAGCGCCCTCCAGGTAGCCTCCCTGAAGAGGTCATACTGCTCCGTAGTGACCATTGAGTCCGGGTAATTGCCATCGGCCACCACCATCGTCAGGGGGTTAGTCCTCTGAGCGGCCGTCCGTCCAGCTCCCGACGACTCTCTGTTCCTCGGCTGCTGGGCTACTCTGTGCCTCTTCAGAGTCTTAGCCACCCCCGGTGGGGTGTCCTCTGAGCCCCTACCTCTCTTCTGGGCCTCATTGCTGGATATCGGCTCTGTAACTGCCGACATTCCAGGTCTTGCAGCTGCTCTGCTAGCTTGCTGCGCTTGCCTCTTCAGTCTCCTTTTTAGGGAACCGTTGAGCCGTTTCTTTTTGTTGGGGGACTGATCAGCCTTTTCCGTTACCATCGCCTCGCTCAGAGGGACCGTCAATCCCTCAGCTCCCGAGGGAGCTGGGGTCACAGCTGCCACCTGAATTTGGCTTGCCGGAGAGACAGATGGAGAGGAGAGGGTTGTGTTAGACCCTATAAGGCCCGACCCCTCTCCCCTCTTCGCCAATTCCCTTCCTCCTTTTCCTTCATTTTGTTTAGGCGTGTTCATTTTGATCCCACGTGAAGCTAGGGAAATAAAAGGTCCGCCCCTGCAGAGCCCCGCATGCAGGGGTAAGACTGAATACTCGTGGAGGTCTTCCGGTGTCCCCGAGAGGCTGTTAGGATACATTCGTAACCCCTAGGTGCAAAAATTCCACGAGCATGACCACTCTACGCTCATGGCTTAGGAGGGTGTTCACATTGAGTGAGACGCTCAATGTTCAAATATCCGTTTCCAGACCACCATAACAAACGAGGGCTGTTTCTTGGTCGCTATACGGGTTACAGGTCATTCCTGTCCCGATTTCAAAGCTGTAAATCGGTCCGGGAGGGGCCTCGGCCCAGGGATCCAGAAGGCCCGTGTTAGCTAAGCTCTTTCACCCTACTACCATACCGTAATCACGCATACCAGGAGAGCCCGTTTATAGGGATCATTTTCCTCTCAACCAGGAGAGCCCGTTTATAGGGATCCTTTTCCTCTCATCCAGGAGAGCCTGTTTATAGGGATCCTTTCATTCATATCCATACGCATGCAGGCCGAAGTCCTTTCGACCCCCATGTCCCACATGCTCAAGATTCCCCACCAACTACAAGGTGTTACAGCCCCTAGGGGAGGAAACATTACGTAATTATTTCAACAATCACTTATTGTTTATTCTCAAAATTTCTAACAATTGGCACAGAAATGTCCAGTTTTTTCTCAAATTGGTATCCTATGCTACTTTTTGTTGAATAATTATATAATTTTGATACGTATCTTTTAATGTTTGATAAATTTCTATTTGTGTAAACAATTTTAATTTGCTCAAGCAGTTTTTTCCGATGACTTTGAAAAAATAAAATAAATTACATATAATTATTTTTCTGACTGTATAGTATATAGAAAGAATATATTAACTATTTTTAATTGTTTGAACAAATATTACAAATATCAGATAGTTTTCTATTAAAAAATGTGAATCAATAATATAAAATATTACACATAGAACTATTTTCGTAAATATATTTTAACATATATTTTTTGTGTCTTCCATTATGTCAGATTGATATTCATAAGACTTTCAAATGCCGTAATGAAATATAATCTAAACAGATTTCATATGTAGTCTAATTACAACGCTGCTCACAAAATATTATTTTTTGGCCGTACGGAAAATTCGTTATTCGGCGTCCATAGAGCATGAGCGAAATCCCAAAAATGTTGCGGTATTTGAGGTCGATTCGTTTTTTCTCCCATATTATCCGAAGACGACGCCAGTTTACAAACTGAATTGAAGTTGGATGTAGATGACCGCCAGATGTCTCTGAAGAATACTGTCGGGTATCGCCGCCAAATTTTTCCTTGTTTCCCTTTTTTTTCAATTCCTCACAGCTACGCTGAAAATTACTTTTTATCTCTCCAATTCACCCCACGTAAGCCTACTCACCTCCCAGGCTTCCACCCTCACACTCCACTTACAATTTCCACACAAATTCCATAATATCCTCTAACCACCTGTCTCTGAACACGTTCTCACTTCCGCCACCAACATGCAAGTCCGGATAGGTAAAGATAGAACTATTCTATCTCCCTCAATAGGTCACTCCTCTATCACATCCTAGTTTTTGTCAATTCACGTCAATATTTGTCTATTCCTTTGTAAAACTAAAATCCCATCCACCTTTTTCAATATCCTCTTCTCTATCTCATTATATCATACATCTATCAACGTTTACCTTTTTCTATCTATTTTTCAACGTAAATTCACGTCTATCTTTTTAAATATTCTCTTCTTTATCTTATCTTATCCTTTATTAATATTTTTTTATCTCTGTTAATCTAAAATCTCTTCTATCTTTCGGAATCTCCTCTTCTCTATCTCATCGTATCCTAGATCTATCAACGTCTATCTTTTTTTATCGATTTTTCAATCTAAATTCACATCCTACCCTGTAACTATTTATGTTAATCTATCCAAGTCAGCTTGAAGGCTATACGAATCGACCACATGTATCAAAATATTGATTCAAATAATATATTTGTTAATGAGTATTCCATAAATGTCTCGACCTATTTCATTTCTTCTTTCCGCTTCTTTTGTTAGTTTCTGATTGTTTTTGTACGTTAAAAGAAACTTTTAGAGTAATTTAGAGTAATTTAAAGTAGTTCAAGTAATTTTGAGCGATTTAAATTGAAATTAAGTTATTTCAAGTAAACTAAATTCAAGTTCTGGCAGAAAAGTCGCAAAAAGTCGATTTTTTTCATCGTTTAATCGAGTTTGAAAGTCGACGCGTAAGAAGTCGATCGAAAAGTCAAAAGTGGACTTTTCACTGCGATTTACTAACCCTAAATCGGAACTGACTAAAAAGTCGCCACGAGCGAATGCCTCGACCGTCTGAGAACAGCGCTGCGGCGGCAGTAACAACTAATCGACCTATCGATGTATCAATTTATCGAAGGTCGTCGCTGGCGCACGAGAATTCCAATGAACTAAAAATTAAAAGATTGTGAATGGGTAACAACCATAGTTAAAATAAAAGTGTTGTGCAGTCGGCCTGTGTTAGTATAGTTGGTAACTGTTCTTTTGAGGAGTGTAACAAAAAATAATTTCAGAGAAATTTAATTGTGTTACAAAAAAGAATTAAAAGAAAGGTAAGAATACCTTATAAGGGAGTTGCGAGGGTTATACGCGAAATATTCTGTTAAGCTAGTCGTCCTGATCAGCGGTGCTCTTGCAGGTGCCAAGATTTCACTGGTTAACAGCCTGAAAAGCATCCCTGCGTCTCACCCCCTCCCCATATTTTCTTCCAATGACTAAAAACATGATCTCCATCAAATTTTAGCGAAATCAGTTAATATTAACACGCGCCTCAAAGCACTTAAAGTTTCTCATGCAATTACCATGCGGAAAAGTAGCGTCCAACTTCAAATGGATGTATTTTTTTTTATATTTCACCGGAATCATTTGGCTCTGTGCAATTGTTATCTTTAGACTATGTTAAAAAAAAACATCTAAACGAAATTTTTTTTTCAAATTTACAAAATGTCGGACACCTAAATTTGAACCAAAATTACAATTTCCACAATTGATAACAAAATCTTGTCTAATTTATACAAAAGGCAGATTTATTTATAAGAAAGAACGTGATGACAATGAAAACTCAAAATTTCGAAAAAATTCAAGATGGTCGCCAAATTATTTTTTTTACTTATTATTTTTTTGTTCCGCGTTAACGTCTTTTCAGGTGTCAATTGGAATACTACATTATTGCAACGAAACATTTTTTGGAATGTTAGAAAGTCGAAATTTTGAATAATTCAAAATTCGTTAAAACTCTTCTTTTTGAGCTTTTCATCCTAAAATCTACAAATTTTGAAGAAAAATCAATTATTTTGTTACAGAGCTTATGTTTGGAAGTAGGTCTCGAAATTTTCACTAATGTAAAAACGGGTACTTTATTACTGTTTTCAAAAAGTTACGTAATGTTTATGAATTTAAATACAATATGAAATATATAATCAGAAATTTAGAATAAATTATACATTAGATTAAGAATAGATTTTCGTCTTACATTAAGAAATGACTTTACATTTCTTACATTAAGAAATGGTTTTCTGCTCATCCGGGAAGCGACGGCGATAATCACTTACGACTTGTAGTAAATACTGCTTTTGTTCTTCGTTTTTTTTTAACAATTTGTTTTAATCAGTTATTAATTTGACCCCTCCTCCCTCTCTCTGTTGTGTCGTTCACAACCTTCACATTTTTCAACTTCTGCAGACTTTGATGGAAATCTCCGAGCACTGCCCAGTCCACTGGACCTTGGCTAATAAAGGAACTTAGAATCCCGAACCGTTCAAAGAAATTCATAGTCTTGACTGAAACCAAGTCTTCAATCCCATTTTGTACGAACTCTGGAACATCCTTTAGTTGAATAATCAATCGTTTACAATCTCCAAAGGAAGAATCAGATTTCAGACTTTCGACCATTTTCAGCTTGGTTGCAGCAGGTACTCATGAATCGAAGAAAGACAACCCTACCGTTTTTGATGTCATGTATCAGAGATGAGCACAAAATGTTTTCACAGCTACGCGGGATATATTGCAATCCATTTTGTCATATTCAGAGAGATTTCCTAGAAACTCAAGATCACGATAAGGCGCTTATAAAGCGTTAGACGCGCAGAACCAAGCCTCAAGGTATAAACGTATGATGAAAATACAAACGTCCTGGCAGGCTGTCTTCTAAATTGCTGTGAGTTGGAATTCTTCACGAAAAAGGAACAGCTTGATACAATAAATCGCTTTAGCCATCTATGTTGCCTGATGCATAGCTCCAGGGTGAAGAAAATTTATGCCCCGCGGTGTAGAACCTTCCAGAAAGATGATTGTCAACTCGAGTAGCTCTTTATAATCTTCTCTACAATAATGTTCCACCAGAGATTTCAGTGCAAAGTTCATAAACTTCTCCTTGATATCCTTGAGTGTCGTACGCACGTAATCATTTTGTATTCCAGGTCTAAAGAGAGCTTTTTTCATGCTATCCCATGACTCCTGGAACCATTTGAACAGTGGTACCGTTGGTGCTGATGACGTTCCAAACTTCACATCGAAGACGCTTCTTAGGACTATCTCATAAATATGATGCCTGCTAATGAAATAAGAAAGATCACGCTGCAGTTGCTATTCCAACAAGATGCAAGCACCATTTAGCCGTCCTGTATTCGATGCAGTCGAATCACAGCAGAGAGCCTGAACTTACCCGTCTCAATGCCATTCCTTTAAAGTTTCATATACGACATCAGCTTGTTCTTTACCTGTTTCTCTAGGCAATTTTGGAACACCAAGAAGTTTTTCACATACCAGTGAACAGTATATATCTGAAAGTCAGTATTTGCGAACTGACTTTTAACTTTTAAAGTACATTCTCGACGGATGCGTTGACGACCTCGGTGTATCGAGGATCTATTTATTATCAGATCATTGCAATTATGCCCTAACGCTTCAGCAGTTGAGATCAAAATATGCACTGCATCCCTATCGCTAACTTTGCATTTGTCGAATGCTGCTACAAGTTTCTCAGTGAAAGTAACTTCTTTTTCTCTCCTCTTTATTTGAGAAGGTAAAAACGTTCCTAAATGATGTGCCTGAAGTTTTAAAAATTTATATGATTCAGCGACTAGAAATCTATAAGAAATCCGTCCCTTTGGTATTGGTAGATTAATAAGAACCAAGACGAAAATTAGGTTTTTTCCGTGAATTATATTGAAAGCAATATTTCTGTTGTCTAAATTGTGAAGTAATAGATTTTTTCTGCACGCGCACTCTTTCATTATTCACTGGTTTTCTAGAATGACAGAGTTAGTTTAATGAAATTGTCAAGAAGTTGCTGATATCGATTTTCTCTCTCTTCCAGTCAATACCAGTCATATATCCAGGTCACCCTTTTTGTCTCTGGAGAAGCAAAAACTGCTTTGTCTTCTTCTATTCTTATAATTTTTAACGCAGTAGCATGTGCAATATCAAAGCGGTCGTTTAGAGTGTCCCTGAATGCAACCCTCTTTTTCTATTCTACCTCGCTCTCCCTTGTTGAATTTCTCTTTAGGTTTCTCAATTTATTATACAAGTCTTGCAGTTTGATACCAGTGATAAATTTCTTTAGTTGGAGTTCGTGCCTTCTGCCAAAAAATAAGAACTTTCTGTATTGTTAGCTTTGTACTTTCTTGCACTGTTTTTCCACATAATTAAGGTTGAAGAATAACTCTCAAAACTCGTCTATTTGATGGCAACTTAGAAAAAACAATATGACTTGTTATGTTTCCAAGTAAAAAGACATTTTTTCTAAGATTCTTTTCTATTTTCAACCATTTTAACATGGACTTAAGACTGAAATATATTCTTCTCTTATGAGTGGTAACGAATTATTACTTATATCATTATAACCGAGTCGAGAGACGAGATGGCATTGACAATGATCAAGTTCGGAACTGACTGACTGGAATGTTGGAAAACGCACTTCCAGGTTCAGTCGTAAGTCAGATAACCTTCTTCCGTCAAGCTCAAAGTACTTATTTTAGAATACAGGTAAATATCCGGAGAGTTGCTAGGTTACAAAATATCTTTCAGACGCGCCTACCTGAGCTCTTCGGTGGCCTGGCCCTATAGACAGATGTCCGAATCCCTTTAATTGCTTTATTAATAGTAATCCTAATATTTGTCACTTTTGTACTCGGTGCCCATTTTTACATTAGTGAAACTTTCGAGAACTACTTCCAACCATCAGCTTAGTAACAGCATAATTGAATATTCCTCAAAATTTGTAGATTTTGGGACGAAAAGCTTAAAAAAGACGAGTTTCAGAGTATTTCATGAGGCAACATTTTGAATTTTCCAAAATTTTGACTTTCTCACATCCCGAAAAATGTTTCTTCGCAATAATGTAGTCTTCCAATTTACACCTGAAAAGACGTTAACGAGAAACTGAAAAATAATAAGTAAAAAAAAAATAATTTAGCGGCCATCTTGAATTTTTTTAAATTTTCAGTTTTCATTGTCATCACGTTCTTTCTAATAAATAAATCTGCCTTTTGTATAAATTTGATGATATTTTGTTATCAATTGTGGAAATTGTAATTTTGGTTCAAATTTAGAGTTCCCACATTTTGTGAATTTCGCAAAAAAAAACGTTTTTGTTCAGACGTGTTTTTTTAGCATAGTCAAAAGAAGGGGGGTGAGACCTAGAAAACTTGAAAGAAAAAACCACCCAGTGTAAACAAGGACCACCCTAGTCCATCACATACTGCAACCACATATCTCACAGTCGTGAGACGTGGTTACAGCTGAAATGTTACCGCGATTTTACCAGGAGCGGGTGCAGTTTTGTAGGCTGGCACCCGCTCGCGGCGAAATCCCGCGGTTATCCCGCGGTTAATATCGCGGTTATTATGACAAAGCCACCGAAAGCGTCCTCGGGTTGCGGATAGACGGTCCCTATACCAAGGGTTTCTGCTGAATATGGCTACAATCCTTAATAAGTAGTCGCGGACAATTGTCCAGGGATGATCCCGAACGAATAATCCCTACGCGGAGGCGTAGCAACCGTGCCGAAAGCTAAATGGCACCTGGGCGAGGTGTCTTAAACGGTGACTCTGGGATACCGGGCGACCTCTCAAGAGTATGCTGCCTTATCCTTCCATGCGGGCCTCTACAAGGATGGAAGAAACCCTTTCCATAGCTGCTCGTGGGAACAACAATGACACCACCAAAACACCAAAAAGTTGTAGATGCGGTTCAAAACGATCGAACGCGCTAAATAAATACCATGAATATAAATAATATAAACATTCTATAAAGTTTGAAGTGGATTAGTGATGACCCTCAGAGACCATTAAGACATCAAAAATAGTCTGGTTCCATCTCACGAGCTAGACATACAGAACAATTTGAAATTGTCTTGGATTGGTCTTTACCCAAGACAAAATCAAGACCAAATATTTTTGCCCGGGAAGTAGGCACAATAATCGTTCTTTTAATTCAGTTACAAGGCACAATAGAAGCGAAATTTTTAATATAATATCGAAAAACGATATTTATAATATTTTTTAAAATAAATAGTAGTTTTTCAGTAAAGTATTTTATTACTTTTGAAATAGGAAAAATATCGACGATGGAAATCCAAAAGAGGTAATATTTGGTGTTCCCACGTAATAAACTCGAAAACCCTTTAAGAATTAGGAAGAGAAATTTTGCATGCTTCTTGCTAGTACAGAGTAGAGAGAGAATGGCTTCTTGCGAATTCTAAATTTTGTAGGCGGCAATACACGTCAGCTCACCCCAAGAAGCAGACTATAATAAGGATAAAACGAACATTTTTTAGCGGCAACGGGAATGTAGCAAAAATTCCTCGAAATTATCCAAGCGCCAAAGGAGAAGAATTCAGCTTTAAAAAATGGAGCAACAATGGCAAGTGAGGTCTTTCATGCGGTCACGAGGTTCCCAGGTCTTTGAAGATTGCCGAAAAAGGGAAGTATTGTTTCAAATGATTCGAAAATAAAGTTATTGTTTTCTTATGGAAATACATTTCATCTCTCGCCAACTTAACGAATAACGGGTCTTGGAAAGTTTTTAAATCATTAAAGTCTGGCGACCTTCCATGAAAATTCCCAGCAGGTTCATATCTCACGTGAGTCTTGGAGAAATAATTGAGCTTTCTTCATTGCTTCACTATCTGCGTCGCTTACATTGCAAGGAACTCGTAAGACTCGCCTATGCCGCTCGAGGATATTACTTTAGAATTTCCATAAGAACACTTAACTCAGGCTCGGCAGTGCGCTCTGTGGGCCAAACATATTTTTCAGACTCTTTTAACATTCCACATTTCAAGTAAGTGCTTCCCCTCAGGCCAATACGAATCTATTCGAGCCCATACCTAATTCAATGCAACGTGTTCCTTCTTCAATCTCCCCCCCCCCCCAGTACTCGCGCGTTTACGAGGATCAGTCGAGTTGTACTACGTATTCATGAACTGCATTTTCCATGAAAACTACCTTCGAGTAGGAACCGCACCCGTTAGTGGTATACGAAAACCTCCTTCGAGGCACTCGAACCGTCGCTTCACTATCGAACTTTTGATTATCGAACTTCGATAAAGATAAAGAGATACAACAAGTTTCTCTACATGCCAATTGCCGATTTCACTCACATTTTTTAAAGCGAGAAATGAAAAATAAAGGGTGGCGTTCCAAAGAAAACATACACCATTTTTGCACAAATTAGATTACTGACATAAAAATTCATTAATTCCAATACACATTGGGACAAAATTATTTTTATGTCATTTTTTTTAACTTTTTGCATACTAAAAAAAATATGTAGTTTTTTTTCGAAAGTCAAAATCTGATTTTTAATCATCGTCCAAAATTGAAAAAACATGCGCCTCGAGCAGAAAAATCTTCCCCTCCATTTTCTCGGAACTTAATGATATTTTTTGATTAAACTTTTTCCGCATCGATTCAGGAACTCAATAGCTAGAAATCAATTAGTTTTCTAAAATTGAAACTTGAACTATTTTAAGTTTAAAGTGGAATAAATCGTTTGTTTCCTTTTTAAAATAACTCATGCTTTGACATTTCAAAGAATGTTTATCACGTATATTTCTTAGCGAAAAACTCATATGTGAATTTTTTCTGCCTCAACCCTATAATTTAGTGATATTAGTAGATATAAGTACTGAAAAAAATGTCCCGCTGTGCGCACGGCCCTCTTCATTCGTAAGTTTTTGGACGCGTCTATGTGGCACGTTCGCCGGATCTCGCGCTTCGCGCTCGGTCATTATGCTTCCCCCACATTTGTGCATAGAAATTTTTTATATTAAAAGTCAAAATATTCACAACTGTACTTTGGTAATTGTAACTTCCCTTTCACTAAAGCTCCTTCGGGTTTAACAAATACATTCTCATCACGTTTCTCGCGCTTCGGACTCGAATAAAGTATGTCTAAAACGCGAAACAATTGATATTACGTTGAATAATATTATAAATAAAATTTATATTACATTATTGGATTTACCTACGCCCGGGACTACTTATTTAAATATTGCAAAATAATGTACAAATTTCAGTATTTATTCTTATTTTTACATTTATTATTTGACTCCTTATTCTGCATTAATCTTTATTCACTCAGAGAAAAAGTTGTCCTGAAATAAAAGTATCATCCTCTTGTCTGTTTTGTTTTGAAACACTTGAATATCTTTTTTACACAAAGAGAATTATTTTGCTGCAAGCATAGGTGAAGTTTGTTTCAAAAGGTTAATGTTTGCTGCAAAAAGATTCTTTCTGAGACAAATGAAATTCCTTGTAACCTTAAATTCAAGAGGAAATTCCATTTGTGCCAAGAAGCATCATTCTGATACAGGAGGAAAATTGTCTGACTGTTAGCAGTAATTCATTGCTAAATCCATAAATATTAGTCATAGAGGACTGGATAATGAACCTGACCTGACTTTTGGGGCCACAAAAGAGTATACCAAAGGAAATTATGATTATAAAATTCCTTCGAAACAGAAAAAACTGGAAAACTGGAAAGGTCCAAATTCAAATGAATCTAATACCTTCTATCATAAATGATGAGAATGTAAAAATTCAAAATTCACAGCCAAACTATGAGTGCTGTCAAAAAATGTGTAAAGGAAATTCTGTAGGTCTTTTTAAAATGAGAAACTTTTCTGTTGGACCTTTCGTCGTATTTTGCGTTTTTAGCTATAAATTAAAAAGTTTGAATTTTTTATGTCGTTTTCCGCCACATGTTGGCCCTGGAATATTTATCGTGAATAGCGCGGTTTTTTGTGAAAGTTGAATCTTTAATTTTTCCATTTTGATCCTTTATGGATAAAACCATAGATATTGGCTACATACTCGTATATAAAGCTGGCTAAAAAACTTGACATATCTTTTTAGGCCAAAAAGGAGTGTAACATAGGAAATTCTGCTTTGTAAATTCCTTTAAAAGTTATCGCGTTGTCAGACTACAGACAGACAGACCGACAGATCCATAGAATGCTAAATTATCTGGAGAACTGAGAAAAGAACTTTGTCATAACTCAAATATTACAGCAATTTGAGCCCGTCAAAGTTTGCGTTTATTTATTGTACTCTATTCGACACTAAGTTTCTTGTAAGTAAATCACATCCTGTTCATTTGTAGTGTGAAATAGTCTACACAGATGTAAATATGTATTAAATTTTCTAAGAAAGAAGGAAAACTGTTCTAGATAGTTTTAGTTTGCCAGATATAAACAGTTTTTACTGCGAGTTGCTTGCTGTTCCCAGGAAACTATAAATGTTTATTAATTGAATTAACATTGATGCTTCAAGCGTTGCTGCCATTAAATTCGCAGATAGCTCATAGTAAACAAATACCATACTATATTCTGATCAAATAATTTCTAGATGCAAAATTTGAAACACGATTTTCACAGAAAGTGGTAACTGAACATTTCTATTGTGGGCCAAACATATTATCAATTAAAATAGAAAAATCAGTATTTTTCAGAATAATGTACCTTAATTTAAAGTTTAAAATACTAAGGATACATCCAAAAAATAGAATTAAAAAAAGCAACCTGAAACAGCAAGCAACTAGCAGTAAACACTTTTAACTTTTTGAACTTTTTAAAACAAGCTCAATTCTCCCAGGTATATTTGGCAAACTAAAACTATCTAGAACAGGCTTCCTTCTATTTCAGAAAATTTCATTAAGCTGCCCTTATATGTCAACTATTTTAGACTTAAAATGCACAGCAAGCGATTTATTTACAAGAAACTTAGAATCGAATAAAGTACAATAAAAATGCGTCAACCTTGAAAGGCTCTAATTGCGGTAATATTAGAGTTAGAAAATAGTATATTGTGTATCAAGGGCGTAAAGAAGGCTATTTGGACGAGTGTGAATTTGCTGTCCGAGCGAAGCGAGGGCCGCAGTCACACGAGGCAAATTAGTTTTACGCCCTTGATACACACCATACATTTTGTCCCCCTCCTTGAAAACAAGCATGTGAAGCAGATAGAGGATGTTTGATGTATTTGACAATTTTATATTATAGGTGAAATGAAGAAATAGCGTACTTTGCAGAAGGGAGACTGTAGGGTATAGCAATACAATTTTTTCAAATAAAAATATCAATTTATCCATGTTCTCACTTGCGGGGTGCAGTGTATGTGTAGCAGGTGTAAAGTTTTATGTAGCGGGCGTAAAGTTTTATGTCGGCCCGGCGGCGGAGTGCGCATGAGCGAGCGTCACTGGGCTGGAAGCGGCCATATTACGCCAGCTTCACGTGCATGCAATGGCGCGTTTTCAAGGGGGGTCGGACAAAAAGGTTCTTTTTAGTTGAAGATAATTTAGTGTGCTTTTCTACGCATTAGTCGATTTTAATTTCAAGTCAAGAAAGAAAAAGATATTCAAACAAAATAAAATGTTGGAAACCAATTTGCAGATCATATCTTGTAAACTATTAGTGTTAGGATATTGTTTTTTTTTTCAGTTTTTCAGGAATTTTATCTACTTTTTTTCTTCATAGCGGACTGAAGTTGTAGAGTGTAATTACAGGGCTTAGGTAGACAGAAAGTCACATATGACTTTTTCTCTAAAAAATATACATGATAAATGGTTTACAAAATGCCAAAAAAATGAGTTATTTTAAAAAGGACCCAAACGATTTTTTTTTAATTTTAGGCCTAAGATAGTTGGAAGCCATGCACCAAAACATATCCAAGAAATATTCTGGACAAGCAAGCTCATTTTAGTAAAAATTGGTTCATTCCAGGCATGACTGGTTAGTTCTAAATACTTCTTAAAGTTAAGATGACATATGTCTGTTCCATGAAAACTCCTGATAATGTTAAACGATTTTAATGCAGTTTGTACGATTTTCTAACAAAATTCCAGAATATTCAAGAGCATTCTAGAAAATCTTAGAACATTCTAGCTCGGATAATTTAAAATATTCTACAGTATTCTATAAAATTATCAGAAATTCGCAGAATGCTTGATAAATACCAAAATATTCTAGGTAGAGAAAGTTCTCTTCAAAACAATGCCAAAATGTTGACAGCTTTAGAAGTAAGTTTGGGCATCCACATGAAAGCGGCTCGTATGGTCGGTTCTATTGTATGAGATATTTGCATTTTTGCAAGTCAGGGTCAAAATTATTATTTTCGGGTTTTGAGTGCGGGATAATACTGAGAACTTTACTGAATCTACTAGCACTACACTCATGTCTTGAAAGCACTCGAAAGTAGTTCACATGTATGAAGAAAAAGTATATGCGCTCATGGCACTCGCCACATTTAGATGCGTTTTTCTCGAAAAGCGGTTTTTCGAAGTTCCAACTTTAAAAATGCCTGGGTGACTAGTTTTTCAAATTAAAGGTTTCTTGTTAGGCTTCAAATGTCCAAAATTTATCCAGCTATATGACCCGTAACATATGATACGTAACAGCATGTCGACCATAAGGGCCCTTTCTACGCTAAAGCTCACAAATAACTTTCAATAAAATTCTAAACCATTCTAGAAAAAGTCAGAGAATATAATAATATTCCACAATAATTTTGATTCTACAAGGACATTAAATTGTACAAAATTCTACTGCAGAACATTCCAAAAAATTTCAAGAATTTACAAAGAATTTTGAAAATAGAAGAATGTATTACATATTTAGGAATAACCAAGAATAGTCTACTAGATCGTTCCGGAACATTCTAAAAAAATCTTAAACACTCCAGAGTATTCTGAAAAAGTCCAGAACTTTCAAGAATATTTCACGATTTTCAAAATGTTTTTTAGAAATAAATAAATGTTTAGGAAACTTGTTTTATAAAAGCTTATTGCAAGATTTGTTATATTTTTGCAAATATCTCAAAAACATAAAGTAAACATCGCAATAATAGTGACGCAAAATGTCTTGCTCTTTATTTAGCTTAAATTAATAGAAATTCCATTTGATACTATAAATTGATCTGAATAAATGGGTTTTATCTATCACTAAATGTTACTTGTAACATATTCTTAACAATATATTCAAATTATAACTAAGTTTCATGATTATTAAGACTGTCACAATTACTATCATTTACTATCATTAATATTATTATTATATCAAGACAAAAGTACCCTTTTTAAAATTCGCTATCGACGAAAGTGGGTGTTTTTCATATTATAAAATAATTAATTTGTACAGTGAACCACTTAAAATAAAATAAAATGAAAAGATTAATTAAAAAATAGAATTTTAGGAGCCATAAGGAAAGGAAATTTTTGGCAATTTTCAATTGGCAAATATCGAAATTTGAAATTTGTGTTTTTTAGGAGACAAACCGAACATTCTCACCTTTTCTATAATCGGAGTCATAAAGAACAAGACTTTTTTTTATATGGCAAATTTCGAAACTTTGACATTTATTTGTAGATGTCTGAATTATGGGAAATGCGTCACGATAATTTACCCCCTAAAAATGAAAACTTCACCAGTTTGTTCCGGCAAAGTATTATTGTTATTGTTACACTCATTATATATTCAGTTTGGTTTTCTTATTAATATTATAAAATAAGTTTTAAAAGCGACATGGTGAGCTTACATGACAGAAAGTAAATGTTACAGTATACAAGCAAACTGTTTCAAGCTTTCGAGTCAACCAGACAAAGCTTCGAATTTTTTGCATGTTCCTGATTTCAGTTCAATAAACATTAACCTCCATTAAATAAAGAAGTTTTAAACTGTTCTCAGTATTAATATTACAAGGTTGAAAATTATGTTTCTCATTGTAATAATTCTGATCCAGACTTACATTATTATATAATGTATTATAACCTCATACCTTGGGCTCTATAAGGAAGAAATTTTATTTGATAACCCAACTTTATGAGGACGTAAACTGCTGATGAAATGATCACAAATTAGAAAAACAAAAAGTACGATGTATGCCGAGCATCTGACTACACCTACAGAGAAAAGATTTATAGCTCTGAAGCGATTTTTATTTAAGTTTATGGGTAAATTTAGTGTCGCTATGAATTATATAGCCCTTTCATTTAAAGCAATAAAATCTGCTTCTGTACAATAGTAAAGAAAAAACTATATTATAGAATACCGTCGGAAATTGTCGGTATGATCAGCGAAAGTACTATTAAAGATCACTGCCGACTTTGAAACGTGATGACTCGTTCCAAAAAGGAGCGATAAACATGTTTAAAAACCCGTGAGAAAGCTTATTAAATTACGCGTTGCATAAGCCCTAATAAATATATTTTTGATTTCTTGTAAAGAAGATAAGAAGTAAGAAGTTTAAAAAAAAATGAAAGAATTTCTCGAATTTTGTACCTGCACTTCAACTTGGGGCATGACCTAGGAAAGTTGTAACAAAAACCTCAAATTCATGCCTCATAGTCTTTGACGCCTTTTCTTTAATTCAAGCCTATTAAACTTAAAATATTTGTATGGGTTCTCGAGTTACGACTAAAAATGTCCTCGACACAGACACGCTTAGACATTTATTGCCATACCTAGGGAACACGTGAATATTTTTACAGTTTTATTGGCTTAAATTAAAGATAAGTCTTCAAAGACTGTGTTGTATGACCCGGGTAAAAATATTTGGTCTTGATTTTGTCTTGGGTGAAGACTAATCCAAGACAATTTCAAGTTATTCTGTATGTTGCAAAAACTATGGTTTGGATGGATCCAGATAGGTTAGAACGTCTCCACAAAATAACCCTTCTGAAGGCTGTCTGGTGACGTTCCTCACAACTCCATCTAACCCTCTTTTCGAGAACTTCCAATAGCGGCACGGTTTAATGAGCATGTCTTGTGGTAAACTTCGTATAGAACTTGAAAAGCCCTAAGAAGCCTCGCAATTGCTTCACATTCCTAAGGCTCGGAAAATCCTTTATGACCTCGATCTTCTTGGCATTAGGTTCGATGCCGAGTGGCACCAATATGTGTCCCGAGAACTCCACCTCCCCATAAAAAAAAATTATATTTGTCAAAGTTGATGGTCAGCTGGTGTTCTCTGCACCTTGGGAATAGAAGTTTAAGATGAGTCATATGCTCTTCGAAATCGCTCGACATACAAAGCAAGTCGTCCACGAAGTTTATCAAGAACTCGCCCGGCCCCCTTAATAGCGAATCTAACATTTCCCTTTATGTAGGAAAGCGGTGTACTTTCTACAATCTGGAAGCAACGACATTTCCCGGGAACTGCTCGTTGGATCTGATGTGGACATTACCTTTGCACCTCTACACTTATGAAACAAGGATTCTATTGGTTCCATGCATTCGAAATCATCGATTAATATTTCGTTCAGCTTTCAAGCATCCAAACACAAACTCACTGACCCATCCTTCTTCACCATAGAGGCGAAAGGATTTGTAAATGGGCCGATTGACTCTTCTACTATTCCCATGGCTAGGCTCGAAAATGGATGGCATTTTGGAATTTTGTGTACCCCGGATAAAAACGTTGTAAGCAGTAGACAACTATGTCAAAATCTACATTGACAATTACAACTCAAGATATACCCACATAAAATTGCGTACTTAAAATAATGTAATCCTCTACTTCTTGTTGGAGAATTAAGTTTGGAGTCTAAATGTGGGTCTAATGGCGACCCTAATCCCGGTATTCCTCGTTGTGAACCTTTTGCTTCTTCTTCTTCTGGCAGATATTCTCCAGGCGCGACGTACGTGCGTTCCCAAAATCATCCTTCGTATAATATCTCAGGTATAGTATAATGTTGTTCCCAAATATAATAACGTGTCCTGTAGGAACTGCGTCAATACTTGATGTCTGTGGATCCGCAACTGGTTCCAGATTTAAGTAACACGTTTATGTTCGAGTTTTTGTAAAGGATTCCAAATGATGGTATAAGTATGATTTTGATCTTGTCTCTCGGTTGCGGCTATGACTGTTTACACATTAAGACGTGCCACTAATAGTGTTTCTAAAATAGTTTATACACATGTGAACTTGACAAACGTTGGTGCTAATCGGCTCCTTGATTCTGAAATACACATATGCACACACACAAAACAAACGGATAATCCAAAATTGGTGCCACGTAATTACACTGTATTATATTTTCGAGCCAGTTCTACATAACATAATAAGTAATTCTAGGGTGATATGGAGTTATAACTCGTACATCGGAATCAAAATTATAATAATTTATTGAATAACTGATTGACTGACTGCGTTTCAAAATTAAGCGGACTGCGATGGAATGACAAAAGTGTACTGAACTGTGAGAGTCAACTGAGTGATTGGCTGAGATTCGAAAATAAACCGACTGGGACGTAATGAAAATTATACGGAACTCTTTGCTAGTAATTTAGTGGGTTCATGTATCGTGACGGGGTACGTAGATGTGATACATATCATGGCATAAAATGTGCCCTATAAAGGTAAACATAGATTCACGCTTTGTTTTTATCCAATCATAACGCCTTTGCTTTTCATATATATGTGAACTAACACTTTGCCATCCGGAAATCCCCCCCAGCCCTTGCGCATATCGCGTTATATCTCACGCATACGTGAGAATGAATAGTGTGCGTTCGCTGAACACCTAGTCGCTAAACATGACAGGATATACTTCGTACATATCACAGCTTGTGACAAAATCATAGAAAAACTATTTTTTCCAGATGTATTCTATAATACATTATAAATATGCAGAATGAACTCCAAATATTCTGCAATTTGACTTAATACTAAGCAATTTATATCATTTTAAAACCTTCACCTTTTTATTTCAATTAATACATTTTATTACCAGGAATATGTGGAATATATGTATTGTTAATAATATTTTGCATGAAATACCTCAGATTATTTTGTGGCAAATAGAATTCAAACGAAAATCTCATAAAGTCTGATGTCGGCATAGTTTCTTTGTATGTGTACATCAGATATCGACAATGATTCACCATGATTACCCATGGAAATTCTTTCAAATTCCTTTCAAATATTCTAATTATTAAGAATCCTTTCCTATATTAGGAATGTCAATGAAATCCTTTGTAATCCGTTGAAATACTCTGAGATTCCGTGAAAACTTATGTGAAATAACGTGAAATTGCTTGCAATACTTGAAATCGAATGCAACTTTTGATATTAAACAAAATCTCGTGATATCCTGTAATAGCTGTTGAAACTCTATTTGAAAAAAATTACAAAATTCTTTTAAATTTCTTGTAATCTATCAAAAACCCTCGATGTTCTTGGAATCTTGAGTGTATGTTAAGAAAAAACTCAGTTGAATCATATCAGTGTAATTGTCAGCATATTTTTAAGAGATGTATATGTTCAAG